>CM032232.1:13145000-13580000 GCA_019009955.1 Riptortus pedestris
GGAATTTCCGACATTTTTCTTCAAATGTCCATCGATCCTACCTAGTAGATGACGAAAATGAGAGGTCCGTTCAAAACTGTATATATATATATCTATCTATATATATGTATATATATATATATATATATATATTTATATTTGTCTGTTACCGCTCTAGCGGTCGCAATTTTTGTTTGATCCTTACCAAACTTCATATTTAAGCGTTTTATGTAAAAAGAAAGATCAAGTTCGTTAACGGCTGAAATCGGACCAGTGGGAGGGGGGGTTTAGAGGGGAGGATTTTCAAAATTCGAAATATCTCCGTTACTATACGTCGGATCGAAAAGTTGTTCATAACCAATCTTATTGCAAATTAAATTTACTATAAATATTGTTATATACATTTATTCTGTATCTTGAATATTAACCGAGATATTTGCATTTGTATTCTGCGTGTGGTCACCAGTAGGCTATGTTCGGAGTTTCCGCCGAGAGCTCTGGCGGCCGTTTCCATAACTATCATCCCTCGTGAATAGGTTTAGAGGTTAGGTTAACTGTTTTTTGGGGCTAGAAACTACTGGGTTATTACGCCCTAAATAATGTTTTTTAGGTTTAGAGGTTTCTTACTACTACAGTTGTTATTAGGCAGATTTCTCTATTGTAAAACTTCACATGGGAAATCTGCTTAGTTTACGCAGCCCCTGCGTGACGGACTTTTACTTACATTAATATTGTACAAGTCAGTGTATTTATTGCTAAAACTTGAACACTGGTTTATTGTTAGGGAATGCCTAATGCTGTATTTCTCTTTTCGAAATTTATTCGTATTTAGGGGGACTTTAATTATTTTAATGTGTTGCGTAATAAATGATAATATAAACAAGTTCATTGTGAAGAATATATACCTGTTTAGATCATAAAATAAACCAGAGATATTTCAAATCATATCTTTTAAGCGGTAGGTATACTATGTTCCTTTCAGATTAATGAATTTCTTGATTCGTTTATGAAATTTAAAATAGAGAAAGAGCTTTCCTTGGAATTTCCTTTGTGACGTAGCTCCCTCAGATATTGGACTTGACAGATTAATTTGTCTCTACTATAACCTGTTGATCTGATTACCGTCAAATTCTCAGCGACTCTTCTAAAATACGGCTCCAGATTTCAGAGAAAATAAATCCATCCGCCTCAGTTTATGCTAAATGCATTAGCCCTCATTATTATGCAATGTCCCAGTAATTAAATAATGATTCTATTTTCTATTTCTATTTTCTCCTTGCTGACTAGGGTAACTAATTCTATAAATTTCAGGAGAAAATGGCTTGGTAGGCTAAGAAGAATTTCCCCATGATAGATATCACCATATACAGGGTCCGGCAAAAAAACCTCCCTGATTTCAATAGGCATTTGCAAAAAGAATAAGAAACATACAGAACAATTACTTATATTTGTGAATAGCCTATATAATGTCATTTTACATTACTTAGTACACTTTACTTGGTTTTGAAAATTATGTCCGATAAATGATGTCCGCCATTGTTAAGACATTCACGAAGTCTTCCCCTGAAGTTGTCCATAGTTCTTCGTGTACCTTCCCTTGGAATGGCTGCCACTTCCTACCTAATGACATCTTTTAGTTCTTGCAGAGTTCTAGGACGATGTTTGTACACTTTAGCCTTTAGGTAGCCCACAGAAAGAAATCACAAGGTGATAAGTCGGGCAGACCTTGGGGGACAGGAAATGTCTCCTCTTAAAGAAACAAGACGTCCAGGGAACAACTCTCTTAACATTTCCATGAAACCGCCGAGCAGTGCGAGCTGTGGCTCCGTCCTGTTGGAACCAAACTTCTTCTTCCTCATGGTCTAAAACAAACTGGTTGATCTTGGGTCGGAGAAATGTCTCTATCATGTGACAATAGCGATCGGCATTGACCGTTACTGTTTGTCCATCTTCTTCAAAAAAGTACGGTCCCCACACACCCAGTTCCGCAACGGCGCACCAAACTGCGTCTTTTGGGCTGTGTAGTGGTTGTTGGTGGAGTTCCCTAGGATTCTCTGCAGCCCATTAGAGGAAATTCTGTTTGTTAACAGTTCCACACAAGTGGAAGTGGGCTTCATCAGAAGAAATGAAGACAGCATCTGGGGGAATGTTTTGCAAAATGTCATCACATGCAGCCCTGCGAGTTTCATAATCTGAACACTGAAAATGGCACGTACGCCGCTACGGAACAATACCCCCTCCACATCTCTACCCCCACTACAACTCACGCGGTGGCTTGCTCAAACCGGGGAGGTTTTTTACCTGTATATATACATATTCTCTGATTAGAATTAAAGTTCTGATAGGTAGGAGTGGGGGGGAGGGGTTCTGAAAGCTGAAAACAAGAAAGTACTAATAACTCGCTTAATATGTTGCGAAATAAGCACCCATTGGTTTTGTTGCTACTTGAAAAGCAATGACAGATAGTCCTCTTTAATTACTTATTTGAGAAGCACAAGGAGAATGAAGGCATTCCTTTCAAGATTGGGGTAGATTGAGCCAGGTTAGATTCCCACCCATTCTAAGCGACAACCCGGCAACCAGCGATTTTACCCATTATCCATGACCATGAACTTCTGTAACAAAAGAGTCATTCGATTGGTTCATTCACTCACAGGATTATCAGAAACAGCTTGTCACTCCTGGATGTGTCATTCGAGATATATCGAATTCCCTTCCCTTCCTCATTCAGCTGTTAACGAGCTTGACCTTGAGTTTTATATATATATATATATATATATATATATATATATATATATATATAGATATATTTATATTTGTAACCGCCATTTGAAAATTGTTTTTTTTTTCTTCAAAACTTCATCATAATTTTTCGTTTCTCATGGAATTGAGAAGATGCCAGTACTTTTTGGCATATTTTTTAGTATATTTATGTATACATATTAACAGATTTCAGGAATTGCGCGATTCCAAAAAAAAAATGTCCTTAATGTCCAATCGATCCTTCCTAGGAGATGACGAAAATGAGTTCTGTTCATAAATATATATACATATATTTAATAAACATAATATTTGTCTGTTTAATCTCTAGCTGTCTTAATTTGTGTTTGGGTCGTTCCCAAACTCTATATTTAATACTTTAATGTAAGAAGGAAGGTCAAGTTTGTTAATGGCAGAAATCCGTCCAGAGAGAGGGGAATTTCTGAAATTTGAAATATCTTCGTTACTATACATCGGATCGAAAAATTGTACAGAACAAATATTATTGAAAATTAAATTTACTATAAATATTGTTATATACGTTTAGTCTCTATCTTGAATATTAGTGGAGATATTTGGATTTTGCAGTTTTTATTCTAAACACCCACTCCTACTCTTGTCATATTAACTGTTATAACCAATCTTATATTCCAAATATTGTTTTCAAGAAACGTTTATTATGCTAGGATACCTGCAAATTCGTTGTGATGATGTCATAAATTAATATTTTGCGTTAGCTATACGACCACGTAAGAATATCTGGTAAGTTTACGTAGCCCCAGTGTGGCGGACGTTTTGTCTTCTCTTTGGTAAAATCGCGGGTAATTTGATAGTTATAGAAAATTGCGCCATATGTTGAGTGAGCTCACCAGCTGATTTCCCTCGAGTGTAAACGTTTCCCGGTATTTGTAGTCCAGTTGAGAAATTTCTCTCTGCCTGCAAAACGTGTTTATACCTTGTTCTGCAGGAAAATGGAGACGTTAAATTAAACTGTCAGGTGAGAGACATGAAGTGGGGGGGGGGGGGTATAGACCTTAAGAGGTATTAGCAAGAACAGAGCGGCCTTCGGAGGGGACAAGTACCTTCCATCTGATCAATATGCCCTCTGGTGGAAATATAATAAATAACTCAACATTTATTTCCTGAATTCTCTGATATTTTATTTAAGGGGTATTTTATCACTATTTTTTACCCATTTTCCTCTTTTTATAAGAACGTTTAATATCTTAGTTAAACATTATTTTATAATGCCTTTAAGCAGGAGCAGCCGCAACTAAGTGATTTGGCTCAAAGTTTCACAATGTAATATAAAAACAGGAAAATATAAAAAAACTGAACCATTAATAAAAAATCCGTCACTCAGGAGCTGTGTAAACCAGCAACTTGCAGCGTGGTCTTACAATAGATAAATATACATAATGGTAAATCTTAACACCAACGTGAACATTAATTGAATAAATACAAATGATAATGAGAAATGAGGGTCTTTTTTACTTTACGGCCGCAAATAAAATTTGAACAGAAAAACATTATTCTGTTGATATCACGTGTTACTACTACAGTAACCGTTCTAAATTCAGTTATACACGGTTCAGGTTATAGATTCGTCGTTTGCTTTCTTTCCGGAATAAAAATGAATTTGATCAAACTAGCACACGTATTTCATGATGAAAATCAAGTGATACGTGTTTATCAGCGATTTGGAATCCTACACAAGGAAAGGAAAAGCCCACAAGGACATGAAATAATATTATATGAACGAAAAGGAAATTGTCCTCGTTGGAGATGCCATCGATCACAATGCCGCAATAATTTAAGTGTTTTTAGTGGAACATGGTTTGAAAAGACACATTTAACATTAACAAAAAGTTCATTATTCATTTATGCTTGGACTAATGAATATACAACCGTAAAATTTTGTCGTGGTGTTCATACCCAATGAGTGGAATCTCTGTGGTCAAGTTTAAAACGTAGAAATAAACGTGAATGTGGCACCCACAGAAGTATGATTGATTCTTATTTGTGTGAATTTATTTGGCGTAGAAGATATGAGAATGAAGATTATTTTGAATCAATAATGAACCATATTAGAGAGTACTGGTCTCCAGAAATCTGAAAATAAAATAAAAAAAGTGCCTGTGTTACATATTTGTTATTGTTTAATAAACATATTGAATTAATAATCTATTTTTGTTTGTTTTGATTAGAATGTAGAGGTTATAAGACCTTTTTTGGGTTTGAGAAATAAATCACGTTAGTAAAAACAAGTAATGATTTCAGCCGTTAAGGAAATCTTTCTTTTTACATAAAACAACTAAATATCGACTTTGGTAAAGTTAAACAATGATTGCGACCGCTAGAGCGGTAACAGTAGCTGACCCTTAAATGATTCGGCCAATTTACATTTTAATAACTTACACAAGAAGAAGCATATGAATTGTAAACGAACAGGTCAGTTATCCACTCAGAGCTGAATAGATAGGTAGAAATATTCTCCACATAATATGTACCAACTTCTTACAGACAGCAGCCCACATATCGACAATATAGTAAATCGACTTAAAAAGTTGAATTTGTTGGACTACTAAAATGGGATTCATTGAGATTTTTGATTCATTATAAATGACAGTGGTATAGTACATAGTTTTCAATAAAACGGATATGTTATATTCTGATATCTCTCAGATATTGTTTTTCTTTCCGGACAACCGTTGGCAGATCTGTTTGTTTACATTTGAGTCACCTTCTGTTGAGAGTGGAAAGATTTCTTATTAACGCTTGTATTTATACACTTAATATTCACGGTGGTGTTATATTAGCAGTAAGTAGGTTTATCTACTATTAATCTTCTCCAGGGAAATCTGCTTAGTTTACGCAGACCCCCGCTATGACGGACTTTTTTTCGTAATTTCTGTACATCTTCAACAGTTGATTTCATGACTTAACCCTTAATAGCCTATTGAAAACCACTGTTTCAGTTGAAGTTGGTACATTGGAAAGGTTTGAGAGTGTATCCTGTGATAGGTTCCCAGTATCTGATGATCAGTAGCGGGTACTCATTACCCGCTGCAGCAAGTACTCGTGATCTACCTGCCCCTATCGTGTACCTGCTCTTATCGTGCTTCCTGTAATCTTCACGACACATCCACCGTTCCGTTCAGAGTCGACCGTTATCTTCATTTTAGCAGATTTCCCTTAAGGTAAGTCAGCTATGAGGTCGTACTTATTACGCGCGATTTTCGAAAGAATTCCTCAAATGTCCATCGATCCTACCCGGAAGGGGACGAAAATGAGGTCCGTTCAAAACTATATACATATTTGTCTGTTAACGCTCTAGCGGTCGCAATTTTCGTTTGGTTATTACCAAACTTGATATTTAACCCTTCACAGGCAAGGCTGGGTCGCCTGCGACCCAGAGGTTGGTAAAAATAATATTCTGAGTAAAGTAAGGGGAGGGGGAGTGCACGGTACCCCTCCCCTCCTTCCGAGAGATGATGAAAAAGAAATTGAGAATCAGCCTGGACCCAGCACTTCAAGACATCGGTGTGCTTTTTGTGAAAAATCAAGAAATCGTAAGGGAACATCAAACTGCGCTCATTGTAATCGCAGCCTATGTGCTGAGCATAGGCTAAGTATTTGTTCTCGATGCGTTACCAGAGTCTCACCTGAAGAAGATGAAGAAATAGAAGATTGTTAGATTGTTCTGAGTTTGAAGTATTAGTGAACTTTCATTACTAAGAGTTTATTCCCTTTTTTTTGATTTTTTATCCCTCATATTTTCTTATTCTTTTTCCCGTAGAGCATTTTTTTTATATATATTTTTTCTGTAAGAGTTTAAACTATTTATTTTGATCTGGAAAGTTTTTGACTGTTCAGAGTAGGAAAAATTATTGCTGGACTGCCGGATGAAATGGAAGACTGATAACTTACTGAAAATTATTTAATCACTAAGATTTTATTAAATTTTCTCGTCTTTTATACCTGGATATTTTTTATTTTTTCCCTTCTAGGAGTTTACTCGTTTAATTTTTATCTTTTATCCTATACGGATACCAAAGGTACCAAAGGTCTGGAACTCTACGTTCCTACTAATTTAAGTATAGTTCCTACTAATGTAAGTTTTTGTATTTTTATCATATTATGTATATTGCTAAATAAAATAAATTTTTCAAACTATACTTTCTTTTTTTATATAAAAAAAAACAACAACTGGAATATTTTTGTTAAAATGAAAAAAATGTGCTATAAATATGACTGGGTCACCCATGACCCAGCTTGCCTGCAATGTAATTTTCATACTCCTTGTCTGTGAAGGGTTAAACGTTTTATGTAAAATTGTATAAAACTAAAGACTAAGTTCGTTAATGGCTGAAATCCGACCAGTGGGAGGAGGTGGGGGTTGAATATCGAAGATTCTCATTATCTCCGTTATTGTGCGTTGGATCGGAAAATTGTATAGAATCAATCTTATTGCAAATAAAATAAATGTACTTTAAATATTGTTTTATTATTTTTTCTCTTTCTTTAATATTAAAGGAGATATTTGGCTTTTTTAGTATTCAGCCTTCAGTAAACCCCCACCCCGACTCAAAAACGTCCTTCTCGCAGAGACTGCGTTAAACTAAGCAGATTTCCCATGTGCTTCGCATAAAGAACGAATAATTTTAACTCATGACGTTATTACACAACGTATTTGCATGTCTCACAAAGCATTTATTTAAATAGTTAATATGGGGGCTCAGGTTAGCCATTGGAGTTAAAGCGTTGACCTTTATCTCACATGGTAAACCTAGAGTGGCGAGTTCGATTTTTGCCTGGGCAAAGGAAATTATTTAGTGACGAAATTCATTAATTAACGTCCTAAAATCCCACACTGGCTAGAAAAGGGTGGTAGCCTGTAGATAACCCGTCCCGATTAGCCTAAGTTGCAAAAAGTGGACGTTAATAAATAATAATAATAATAATAATAAATAGCTAATGCCCCACATCAAAGGTGATTTATAGTTAGAATAATATATTTATTCCTTCATGTAAACCTTGATGTTGTTCTTTATTTATACAGTATGGAAAATATTCCTTAAATACCTGAGGTTTTCTCATTTCCATACTTTGCCTGTTAGAATACAATAAAAGTTTTCCCTTTTAAATCATCATAAGTATGCTATAGACCTATTGTATTTTTAGCAGATTTCCCCTAAGGGAAATCAGCTATCGAGGTTGTACTCATGATGGAATTTTCCAAATTTTTCTTCAAATGTCCATCGATTCTACCTAGTAGATGACGAAAATGAGGTCCGTTCAAAACGCTCTCTCTCTCTCTCTCTCTCTCTCTCTCTCTATATATATATATATATATATATATATATATATATATCAAGTTCGTTAACGGCTGAAATCAGACCAGTGGGAGGGGAGGTTTAGAGGGGAGGATTTTCGAAAATACGAAATATCTCTGTTACTATACGTCGGATCGAAATATTGTACAGAATCAATCTTATTGCAAATTAAATTTACTATAACAATTGTTAATACATGTTTTCTCTATCTTGAATATTAACGGAGATATTTGCATATCTTATTAAATCTGGGCGGCTAACGGTCGATTGACTTTCCCGCCAAAAGCTAGATGTTTGCATTTTTCTTAACTGCTCGGCTCTCGTCTAATTTCGCTATTGTAAAACTTCACTTGGGAAATGTGCTTAGTTTACGCAGCCCCTGTGTGACGTACTTTATTACTCTATATGTATTGGTAAAGGTTTGTATATTTTACGTTAGTATTTGCGGAATATATTTGCTGCTGTAAGTTAATAGTTCTGTCATATCGTGTGTTATGTCAAGTTATTTTCATTGAGTGCAGTCAGTTATTATGTGTTCGGTACGGTTAGGTGCTTGTTGTAGTATTTGCATTTAGGGATTCCTGTCTTGTCATTACGTATCTATGTGTGGCCGATCCTGAGTTTGGCAAGAACACTTTTGTCTTATACCGAAGTATAAACCAGATATATGCTACAAATTATTGCGGGAGACAACAATTTTATTACACAACAAATTCTAAATTGTATGATAACTCGTCAGAAAAAAAAATCCCAACCTAAATTCGGTAACAGTCAGATGTACAGACAGTGAGGAAATTATAATGGTGTAGTGTAATAAATGTGGTTGTCACAGGGAAATAAATAGTTTTAGAAAGATGGAAATTCCAACATAAACGTTAAATAACATTGCGAAACCCTGTTTGATAACTTACAGAGGAAGTTAAACATTCAGTAATTATCGATGCGATAACGTCGTATTTGCTAGAACTTAATTAAAGGCTGAATAACTGGGGGAAGTAATGTCACATGAAGGAGTCGTTGGCCAACTGGAGGCGGAGTTATTAGAAATAGCTACACGCGTTGCTAATTAGAGGAAATGTTGTTTGGGGCGAAAACTCTATCCCGCCCACGACGCAGTCTGGCGGTAAAGCAATAAACTTCTGATCGACAGCCTTAACTCATTTAGTGACAATTTGTAAGATGTTGGTGTAGACGGTATTACCTGCCAGATCGATTCTCCATCCCCATCCAATGTCAACACAATTTATGCCTCCCACTTCCTTCCGCCTGATCTATTTCCGGATAAATATTTCCAGGATAACACGCCTCCTACTGTTGCTAACCTCGGCTCCAGTTAAATATTTCCTAGTTATTATTGAAGTGCAAAAGGCACGTTGTGCACCCCGTAAGGAAGCATTTGCGGGAGAGGGAAAAAGTATGAAATCGCGACACCGCCACCGCCACCGCTAGTACTAAGGTTTAGAAATAAAAACATATGGTATTTTATAACCTAATCATTTGATAGTTTATTTACAATTGAAGTGAAAACTTCTTTAGGCACGTTGTGCACCCCGTAAGGAAGCATTTGCGGGAGAGGAAAAAAATATGAAATCGCGACACCGCCACCGCCACCGCTAGTACTCAACTCAAAGCTAAAGGAGCTTCTTTTCTTCATAACTCCTGAACCAAATTAGCTAGAGTTTTCGTTCGCATACCATTTTAAAGAGGACAAAACCAGCATCATTTCGTTCACAGATACTATATATCTACCATTTTTACTTTCATAGATATTTTAATCCGAAGTTTAAATAAATTCGAATATTTAAATAAATTCGAATCAAAACTGTTTGTATCCTACTTTAGCTACCATATACCGATTGTATCAGTTTTAGAAATTGGTGATGATGCTGGCAGTGATGATGGTGCAAGAGTTGTTGAAATTATGGATAGAAATTGATTTTTCTGAGTGTACTTAACTTATTTTTGTAAAGCATTTGTAATAATTCTGAAATGTAATTTTTTTTCTTTTATGTAAAATAACTGAAATAATTATGTATAGTATTTTATATTGATAAATAAAACAATTCGTGGTACATTATTTTTTTTATCACTATTATTTTTGTCATTTCATTTTTTCATGTAAAATAGAACATAACTGTTACTTATTGATAAATAACTAAAAATATTTTTAAAATAAGACTTCGTAAAAAAAATTTCTCAGCAATGCCAAAATTGAGCGATCAAAGCTAAAGGAGTTTTCACTTCTACCGGCAGTCCCCTGACTGCTTTTATTATTCTGTAATAGATCCTTATAGATTGGACGCCAAAGAAAATACTCATTTTACATGAAATGATTCTATCCTTACTACAAATGGTTACAAAGAAAACTTATAAAGTCCACTCCAGTTAGAAGAAATAGTTTCATTTTTAGCAGATTCCCCTTAAGGGTCAGCTTAAATCAGCTATTGAGGTCGAACTCATGACGGGACCGTTCAAAACTGTATATCTATGTAAATGTGTGTGTGTGTGTGTGTGTGTGTGTGTGTGTGTGTGTGTGTATGTCTGCTAACGCTCTAGCGGTCGCAATTTTTGTTGCAAGTTCGTTAACGGCTGAAATTGGACCTGGGGTCAGAGGGGGAGAATTTCGAAAATTCGAAGTATCTCCATTACTATAAGTCAGATCGAAAAAGTGTATAGAATGAATCTTATTGAAAATTAAATGTACTATAAATATTGCTATATACATTTATTCTCTATCTTGAATATTAACCGAGTTTTCAGCTTTCAGTAAATCCCCTCTGGTACTCGTGTTACAAAAACAATACTCTGTTATAGAATAAACCACATTATTCGAAGCTTAAATGCCAAATATTGTTTTCCAGAGACCTTTATTATACGAGAAACATGCAAATATATTCTTGTTTTAAATCAAGATCTGTTTACTTACCACTCAGATCTGTCAACGGGTTGTGTTAGTGTTCTGGTAAATTGTTATGTGTGGTGGGTTGTTTACGTTTTTATTAGATCTGTTTACTTACCATTCAGATCTGTCAAACGAGGTGAGTTTTAACTAGTGTTCAGGTAAAATGTTATCGTGTAGTGGGTCATTGTCCTCATCCGTATAGGTGTTTACATTTCTTGTGTTATTGTTGTGCGGTGGTCTGGTGTACGAAATTTGATATGTAGATACGGGTATAATGTGATATTTGTAACATTGTTATTATACATTAAAAATGATGTATCATAGATAAATAAATAAATGATTAAATACAATATGGAACTACCTTCGTCGTCGCTTTGTCTGTTGGTAATCCTGCGTGAGTCCGTCCGTTGGCGTCTTCCGTTTATTATTCCTTACATAGTTTTCATTAAAATGAATATGTTATTTTCTGATATATTTCAGTTATTGTTTTTCTTACCGCCGAGCCGTTGGCAGACCTGTTTGCTTACATTTGAGGCACTTTTCGCCGGAAGGGGAAATATTTCTTATTACCTTTGTATTTATTCACTTAATATTGCGGTGGTGTTGTGTTAGCAGTACGCAGGTTTATCTACTATTAATCCGCACAAGCGAAGTCTGCTTAGTTTACGCAGCCCCTGCGGGACGGACTTTTTTTTTATATATTAAATAGATTGATTCAGCAGTAAAGATCATATCCACTTATGGCTGAAATATAAGTGGGGATTTCGTAAATTCAAAATAACCCCGTTATTATTGGTCGGATCGGACAATTTTTTAGAAACAAGTCCCGGGTAACTATTGGTGTTTTACTTGTTTTTCCCTAAATATTTTCTAAAGAGTATCTAACACTTATATTGAGCGAATTATTCTTACTGGGTCTTATAGTATATGGTGGGATGAAGATGGTCAGCGTGTCATCCAGCGAATGGAAAATCCGCTTAGTTTACGCAGGCCCTCACAGTCTCTAAATAAATTCCTATTGCCCTGGCGGAAATCGAAACCCCACTCTAGTGTTACCAAATGAGTTTAAAGGCCGGTCCAGACGCTCCTTTTGCACAACGTTTTGTCTGCGCAGTCTTAAGACGGAATGAAAACGTTGCAATTTGTAGAGCGTCCACACGGCACAGACATATTTGTATATTTTGCTCAGTTTTGTGTGAGATCGTCATGGAGGGGGTACCACTCTGGTCGATTTTCGCGATGTGTCTTGTTAAAAAAAAAAAAGATTGCAACATCTCAGAAGTACCCGGCGTTTAAAATGGTCGCGGAAGTGGCTTCTAAAAAGGAATCACTTTTCCCATAGCAAATTAGAGCGTGAATTACGTGATGAACCTACTGATTGGCGGAACTACTTGCGAATGGACGTTGACACATATACTTATTTATTGGAATTAGTGACACCGCATATCAACAAAGAAAATACTTGTATGAGAACAGCAATATCAGCACATGAAAGGCAATTATTGCCGTGATGAAGCTATGAAAACGATTGCCGTTGCATCAATTTCTTTATATTTATTTGCTAAGCTTTCATACGCCTCCCCCTTCTTATCCCTGTCACTGTATTCTTTTGATTTAACACGCCAAATGCTCGGGAAACTTTCATACAGAGAAATAAAATCTGCTAAAAACTCCCTAGAACATTGCCGAAGGTCAGCCATTGTCGTTGACGAATTGAAACTGAGTATCAAAATGAATCGGAAAACGGTGCTACCGTCCACACACGCCGACTTGTCTGCGCAGTTCAAGGAAAACTATGCTCTCTGGCTCAGTTTTACTAAAACTGTACCGTCTTCAAAATGGATTCAAAACTGCACAGTTTTCCAGTCCACACGCAACGTTTTATCTGCAACGTTTTGAACTGCGCAGACAAAACGTTGTCCAAAACGGAGCGCCTGGACCGGCCTTTAAGAACAGCGTCTTAATTCAGATGGCTAACCCGGATATTTTCGAGCCCTGTTAGCCGCCATGGCACGTGCTCAGATGCACCTGGTGGGTTTTTTAAAGTCCATAAACAGCCTGTTAATAGAACAATATGGCGGGTAAATGTAATCTAGGAGGAGAGGAAATGCAGGTGACGGAAGCTAAGCCGTCGGGACCAGTTTTTATGGCGAGCTGGGAGAGAGTAGTACAACCAGCTGTTCTCATTCATAATCTCTCTGTCCGGCCATTCATTCACAACTACAAGCCACTCGGTGCCTGAATAACACCCACTTGCAAGCCTTTCCTATTTCTACACCAATTCTTATCTATTGTTGGGAATATTCCCCTTATCACCAAATTGCATCAGGCCTCCTTTTCCTTTTGTGAACGCTCGTTTAGCGGCAAACTACAAAGGATCTTTCCGACCTGCAAATGCAATCTTTTTCATCTCTGCCGCTCTACAAGTGTTGTAGCCAATAGCCCCGTTTAAGGGCCTCTTATCAGCTCTGTTTGTTCACAGCTTACAAAGGAAACATTTTTCCCGTCTTAAAGAAGAATTTAAGTGCTCAGTCGTGTAATATTGCCAAAACGCTTTGGAAATTCCCTCTTCACTCCTGGAATATCTTAATATTTCCACAAAAGTCTAAATAAACTAGTATAACTAAATCTAAACTGCTGCTACTAAGTATATAATCAGATAAGAAGGTAAATGTTAGAAGGTCGCCTAAGAGCAGTTATGGGCAACCATTGACATGGTGCAGGTCAAACTTTAGTGTGCAAATACGTTCGCGACCCGCTTTTAAAAGTAGTGCATTTTAAAGTAGTCTTCATCATTTTTAACGATATATATCAGGCATGAAATTATACGACAATGTAACTATAATAAAATTTATTAAAATAACAAAATGAAATAAAAAAAAATAGGCACATTATAATTAAATCGTAAAATTTGGAATTATTACAAACAACGAAAGTTAAATAGCGACAACGAAATCGAGCTTGAATTTGGGAAACTAATTCATCGATGTTTGGATTAATTCCACTGATACAAAGACGAAAAGAATTTTCCGAATTATCGTCAGTCAGCCTTGTACGATGTTTTGATTTATTAACTTTCATCATTGAAATGAACTGTTGGCATATATAAGTACTGCCAAACGCACAAATCTCTCCTCAACTTCCTCATTCGGAGTAAGTAGTGTAATATTTTTGTTCTTCAAAATCTCTCGCGGGCCTGATCAAACCTTACCGCGGGCCGGCTGTTGCCCACATATGCCTTAGAAAGTGGGGAATTTCAAACATTAGAGATATTTCTTTTACTGTGAGATGGATCGAAAAATTCTATAAGAGTAATCTTGTTACAATTTAAGTCCATAAAAGTGCCTAAATGCTGCTATTTCATTTTAGCAGATATTCTAGTATTAACAGAAAAATTATTCAGGTTGTACTCATGACGCAATTTTCTACTAAATTCGTTAAATGTCCATCGATCCTACCTACGGTTACGGAAATGGCCCAACTATCTTTCAGCGGGATCGCTCGAACAGAACTGACAATAGCCGAATTTGAAAAATGCAAATATCTCGGTAAATATTCAAGATAGAAAATAAATTAAGCTACAATATTTATAGTACATTTAATTTGCAATAATATTTGCTCTATACAATTTTTCGATCCGACAGAAACAGTTACGGAGATATTTTCGAATTTTCAAAATTCTTCCCCTCTATCCCCCCCCCTCCCCCTTGTCCGATTTCAGCCGTTAACATACTCCATCTTTATATTTACATAAAACGTTTGAACATCCTGTTTGGCAACGATGAAATAAAAATTACGCCACTATAGCGGTAACAGAGAAATATATACATAAAATATATATATATATATATATATATATATATATATATATATATATATATACACACACACAGTTTTTAACGGACCCTCGTTTTTCGTCATCTACTAGGTAGGATCAATGGACACTTGAGGAAACTTCGAAAATCGCGTCATTAGTACGACCTCAATAGCAGATTTCCGTTATCGGAAATCTACTGAAAAGAGGTTGGTAGAGCGTTAAAAGACAAATATATATATAAAATTTTGAACGGACCTCATTTTCATCCCCTAGGTGGGATCGATGGACTTTTAAGGCAATTTCTCGAAAATCGCGTAATTATTAAAGCCCAATAGCTCATTTTCCTTAAGGAAAATCTACTAAAAGTAAAACTTCTCCATATGACAGCAAATTTGTAAAAATCTTCTGAATTTTTAAACGCGTTTATTTCATTTAGTAAATACTAGCACACACATAAATTTTGTAAACAATTTTCAACTGAAATGCGCCAAGTAGTTGTAGCTTATTTCGTTAAAATTTAACGATAAAAGGATTCTATTTCAGTTTGGTTTAAATTAAAAATTCTGAGAGACATTCAAGAGTCCATTAGAATTTACTTTTCTTTATCTTTTAAAAGGCTTGGGTCTTTCTAATGATGCTTGGAATACTAAATATATTCGCGCGGAAAGTTTGCTCTTGTTATATTTTCATTCAATTTCCATATTTAATTTTTTAAATGAGAGACATTTTAAATTAAAAATAAACCGCTTTTAAACGTCCTTATTAGCTCAAGATGTAATTAAGTACACCACTTCGATTGCCAAGGGAATTTATATTTAGAATGAGAATTGAAAAGAGTTCAAATGACTAAATATTTATACATAATTAATCGAGGTACAAATTATTCTGATTCATTATAAATTACAGCACTCGATGAAATAAATAGTTTTCAATAAAATAATTATATTATATTCTGATATATTTCAGTAATTGTTTTTCTTTCCGGTGAGAGGATAGCAGGACCTGTTTGTTTAAATTTCAGACGCTTCCTGTTGGCCGGGGAAAGATTTCTTATTACCACTTGTATTTATTCACTTAATATTCACAGTTGTGTTGTGATGTCAGTATGTAGATTTATCTATTGTTAAACTTTACGAGGGAAATCTGCTTTTTATCTATCTATCTATCAATCACTCTATCTATCTATCTATCACTCTATCTATCACTTTATCTATCTATTTATCTTTCTATCTATCACTCTATCTATCTATCTATCACTCTATCTATCTATCACTCTATCTATCTATCTATCTCTCTATCTCTCTATCTATCACTCTATCTATCTATCTATCACTCTATCTATCTATCACTCAATCTATCTATCACTCTATTTATCTATCACTCTATCTATCTATCACTCTATCTATCTATCTATCTATCTCTATCTATCTATCTATCTATCTATCTATCTCTATCTATATATCTATCTATCTATCACTCTATCTATTCTATCACCATGTGTATGGGTCATTCCATCTCAAATCATCCAGCAAAATGTAAAAATGTCACCCATGGTTTCAGATTTCAATGAAAATGTTTTTAACAACACTTTTTACCTTCCTTATGAAGAATATAAAATTTTACTTTGATATCTCCAGTAGTTTTGTGAAAAAAAAATGCTGAAATATTGAGAAGGTTGTGCTTTTGCACATGAGGCAGAATACTTAAGCAAGCAAACTTTTTTTTTTAAATTATGCGTTAATGTGCAAACTAAAAGACTATGAAAGAAAAACAATGGCTTTTTGAGTGCTTTGCATTTCTTTGGAGATAAACCATAATAATTGGAATTGTTTAAAAAAAAATCTATTCTATGAACAAATATGAAAAATAATAACAAAAAAAATTAAGTAATGATTAGTTTACGTGTATGGCCTTTTAAAAAGACTTAATATTTATTTACAGAATTGATAAAATAGGGAAGGATGCACATATAAGATTGAAAAAATTAAATCTCTTGTAAATGACAAATTATCATTTGAAAAACTGGATGAACTGGGTTATTTTAAATGTATTATAAATCTTTAAATATATTATCATTTAGTGATGCCTTCTTTTTCAAATCAATAAGCATTGTTTTTGAATGTCAGTTATGTCCTTTTTAGGGACATTTAGGGACATTTTACACTCTACCAGTCTTGTTGTTGGTGCAGCGTTAAGTTAGCATCTTATTAGAAATGAAAATGATAATTTTTCATTTATTCCATAAAAGTACTATATATATATATATATATATCTATATATATATATATATATATATATATATTATATATAAATTTAATTTCACTAAGAAATAAAATACATTAAATAATCAGTAAATATTTTAATATAATTATTTTATTTGACATATTGCAGATAATTTATATATATAGCGCAGTGCAGTTTGAAATTCGTGAAAAACTATGTAAATTAATAAATGATATATAACATTTTTACTGCATGACATTAAAATTATAATAATGAAAAAGTTTACTTTCCATTTTTTAGTAAATCTAAATCCCTGTACTTCCCGTAAGAATCCCATATTCATGGGAAAAAAAGGAGTCATTTTTTAATCTGCTTTTGGAAGTACCAAAGAAAAGATCTTAATTACATTTCCTTCCCTTTTTATTAAATTTTTATAAATTAAACAAAAAAACAAAAAAAAATACTGTCTACCCATACAGAAAAAGAAAAAATGGCCTTTTTTATAATTATTATCAAAATAATATTTATGATTTATTCTTACTACAGTTGTTTGTTTAATGCATTTTAATATGCGCGACAATTTAAAATTAAAACCAGTTTATCTATAGAGTATTAATTCTATTTATGTCTGAAAGCAGAAAAATAATATTATTAGTACTTATAAAAGTAAAATTCAGTATTAGAGGAGAATATAAAAAATAATCATGTGCTATGCAATATGTCAAATAAAATAATTATTGATTATTTAATGTAATTTTATTTCTTAAGTGAATTAAATTTTTATATATATTATATATATATATATATATATATATATATATATATATATTTATATATATATAGTACTTTTATGGGAATTAAATGAAAAATTACCATTTTTCATTTCTAATAAGGTCCCCGAAAAGGACTTAACTGACACTCAAGAACAATGCCTCTTGATTTGAAAAGATGGCATCACTTAATGGTAATATATTTAAAGATTTATAATACATTTAATATAAATCCAGTTCTTCTAGTTTTTCAAATGATAATTTGTCATTTAACAGAGATTTCATTTTTTCAATCTTATATGTGCATCCTTCCCTATTTATCAATTCTGTAAATAAATATTACATTTTATTAAACCACAGGAATTTTTTTTTTAAATTCGTAAGTCTTTTTAAAAGGTCATACACCTAAACTAATCATTACTTAATTGTTTTTGTTATTATTTTTCATATTTGTTCATAGAATAGAATTGTTTTAGAAAAATTCCAAATTATTTTGGTTTATTTCCAAAGAAATGCATAAGCACTCAAAAAGCCATTGTTTTTCTTTCATAGTCTTTTTAGTTTGCACATTAACGCATAATTTAAAAAAAAAGTTTGCTTGCTTAAGTATTCTGCCTCATGTGACAAAAGCATATTGAAAAATTAAAAAAAAAATTTAATAAGGATGCATTTAGTGAAATTTTGGGGGGGGCTTATATTTTAATATGATCATCAATTTATTTTATTCCTGTATCTCCATGCTTTTGTGAACACTTTAGTGACAATTTTATCTTGATATGTTGAAAATCATTAAAGTTATGATTTTTTTTCTAATACAATGTGTCCAAATAGCAACCTTAAAAATGTCAGTTACACATACTTCTCAATATTTCAGCACTTTTTTTTCACAAAAACTACTGGAGATATCAAAGTTTAAATTTTATATTCTTCATAAGGAAGGTAAAAAGTGTTGTTAAAAAAATTTTTATTGGAAATCTGAAACATGGGTGACATGGCCTGGATGATTTGAGATGGAATGGACCCCTATTATATTTATCACTCTATCTATCTATCTCTTTAACTATCAATCACTCTATCTATCTATCAGTCTATCTATCTATCTATCTATCTATCACTCTATCTATCTATCACCCTATCTTTATATTTATCTATCACTCTATCTATCTATCACTCTATCTATCTATCTATCTCTATCTCTCTATATATCAATCTATCTATCTATCTATCTATCACTCTATCTATATCTCTATCACTCTATCTGTCTATCCATCACTCTCTCTATCTATCTATATATCTATCATTCTATCTATCTATCACTCTATCTATCTATCAATCTATCACTCTATCTAACTATCACTCTATCTATCTATCTATCTATCTATCTAGACAGAACAATATATACAAAGTTGCGATCTGGCTATAAGCGAAAATCAGTGGAAGCTGAAAGAGATGAAAAATCCCACAACCAAATCACTAACAATTTTTATTGAAATCTGAAACCATGGGTGACATGGCCTGGATGATTTTAGATGGAATGACCCCTATATATCTATCACTCTATCTATCTATCTCTTTAACTATCAATCACTCTATCTATCTATCAGTCTATCTATCTATCTATCTATCTATCACTCTATCTATCTATCACCCTATCTTTATATCTATCTATCACTCTATCTATCTATCTCTCTTTCTCTCTATCTATTTATCTATCTATCTATCACTCTGTCTATATATCTATCACTATATCTATCTGTCTATCCATCACTCTCTCTATCTATCTATATATCTATCATTCTATCTATCTATCACTCTATCTATCTATCAATCTATCACTCTATCTATCTATCACTCTATCTATCTATCTATCTATCTAGATAGAACAATATATATATAAAGTTGCGATCTGGCTATAAGCGAAAATCAGTGGAAGCTGAAAGAGATGAAAAATCCCACAACCAAATCACTAACAATTTTTATTGAAATCTGAAACATGGGTGACATGGCCTGGATGATTTGAGATGGAATGACCCCTATATATTTATCACTCTATCTATCTATCTCTCTATCTATCAATCACTCTATCTATCTATCACTCTATCTATCTATCTACCTATCTATCTATCTATCACTCTATCTATCTATCACTCTATCTATCTATCACTCTATCTATCTATCTATCTCTCTTTCTCTCTATCTATTTATCTATCTATCTATCACTCTGTCTATATATCTATCACTATATCTATCTGTCTATCTATCACTCTCTCTATCTATCTATATATCTATCATTCTATCTATCACTCTATCTATCTATCTATCAATCTATCACTCTATCTATCTATCACTCTATCTATCTATCTATCTATCTAGATAGAACAATATATATATAAAGTTGCGATCTGGCTATAAGCGAAAATCAGTGGAAGCTGAAAGAGATGAAAAATCCCACAACCAAATCACTAACAAGAATTTAGGAAGGGCTTACCAACAATCGACTCAAGTCAAAATTTAAATAAATATAAATTTATTTATTATCAAAATATATACCATTAATAATTATTAATCAAAATGAAGTGGCGCCTATTAATAATTTAATTGGGGACACTTATCTCTACTTATGCTATTAACTACATTTAAAACACTTAGCAGTTTTAATAGAAGTGGAGACTCTGCCGTGAGATATAGTACAGGCGAGAATAGTCTGGCTGAGGCGGGCTGAAGGATTAGCGAGGACTCACCAACAAGGGTCTCCCCTCAAGAGAATGCCGAATATTACTAATGATAATCCTTCGCGTCGGGGTCCTTATATAGGGCTAGCCGGCGCTGAACTTTGAACTACCAATCAAAATACGCTCAAAAAGTGTATTTAACGGGAATGTATTATCGAAATACATCCTGAATATTACTTAGTGCATCGCCGTTAAGAGCTGTGAATGTTGTTATACTATACAAGTCCATCAGCGTTATATACGAAAATGCTAGAGCACATGGTGATTTAACTCCAAATTGGATATAACTCTTATTTAAAGGTAAAAACTATACATTTAACCATTTATAAATAATAATCTTAATGTGCTCGGTGCTGGGAATACTCAGAATATATATAAAAATATATGGTCATTTATAATAGGGCTGACATATAGAGTGATAAATAGATAGGTAGATAGATAGATAGATGATAGATAGATAGATAGAATGATAGATAGATAGAGAGATAGATAGATAGATAGAGTGATAGATAGATAGAGTGATAGATAGATAGATAGAGTGATAGATATATAGATAGAGTGATTGATAGAGTGATAGATAGAGTGATAGATAGGTAGATAGATAGATAGAGTGATAGATAGATAGATAGAATGATTGATAGATAGAGAGATAGATAGATAGATAGATAGATAGATAGATAGATAGAGTGATAGATAGATAGATAGAGTGATAGATAGATAGATAGAGTGATAGATAGATAGATAGAGTGATAGATAGATAGATAGAGTGATAGATAGAGTGATAGATAGAGTGATAGATAGATAGAGTGATAGATAGATAGATAGAGTGATAGATAGATAGAATGATAGATAGGTAGATAGATAGATAGATAGAGTGTTAGATAGATAGATAGAGTGATTGATAGCTAGAGAGATAGAGAGATAGATAGAGTGATAGATAGATAGATAGATAGAGTGATTGATAGCTAGAGAGATAGATAGAGTGATAGATAGATAGATAGATAGAGTGATTGATAGCTAGAGAGATACAGAGATAGATAGATAGAGTGATAGATAGATAGAGAGAGTGATAGATAGATAGATAGATAGAGTGATAGGTAGATAGATAGAGTGATTGATAGCTAGAGAGATAGAGAGATAGATAGAGTGATAGATAGAGAGATAGATAGAGTGATTGATAGCTAGATAGATAGATAGAGTGATAGATAGATAGAGTGATAGATAGATAGATAGAGTGATTGATAGATAGTGAGATAGATAGTTAGATAGAGTGATAGATAGATAGAGTGATAGATAGATAGATAGAGTGATAGATAGATAGATAGATAGATAGAGTGATAGATAGATAGATAGATAGATAGAGTGATAGATAGATAGAGTGATAGATAGATAGATAGAGTGATAGATAGATAGATAGATAGAGTGATAGATAGATAGATAGATAGATAGAGCACATGGTGACTTAACTCCAAATTGGATATAATTCTTATTTAAAGGTAAAAACAATACATGTAGCCATTCATAAATAATAATCTTAATGTGCTCGGTGCTGGGAATACTCAGAATATATATAAAAATATATGGTCATTTATAATAGGGCTTATGTAATGCAATGTCAGATTCATTACAATGTAAATATATATATATATATATATATATATATATATATATATATAAATAATGGTATGAATTTTTGACCCATGGCTACGTTTTTACTTGTGTGCAGTCAGTTAATGTGTGTTTTACAGCCAGCGTCCTATTGCAGTAGCGACATACATATGTAGGTTCATCTTCACTGGTCAGACTTCAGTCATGAATGAATGCCTAGGTTCTTCAATGTCCGCACCGCTGCGGTAAGTAAGTTTGACTTGGGAAGCAAGTTGGACTGGAGCATTTGAGCACACTTGTTGCATTGAGTGACGGCCAAGACACGGAGGTTACTCCTAATGATCTAATTAGAGTTAGGACGGCTATATCAGAGGCGGGCCCTTTGAAGTAGGAGAGGTAAAGTGATTGGAAGGCGCTAGACGGATGCTCGGGAAACAAATGGCCAACCCTTCTTGCCCTCGGGTCGGGGCTAAATAGACCCTAGGGAACCTCTGAGTCTCATGACTCAATCCTGGAAAAGGAAGACTTAGCAACACGGCTAGAAGAATAGTCAAGGGAGTGGGCACTCAACGTGTTAACTGGCACTATGATAATTAACGTTTCAGCTGGGGAAGTTTAATGGCCATGGTTAAAGTTGCAATGATTCTACCACAAATTAATTTAGGGGTACTATTTATCCTATCTAGAGTACTGAAAGTCATCAGCTAATGTATGTATAAAGTCGGCCACGCGAGGGCTGCGTTAACTAAGCAGATTTCCCACGTGAAGGGACGACTCACTAGTGATCTCATCTCACTTTATATTCTCTATTAAAAAAAAAAAAATGCGGTGAATGTAAACCGAAAACCCAAACCAAGAAAGTACGAATAACTCGCTTAATATTTAAGTTACAAAAAATGCATAGTACAACAATTATAGACAATCAATACTTTAACAAGATTGGCTCCTTAACATTTTACGATCTGACCCATAATGACGCAGATATTATTGATTTTCCTGAAGTAAAGTATATATAATAAACAATTGTGGAGGATAAATAGTTTAACAAGATAGGATCTATATCACTTTTCAAAAAAATTATTAAGGAGATATTTTGGAATTTCATATTCCCCCACTAACCCCCCCCCTTTCCTGGGCTGACTACATAAGAGGGGGTTTACTGAAGGCTGGTAATCGACATATCCGAATTGGGCTTCCTTAGCAGCTTATTTTTTAGCAGATTTCCCTTAAGGTATAACATTTTGCAACAGGACTCATAATGACGGCGATATTTTAAATTTTCTAAAAGTCCCCTTTTCCAGCTCCGACTTCAGCGATTAATTAATACGATCTCCAGTGTGCAATGAAACAGTTAAATATCGAGTATGGTTCTAGAAGAAATAAATATTTTCCATTCACGACTCCAAAATCTTAATAAGATAAGATATAAGCAATAAGATTGGTTCTATACAATGTTTCGATCTGAGGCATAACAACGGAGATATTTCGAATTTTCGAAATTTTACTCCAGTAACCCCCCCCCCCCCTTCCTCTCCCAATTCCGATTTCAGCAGTTAACTAACTTAATCTTCAATTTTACATGAAATGTATAAATATGAAGTTTGGTAACGATTGAACAAAAATCACGACCGATAGAGCGTTAACAGACAAATATATAAATCTTTATATCTATCTACAAGTATAAGTATAAAATAACCCAGTAGCCTCTTTCCCAAAGAAACAAGTAACCTAACCTATCTATCTATAGAACATCACAACTACTAAAAGAAATAGTCATTTGTACAGACACTTAATGTTCAATAAAGTCACTCGAAGACATATACTCCACCAATCCTCTTATTATTGAAATTTTTAACAATATTCATAGACTTAAATAAACACATTACTATTTATTGGTTACCCGGCCAAGTGGGCATATCTCAAAGTAATAAGTAGACAAAGCAGCCAAACAATCAACTGAACTTGAACAAATAGAATTTTCGGACATACCTCAAACAAAATATACAAAGACGCTTTCTCTCAAATAAGAAAACTCGTAATGAATGACTGGAATAATTTATGGTATAACACTGACAATAAACTTACAGAAATCAAATGAAATACGCTCAACTGGACTTAAAGTAATATACATTCTAGAAGAGAAGAAATTGTACTTACACGCCTACGCACAGGATACATTTATATCTAATGAGCAGACAAGATGAACCTATATGTCGCTACTGCAATAGAACGCTGACTGTAAAACACATACTAACTGACTGCACACAATTGAAAACGTACCCATGGCCACCAAATGTATGTGAACTACTAGCCGACAGTAGCCAATTTATAGATGATGTTTTTAAGTATTTAAGAAATAATGGATTATTTGATGAAATATTTAAGTTATTATACGCCATTATGAAAGTTATACATAGCAAGTACTGTAAGTGGAATATAAGTATTATTTGTTTCGTAATTTTTGTTTGATCGTTACCAAACTTCATATTTAAGCGTTTTATGTAAAATGAAAGATCAAGTTCGTTAATGGCTGAAATCGGACTAGTGGGAGGAGAGGGGTTTAGAGGGGGGATTTTTAAAAATTCGAAATATCTCTGTTATTATGCATCGGATCGAAAAAGTGTATAGAATCAATCTTATTTCAAATTAAATTTACTATAAATATTGTTCTATACATTTATTCTGTATCTTGAATATTAACCGAGATTTGTATTGTGAGTGTGGCCGGCACTATCCGCCGAAAGCTCTGGCGGCCGTTTCGGTAACTATTCCTCCCTCGTGAATAGGTCTAGAGATACCTTCCTACTACTGTTATTATTAGGCAGATTTCTCTATTGTAAACCTTCACGTAGGAAATCTGCTTAGTTTACGCAGCCCCTGCGTGACGGACTTTTTTTTTCAACATCAACATTTAGAGCGACAGCAAATTTTATATTGATCGAAAGGAATTGGGTTTATGAAGATGAATTAGAAGAAAAAGGCCGTCGTGCGTGGGCTGCGTAAACTAAACAGATTTCCTCGTGCTGTTATAACACGCTTATGTTATCACCAGAGCATGTATTACTAGCAGATTTCCCTTAAGGGAAATCAGCTATTGAGGTCGTTCTAATGACGGGAGTTTCGAAAAATTTCTTCAAATGTCCATCGATCCTACCCAGGAGATGACGAAAATGAGGTCCGTTCAAAATTATAAATATGTCTGTTAACGCTCTAGCGGTCACAATTTTTGTTTGATCGTTTCCAAACTCGGAATTCAATCGTTTTATGTAAAATGGAAGATCAAGTTCGTTAATGGCTGAAATCGGACCAGTGGGAGGGGGAGGTTTAAAGAGGGGATTTTTGAAAATTCGAAATATCTCCGTTATTATGCGTCTGATCGAAAAATTGTATAGAATCAATCTTATTGAAAATTAAATTTACTATAAATATTGTTCCGTACATTTATTCTGTATCTTGAATATTAACCAAGATATTTGCATTTGTATTGTGTAAGTGGTCGGCAGAAGTCGGCCATATTCAGGACTTTCCGCCTAAAGCTAGATTGTCCATCGTGAATAGGTTTAGAGATTCGTTACTACTGCCGTTATTAGTAGGCAGATATCTCTATTGTAAAACTTCACGTGGGAAATCTGCTTAGTTTACACAGCCCCTGCGTGACGGACTTTCTATTTTATTGAAAGTAACGGATGAGTAGAAGGGGGATGCTTTCTGATGGCAGAATATATGGATGTACGAATAACTCGGGTTATACTTACGACATAATGCACAGAAAAAAAATTGTAGAACATTCATAGTTTAACAAAGGTTAAGTCTATAAAACATTTCAAGATCCGACAAATAACAACAGAGATATTTTGAATTTTCGAATTTCCCTTACTTAACTCCTCCCCTCTAAATCCCCTCTTTTCCATGACCGATTTCCACCAATAACAATTATGATCTATAGCACTGACAGAAACAGTTAAATATCGAGTGAAGAACGAAAAGTCTTTATGATAACGCCACCAGACATAACGTATTTGCATGAATCTCACAAAATAAAAGTTTAATGAAAACCATATTTGCTATTTAACCATGGAATGAATTGGTTCACGACATAACTGCTTATTTTTGATATGACATGAGTAGGAGTGGGGGGTTACTTAAGTCCGAAAACTGAAATATGGAAATATCCTGGTTGATATTCAATATGAACAGAACATACGAATGAATAACAACATTTATAGAACATTATATTTGCAATAAGATTGATTTTATACATTATTTCGTTCCGACGTGTATAAACTGAAATATTTTGAATTTTCAAAATTACCCCCTCTATACCCCATCCCCCCGTCCGATTTCAGTTCAGTTAACAGATTTGACATTTATTTTTGCATAAGACATTAAACAAAAATTGCGACCGCTAGAGCGTTAACAGACAAATATATATATATATATATATATATATATATATATATATATATATATATATATTGTTACGTTTTATTACAAAACCAGTAATAAACGTTGTTAATAAGAGTTCTTTTGGATTGCAAAATTAAACACACACAAGTTTCACAGTTTTTCACTGCACGATTTATTTCACAATGCACAATACTCTTGGTTAATTATTACTACTCACAGTATTACACTGATAGCGTCACTGTTCTTCAGGTTACACAGTTCAATAATTCACTCACGGTCACTGAAATTAACAAAAAGACGGCACAACACTTTACCGCACTGCACTAAGTCGCACTGTAGCGCTGAACCTTCCTCGAAGACCGTCGAGCGTCAACTGAACTGAGTTTTTTATTTATTTTATTTTATTTTTTTTTCTGAGGCCCTTTATATCTATACCACGGCTGTTTGCAAATGCGCGGGCCGTCAAGCCACGCGAGGTGGTACGGTCAGTTCCCCTCCTGCTGAACTTAGAGTTCCATTTTAAGGGGGGTCTGTGGACTTGTTGCGGGTGTGAATGTAACTCTAAGGTAGGTTACCCGGCAACGGGCTGTTGCCGGGTGGGATTGTAAGGATAGGAGAAAACGAAAGAAGAAAGGAAAGGGATAGAGGAAGAGTAGATAAGAAGATAAAAGAGTATAGAGGGCCTAAAGCGTCCAGAGAACTTAAAGCTAGGGCGGTGTGTGTCTCTTATAAATGCCTGGAGAAGGGACTAGGCAGGAAGGTCTAGACTAGAAGTTCCAGAACTTCCTGGAAGGCCCTGATTAAATTCTGCCGGCGGCCCTACTTAGAATGGCCTTATTAGATCAAACTCACGGCTCCCTCTCCTTCAGGCAATCTTCCACGTATTAATTTTTCGCAACAATATATATACACACAGTTTTGAACGGACTTCATTTTCGTCATCACCAGGGTAGGATCGATGGAGAATTTGAGGAAATTTTTCCTTTAAGGGAAATCTGCAAAAAACTAGAAAAATATATAAGAATCTATTGATGAATGTGTCAGTTATACTCCCCGGTGATGTAGCGTGAGACAACCCTGGTTTTCCAGGGTGATAGCGTGCAGACAGGAGTATGCCGAGGAGTTGCATGCGTGACTCGATACGCCTACCAACTACCAATCAAGGGAAGTTTTGCTCTGTCGTCGCCGACACAAATAATAAACTGAAATGAAGAATTATAAAAAAAAAAATAAAAAGGAAAAGAAAAAACCCTTAAAGAATTATCCAATTAGAAGTAAAATTATTAAGAGCAATTTTCCGGTTCTGAAGTCATAAATCTGGCTGTAGTAGTTTAATGTTTTGATTTATATGGAGGCTTGTAAAGAGTTATGAATACTTCAGGAAGTAAAAAATAAATAAGAGTCATTATTTGATTTATTTTAGAAACAACTTTCCTTTTAGCAGATTTCCCTTAAGGGTAATCTGCTATTGAGGTCGTACTCATGACGCGAGTTTTGAAAAATTTCCTCAAATGTCCATCGATCCTACCCAGGAGATGACGAAAATGCGGTCCGTTCAAAATTATATCTATCTATATCTATATATATATATATATATATATATATATATATATATATATATATATATCTGTTGTTGTTGTTGTATAGGGTTTAAGGGCAAAAAACTACCAGGTTATCATCGCCCTGTAATATTTATAATTCACATTTTGGAATCCTCATCCATATCACCATTTTAACAATATAAACGAGGATACGAGCAATTGCACTTTAAATTTCTTTGTATAAACTCGTGTTTTTTACAAAAATTAAACAATTTATGGAGTTCTTTCGGGTCATCTCCAAGGGCCACTTCTATACTATTGGAAATATTGTATTTGTTTCTAATATCTGTGTACTTATGGCATTGCATTAATATGTGATATATAGTCAGTTCTGTGTTACATTTCTCACAAATCGGGGGTTGACCTTTTGTCATAAGATAGCCATGCGTAAGTCGTGTGTGCCCAATTCGGAGTCTTCCTAATACAACCTCATCTCTTCTGTTGTCTCTTGTCGAATATTTCCATGGACGGATGGTGGTTTTAATAGTTTTTAATTTATTGTTCTGGGTTTCATTCCACATGTGTTGCCAGTTTTTATTAATTTCTTCTTTGAGTGGTTGGTAGAGTTTCTGCAGATGTAATTGTTGTTGGGGTGATGGAGTCGAGTTGATGGGCTTCTCTGGCTGCTAAATCTGCTTTTTCGTTTCCATCTATTCCCACGTGGCTTGGAATCCACATGAAGTAGACGGCCCTTTCTAGTTATCGGAGCATTTGTATTTGATTTTGTATTTTTTTTACTATTGGGTTGTTTGTGAATACATCTTTGATACTCAATAGGGCACTCAACGAGTCAGTGCAAATCAGGAATTTTTCTTGAGTTGAGTGGTTGCAAATGCAGTGATATAGAGCGAATTTAATTGCGAATAGTTCGGCGGAATAGATGCTGGTTAATTTGTTGAGTTTGAATTTTTGACAGGCATTTTCTTCGTAGTAGGCGCAGGAGGAAGACTCGGTAATTTTCGAACCATCAGTGTATATTATCTTTGGGTGTTGATATTTTTCTATTTTATTAATGAAAGCTTCCTTTATTTTCCAATAGTTGATCTCTTGAGACGATTTGTTTATGAGTTTGGTGATTCCTGTATCTATAGATATTTCTTGAATTGTCCAAGGAGGAGTTGGGTCGAATTCATTAAGACTGTTTGAGTTTTGTAATAGTTTGTCTGTTATGTTATTCAGCCTAATTCCAATAGGTTTTGGTGTTGTGGGGTTTTGGTCGTATAGCCGTGAGTAGAGAGGGTGGAATATACTCTGAAATGTCGGCTGACCTCTCTGTGTCACTAGTTTGGATAAGTATTTAGCTGCCAGCTTTTGCCTTCTGAATGTCAATGGTGGGATTCCGGTTTCAGCACACAAGCTTATTGCTGGGCTAGAGCGGAAGGCTCCTATGGATAAACGTAGCCCAGCATTATGAATTGCATCTAGTTTGCATAATTTATTGAAGTTTGCTGAGCCGTATACAAAACTGCCATAGTCCAATTTAGACAATACCAGAGCTTTGTATATTGTTAGCATGGTATTCCTATCTGCTCCCCATGATGTGTTAGCAAGTACTTTAAGAATTTTAAGCCTTTCAGATGTGCGTTTTTTGAGTTTGTCTATATGTACATTCCATGTCAGTTTGCTGTCGAGAGACATACCTAGGAATTTAGCATGGTTGACATATTCTATTAGGGTGTTCTTAAGATAGAGTTGTGGTAAATCATTTAAATTTCTGCGCCTTGAGAATAATATGCACTTCGTTTTTTCGGGGGAAAACAAAAAACCTGTTTTTTTTTACCATTCTATTAATCTAAGAGTCACAGCTTGTAGTTGTCTTTTGATATATGCCAAGCTTTGCGATCGGCAAATAATGGCAAAGTCATCAACGAACAGAAAGCCTTTTACATTGTTGGTAAGACATTTCGTTATTTCGTTCACTGCAATCAAAAAAAGATTTGTACTCAAAATACTTCCCTGTGGGACACCTGATTTCATTGTTCTTTCTTTGGACAGTGTGTTTCCAACTGCCACTTGGAAATACCTTTCCTTTAGGAATTCCTGGATGAGTATGGGCATGTTGCCTCTATAACCCCATTGATGTAGTTGATTTAAGATATAAAAGCGCCATGCTGTGTCAAATGCTTTATGAATATCAAAAAATATTCCAATTGCGTGCTGTTTGTTAGCAAATGCATTTAGAATTTCCGCTTCTAATCTGGCCAGGTGATCTATTGTAGACCGCTTTTTCCGGAACCCACACTGCCAGTTATTTAGTAGACTTAAATGCTCTAGTGTCCACGTGAGGCGTCTGTTAATCATGCGTTCAAGAATCTTGCATAAACAATTTGTGAGAGATACAGGCCGATAGTTAGTAGCAGCCTGGCTAGATTTTCCTGCCTTGGGGATGGGTACGATTATAGATTTTCTCCAAGCAGAAGGCAAAGTTACATTTCTCCAAATTATGTTGTACAAGCATAGGAGGTTTGTCAACATCTTGTCAGACAGGGCTTTAATCATATCATACGTTATTTCATCAGGTCCTGGAGATTTTCCTTTTGTGCAGTTCAGTGCAGATCTGAGTTCAATCAATGTGAATGGTCGATTGTAGTCTGCAGTTTCATTGCTTTCGTCAGAGAAGTCTAGAGTTTGCTTTTCTTTCTCTTCTTTGTATCGTAAGAATTCTTGATCAAACTGGATTTCTTCTAGGCTGAAGACCTTTGTAAACTCTTATCTATATATATATATATATATATATATTTGTCTGTTAACGCTCTAGCGGTCGCAATTTTTGTTTAATCGTTACCAAACTTCATATTTAAGCGTTTTACGTAAAAAGAGAGATCAAGTTCGTTAATGGCTGAAATCGCACCAGTGGGAGGGGGGGTTTAGAGGGGGGGATTTTTGAAAATTCAAAATATCTCCGTTACTATACGTCGGATCGAAAAATATTATAGAATCAATCTTATTGCAAATTAAATTTACTATAAATATTGTTATATACATTTATTCTCTATCTTGAATATTAACTGAGATATTTGCATTTGTATTCTGCGTGTGCTCGGCAGCAGTGGCTATGTTCGGACTTTCCGCCGTGAGCTCTGGCGGCCGTTTTTGTAATTATTCGTCCCTCTCGTGAATAGGTTTAGAGGTTACTTACTACTACAGCTGTTATTAGGCAGATTTCTCTATTGTAAAACGTTAATAAATAATAATAATAATATAGCATATTTAAAAACATATTCAAAGCATATATGATAAAGTTGTGTTCCGATCACATTTTTCAACAATAACCTAAAAATACCTTTTCTGAATATCGCTATGGGCAATATATTACATATGTGTAGCTCATTTATTACTTTATGACTCGCTACTTACGTCGACAGTTTCTTCTTCGCAATCTCATTGAGTCAGCTATATAAATTATCAACAAATAAATTAAATATTTAAATCTGATTCCACAATTTTAAAGTACATTAAACACCGATAAAACTATCATTAGATACTTTTAGCAGATTTCCCTTAAGGGAAATCAGCTATTGAGGTCGTACTCATGACGCGATTTTTGAAAAATTTCTTCAAATGTCCATCAATCCTACCCAGGAGATGACGAAAATGAGGTCCGTTAGAAATTATATATATATATATATATAGATACACATATATATATATATATATATATATATATCTATATATATATATATATATATCTATATATATATATATATATATATATATATATATACATATATATATATATATATATATATCTATATATATATATATATATCTATATATATATATATTTGTCTGTTAACGCTCTAGCGGTCGTAATTTTTGTTTCATCGTTACGAAACTCGATATTTAAACGTTTTATGTAAAAAGACAGATCAAGTTCGTTAATGGCTGAAATCGGACCAGAGGGAGGGGTGGTTTAGAGGGGGGGCTTTTCGAAAATTCGAGATATCTCCGTTATTACTCATCGGATCGAAAAATTGTCTCTATACAATCTTATTGCAAATTAAATGTACTATAAATATTGTTATATACGTTTTTTCTCTATCTTGAATATTAACCGAGATATTTGCATTTTTTAGTTTTCAGCAAACCGCCACTTCCAGTCATGTTACGTAAACAATACTCTGCTACATAATAAATCACATTATTGGAAGTTTAAATACTAAAAATTGTATTCAAGAGACCTTTATTAAACGAGATACATGCAAATATGCCCTGATGACCCCCCCCCCCCCATCTTAAAGTTTTGAACTACTAAAATTTTATTGATTGAGATAACAATTATTCTGACTCATTATAAATTACACTAGTAGATATAGTAAATAGTTCTCAATAAAATGAATGTGTTATATTCAGATATATTTCAGTAATTGTTTTAGCAGATTTCCCTTAAGGGAAATCAGCTATTGAGGTCGTACTCATGACGCGATTTTCGAAAAATTTCTTCAAATGTCCATCGATCCTACCCAGGAGATGACGAAAATGAGGTCCGTTCAAAACTATATCTATATATATATAAAATTGTAACCTCTGTCTGTACATTGATTTTTTTCGCGAAATTTCACGATAACTTTTCGTTTCACATGTCATAGACACCATAACTGCATTTTGTTTCTTTCGTGTCTGTTTGTTTGTTTGTTTGTTTGTTTGTTTATTTGTTTGTTTGTTTGTTACCTTTTCACGCATAAACGGCTGAGCCGAATTTTATGAAACTTGGTATGTATATTACTACTAGCCCAACTTAGACTTTAGGCTATATTAATATTCTCTAGGACAAACAGGAGTGGGGGTTATAAGGGAGGCCTGAAATTAAAAATAGCGATATTTCGTTTCCTATTGCTTTTTCAGCAAATATGCTCATAACAAACGTTGTTTATTTTGTAATTTAGAGTAACTTTTGTTATATGCACTTTTGCCGTATACGGAAGTATAAATGAGTTATACGCTAAAAACTATAGCGGGAGTCCACAATTTTATTTGGCACAAAAGACTCAACCGAACTAAACCAAACTCGGTATGTGAATTAGCACTAAAGCCTTCCTTATAATAAGCCATACGAACATTTCTAAGACGGGCAGGAGGGGGGTTGTAAGGGAGGCCTGAAATTAATAATAGTGATATTTCGTTTCCTATTGCATTTTCGGCAAATATGCACATAACGAAAGTTGTTTATTTTGTTATTTAGAGAAACTTCTTTTATATGCACTATCGCCGTATACCAAAGTATAAAGGCGTTATACGCTAAAAATTATAGCGGGAGTCAACAATTTTATTTGGCACAAAAGACTCAACCGAACTAAACCAAACTCAGTATGTGTATTAGCACTAACGCCTTCCTTATAATAAGCCATACGAACATTTCTAGGGACGGGCAGGAGTGGGGGTTATAAGGGAGGCCTGCAATTAAAAATAGTGATTTCCTCTTGGGGTTTCGGCAAATATCCACATAACAAAAGTTGTTTATTTTGTTATTTAGAGAAATTTGCTCAACACTTCTTTTCAATATGAACTACCAGGTACCAAATGTATGTCAATATTTTCTCATTAATAATTCAAATCTATGCATAATGCACAGGAGACGGGAAATATGACAATATGGAGGACAGTGAAGTCTTACATAAAAAAATAATTTTATTATTAACATATCCACAGCAACGACGGGTATTAACCCTAAACACTGGGACGGGTAAATGTCAAAATATTGTGCAAAGTAAAGCCTTGCCAAAAATATACCATCACCATTCAGCCTCAAATCAATTCCCGGGCGAAGCCGGGTATCTGTGCTAGTATATATATATATCTATATCTATATATATATATAAAATTGTAACCTCTGTCTGTACATTGATTTTTTTCGCGAAATTTCACGATAACTTTTCGTTTCACATGTCATAGACACCATAACTGCATTTTGTTTCTTTCGTGTATGTTTGTTTGTTTGTTTGTTTGTTTGTTTGTTTGTTACCTTTTCACGCAAAAACGGCTGAACCGAATTTTATGAAACTTGGTATGTATATTACTACTAGCCCAACTTAGACTTTAGGCTATATTATTATTCTCTAAGACAAACAAGAGTGGGGGTTATAAGGGAGGCGTGAAATTATAATTAGCGATATTTCGTTTCCTATTGCTTTTTCGGCAAAGATGCACATAACAAAAGTTATTTATTTTGTTATTTAGAGTAATTTTTGTTATATACACTTTCGTCATATACCCAAGTATAAATGAGTTATACGCTAAAAATTATAGCGGGAGTCAACAATTTTATTTGTCACAAAACACTCAACCGAACTAAGTAAAACTCGGTATATCTATTAGCACTAACGCTTTCATTATAACAAGCCATACCAACATTTCTAGGGACGGGCAGGAGTGGGGGTTATAAGGGAAGCCAGAAATTAAAAATAGCGATATTTCGTTTCCTATTGGTTTTTCGGCAAATATGAACATAACAAAAGTTGTTTATTTTGTTATTTAGAGTAACTTTTGTTATATACACTTTTTTCGTATACCGAATTATAAACGAGATATACGCTGGTACCTATAGCGGAAGTGAACAATTTTATTTGGGACAAAAGACCCAACCGAAATAAATAAAACTCGGTATGTGTATTAGCACTAACGCTTTCATTATAACAAGCCATACCAACATTTCTAGGGACGGGCAGGAGTGGGGGTTATGAGGGAAGCCAGAATTTAAAAATAGCGGAATTTCGTTTTCTATTCGTTTTTGAGCAAATATGAACATAACAAAAGTTTATTTTGTTATTTAGAGTAACTTTTGACATATTCATTTTTGTCTTTTAACAAAATATAAACGAGATATACACTATAAACTAAAGCGGGAGTCAACTATTTCATTGGGCGCTAACGATTAAACCGAACTTAAAAAAACTCGGTATGTCAATTAGCATTAATTCTTCCATGATTATAAGCTATATTAAAATATTTTGGTTAGAACGGGGGTGGGGCTTATAAGGGAGGCCTGAAATAAAAATTCGCGATATTTCATTGTCTATTAGTTTTTCGATAAACATGCACATAACAAAAGTTGTTTACGTTGTTATTTAGATTAACTTTTTTTTTTTTTTTTATTCATTTCTCCAGGAACAGTGTGTGGATGAAGTAATTTGCGTAGAAATATTGATATGCACAACAATTCATTTCATTGTTTATTTGTTTTTCGACAAACATGCAAATAACAAAAGTTGTTTACTTTGTTATTTGGATTAACTTTTGTTTTATACATTTCTCCAGGAACAATGTGTGGAGCAAGTAATTTGGGTAGAAATATTGATATCCTCAACAATTCATTCTAATTTGAACTATGAGGTACCTCACCTGGAAAAATTAATTCAAATCTATGTTAATATTTTGTCTTTAATAACTGAAATCTATGCATAATGCACGGGAGACGGGAAATATGACAATATAACAAAATATGAAATATGACAATTTGGAGGACAGTCAAGACTTACATAAAAAATTAATTTTATTATTAACATTTGCCAACAACGGGTATTAACCCTAAACACTAGGACGGGTAAATGTCAAAATATTGTGCAAAGTAAAGATTTGCCAAAAAAATACAATCACCATTCAGCCTCAAATCAATTCCCGGGCGAAGCCGGGTATCTGAGCTAGTATATCTATATATATATAAAATTGTAACCTCTGTCTGTACATTGATTTTTTTCGCGAAATTTCACGATAACTTTTCGTTTCACATGTCATAGACACCATAACTGCATTTTGTTTCTTTGGTGTCTGTTTGTTTGTTTATTTGTTTGTTTGTTTATTTGTTTGTTTGTTTGTTTGTTACCTTTTCACGCATAAACGGCTAAACCGAATTTTATGAAACTTGGTATGTATATTACTACTAGCCCAACTTAGACTTTAGGCTATATTAACATTCTCTAAGACGAACAGGAGTGGGGGTTATAAGGGAGGCCTGAAATTAAAATTAGCGATATTTCGTTTCCTAATGCTTTTTCAGCAAATATGCCCATAACAAAAGTTGTTTATTTTGTAATTTAAAGTAACTTTTGTTATATACACTTTTTTCGTATACTGAATTATAAACGAGATATACGCTGAAACCTATAGCGGAAGTGAACCATTTTATTTGGGACAAAAGACCCAACCGAAATAAATAAAACTCGGTATATGTATTAGCACTAACGCTTTAATTATAACAAGCCATGCCAACATTTCTCGGGACGGGCAGGAGTGGGGGTTATAAGGGAAGCCTGAAATTAAAAATAGCGATATTTCGTTTCCTATTGGTTTTTCCGCAAATATAAACATAACAAAAGTTGTTTATTTTGTTATTTGGAGTAACTTTTGTTATATACACTTTTGTCGTATACCTAAGTATAAATGAGTTATACGTTAAAACTTTAGCGGGCACTAACGGCTGAACCGAACTTAACAAAACTCGGTATGTCAATTAGCATTAATTCTTCCATGATTAAAATTTTTAGGTTCGAACGGGAGGGGGGTTATAAGGAGGCCTGAAATAAAAATTCACCATATTTACATGTATAAGAGACGGGAAATATAAAAATATCGAAGACTGTGATGCCTTATCGAACAAATAATTCTATTATTAGCAAATCCACGGCAAAGAAGGGTATCAATCCTAAACACTGGGACGGGTAAATGTCAAAATATTGTGCAATGTAAAGCCTGCTAAAAAATACCATCACCATTCAGCCTCAAATGAATTCCCGGGCGAAGCCGGGTATCTGAGCTAGTATATATATATATATATATATATATATATATATATATATATATATAGACATATATATATATATATATATATATATATATATATATATATATATATATATATATATATATATATATATATATATATATATATATATATATATATATATTTGTCTGTTAACACTCTAGCGGTCGCAATTTTTGTTTAATCGTCACCAAACTCGGTATTTAATCGTTTCATGTAAAAAGGAAGATCAAGTTCGTTAACGGCTGAAATCGGACCAGTGGGAGGGGGGGTTTAGAGGGGGGGATTTTCAAAAATTTCGAAATATCTCCGTTATTATGCATCGGATCGTAAAATTGTATAGAACCAATCTTATTGCAAATTAAATGTACTATAAATAATGTTATATACATTTATTCTGTATCTTGAATATTAACCGAGATATTTGCATTTGTATTCTGCGTGTGGTCGCTATGTTCGGACTTTCCGCCGAGAGCTCTGGTGGCCATTTCCATAACTATTCGTCCCTCGTGAATAGGTTTAGAGGTTAGGTTAACTGTTTTTTGGGGCTAGAAACTACTGGGTTATTACGCCCTAAATAATGTTTTAGGTTTAGAGGTTTCTTACTGCTACAGTTGTTATTAGGCAGATTTCTCTATTGTAAAACTTCACGTGGGAAATCTGCTTAGTTTACGCAGCCCCTGCGTGACGGACTTTTTCTTTCCGGTCTGAGGCAGGCCGACCAGTTTGTTTACTTTTCTAACCTAACGCTTCCTGTCGGCAGGTTATTGAAATCGGATGAAACATTTATTTCCGTTTGTATTTATTCACGGTGTTGTTGTGTTAGCAGTATGCATATTTATCTATCTATCTATTTATTACTAAACTTCACGGCGGAAATCTGCTTATTTTACGCAGCCCCAGCGTGACGGACTTTTTTTTTATAAATATTCCCTTTTTATGAATATTCTCTTAGAAATATAAATGTCGATTGTATTCAAGAGGTGATTTTTTCCCTTCAAATCGTAGTTCGGCACGAACAAAAACAATTCTGTATTACAGATAAACTACCCTACTTGCACACAAACTTTCAGAATTTTTAGTTTACTTTGTGTATTAAACAATATTACTTGGTCTGGCATAGTTTTTTAATTCTTCCTGTAGTCCTCGGTAGTATAGTGGTAAGTATCCCCGCCTGTCACGCGGGAGACCGGGGTTCGATTCCCCGCCGGGGAGGTTTACTTTTTTCCTTAGTTAAATGGAAAGAAAATAAGCCAATCCTTAAATTCCAGCAGTTCTTTTCTATTATCACTTTTTTAGAATATTTTTAGAGCATTAATTATTTATTAACAACCACTTTATGCAACTAAAGGCTACTTAGGAACTTTTTTTTTGCAGGAATGCATGCAACTTAATAATTATAATACGGTTTTTTTTTATTTTATTTTAATAAATTAATTAATTTAAGTAATTTTTCAACAGAAATGCTTGTATATTTTTTATAAGTTTTAGATTTTTTTAAGTACTCTTTTACAGCTTTCTGTAATAATTGAGATTTTTTGATTTGTTGAAAAGAAAAAGAAAGGCAGGGGCTGCGTAAACTAAGCAAATTTCCCTCGTGAAGTTTAGTAATAGATAAATCTATATACTGGTAACACAACAACACCGTGAATAACGGTTCATACAATTCCAATAACCTGTCGACCGGAAGCGTTAGGTTAGAAATGTTAACAAACGGGTCTGCCCGCTTTACACCGGAAAGAAAAACTATTACTGAAATATATCAGAATATAACATATTAATTTTATTGAGTACTATATCTAGTAATGTAATTAATAATGAGTCAGAATAATTCTTATCCCTATCAATCAAATTTTAGTAGTCGAAAACCTTAAGACGGAGGGGGGGGGAATCACCAGGACATATTTGCATGTATCTCGTATAATAAAGGTCTCTTGAATACAATTTTTGGTATTTAAACTTGGAATAATGTGAATTATTATGTAGCAGAGTATTGTTTTTGTAACATGAGTAGAAGTGGCGGTTTGCTGAAAACTAAAAAATGTAAATATCTCGGTTAATATTCAAGATAGTGAATTAACAATATTTATAGTAAATTTAATTTACAATAAGATTTGTTCTATTGTTGTTTCCGATCCGACCTATAGTAACGGAGATATTTCGAATTTTCGAAAATCCTCCCCTCTAAACCCCCCCCCTCCCCCTGGACCGATTTCGGCCGTTAACGAACTTGATCTTTCTTTTTAGATAAAACTACTAAATATCGAGTTTGGTAACGATTAAACAATAATTGTTATCGCTAGAGTGGTAACAGGCAGATATATCTATATATATATATAAAATTGTAACCTCTGTCTGTACATTGATTTTTTTCGCGAAATTTCACGATAACTTTTCGTTTCACATGTCATAGACACCATAACTGCATTTTGTTTCTTTCGTGTCTGTTTGTTTGTTTGTTTGTTTGTTTGTTTATTTGTTTGTTTGTTTGTTACCTTTTCACGCATAAACGGCTGAGCCGAATTTTATGAAACTTGGTATGTATATTACTACTAACCCAACTTAGACTTTAGGCTATATTAATATTCTCTAGGACAAACAGGAGTGGGGGTTATAAGGGAGGCCTGAAATTAAAAATAGCGATATTTCGTTTCCTATTGCTTTTTCAGCAAATATGCTCATAACAAACGTTGTTTATTTTGTAATTTAGAGTAACTTTTGTTATATGCACTTTTGCCGTATACGGAAGTATAAATGAGTTATACGCTAAAAACTATAGCGGGAGTCCACAATTTTATTTGGCACAAAAGACTCAACCGAACTAAACCAAACTCGGTATATGAATTAGCACTAAAGCCTTCCTTATAATAAGCCATACGAACATTTCTAAGACGGGCAGGAGTGGGGGTTGTAAGGGAGGCCTGAAATTAATAATAGTGATATTTCGTTTCCTATTGCATTTTCGGCAAATATGCACATAACGAAAGTTGTTTATTTTGTTATTTAGAGAAACTTCTTTTATATGCACTATCGCCGTATACCAAAGTATAAAGGCGTTATACGCTAAAAATTATAGCGGGAGTCAACAATTTTATTTGGCACAAAAGACTCAACCGAACTAAACCAAACTCAGTATGTGTATTAGCACTAACGCCTTCCTTATAATAAGCCATACGAACATTTCTAGGGACGGGCAGGAGTGGGGGTTATAAGGGAGGCCTGCAATTAAAAATAGTGATTTCCTCTTGGGGTTTCGGCAAATATCCACATAACAAAAGTTGTTTATTTTGTTATTTAGAGAAATTTGCTCAACACTTCTTTTCAATATGAACTACCAGGTACCAAATGTATGTCAATATTTTCTCATTAATAATTCAAATCTATGCATAATGCACAGGAGACGGGAAATATGACAATATGGAGGACAGTGAAGTCTTACATAAAAAAATAATTTTATTATTAACATATCCACAGCAACGACGGGTATTAACCCTAAACACTGGGACGGGTAAATGTCAAAATATTGTGCAAAGTAAAGCCTTGCCAAAAATATACCATCACCATTCAGCCTCAAATCAATTCCCGGGCGAAGCCGGGTATCTGTGCTAGTATATATATATATTTGAACGGGCCTCATTTTCGTCATCTACCCCAGGAGATGATGAAAATGAGGTCCGTTCAAAATGTTTTATATACATTCTCGCTTTAAAATAATTTGTTTATCATCAAATACTAAACACTAAAAAATTGTCGTTCAAATCATTAGGGAGGGGGAGGGGGTAGGCCGTGCATTTCCCCTTGCTTATGCTATGATTGACTTAGCCAGAAATGTGGTACTTTTAGGGTTGTTTATAATTGGTTGGATTATTCTTTGCGTCATAAAGCCCATCATAAATTAGGATATATTATCCTGGGACGCACGAATAGTGCATTAGAGAGTTTAAAGAGTGAAAGTGGCATTAAGAGAGAGAGAGAGAGGTGGGGAGTGGGAAAGAGAGGACAGTTGGACAAACTGAGACAGAGCGATAAAGTGGCAAGTGACAGTGAACAAGCCTAACCACTTAGCATCCACACCCCACACCATCCATTCGCTATACAATAAACAACCATTCATTTTTTTTCCTTTTGCTACACTCTATATACTTCCACTCCTGTTGTATGTATTTATTCCTTGCTGACATACAGTTGTCGGTGAGCCGCTGTCAAAATTGTCATCTTATTTCCTATTGAGGTATTACTCGCGGCTTGATTTTTGAAAGATTTCTTTTAATGTCCATGAATCCTACATCAGATAATGAAAGCGAGGTCTGTTCAAAACTATTTATCAGTCAATCTATATTGTAATATGTATAATTTCCAGAGCTGTAGTATTCAGTGAAAAGGGCATAATATATGGCAATCATCATATACATTTTAAAAAATATCGCGGGAAATGAAGTGCAAGAATTACCGATAGGAGCGCTTCCCAACAGCACAACGTATTTGTATATTGGGTGTAAAATATCAAATTTAAAAAGTCCGCCACGCAGGGGCTGCGTAAACTAAGCAGATTTCCCACGTGAAGTTTAGTAATAGATAAATCTATATACTGGTAACACAACACCACCGTGAATAAATACAAACGGAAATAAGAAATGGTCCATCCAATTTCAATAACCTGCCGACAGGAAGCGTTAGGTTAGAATTGTAAACAAACGGGTCTACCCTCCTCACACCGGAAAGAAAAACTATTACTGAAATATATCAGAATATAACATACTAATTTTATTGAGAACTATTTACTAACTAGTACTGTAATTAATAATGAGTCAGAATAATTGTTATCCCTATCAATCAAATTTTAGTATCGAAAACCTTAAGACGGGGCGGGGGGGAGGGTCGCCAGGACATATTTGCATGTATCTCGTATAATAAAGGGCTCTAGAATACAATTTTTGGTATTTAAACTTGGAATAATGTGATTTATTATGTAGCAGAGTATTGCTTATGTAACATGAGTAGAAGTGGCGGTTTGCTGATAGCTTAAAACTGAAAAATGCCAATATCTCGGTTAATATTCAAGATAGTGAATTAATGTATATAACAATATTTATAGTAAATTTAATTTACAATAAGATTTGTCCTATACAAGTTTTCGATCCGACCTATAGTAACGGAGATATTTCGAATTTTCGAAAATCCTCCCCTCTAAACCCCCCCCTCCCCCTGGACCGATTTCAGCCGTTAACGAACTTGATCTTTCTTTTTACATAAAACGACTAAATATCGAGTTTGGTAACGATTAAACAATAATTGCGACCGCTAGAGCGGTAACAGACAAATATATATATATATATATATATATATATATATATATATATATACAGTTTTGGACGGACCTCATTTTCGTCATCTCCTGGGTAGGATCGATGGACATTTGAAGAAAAATTTCGAAAATCGCGTCTTGAGTACAACCTCAATAGCTGATTTCCCCTAAGGGAAATCTGCTAAAAGGAAGAAATGTTGTATGAACTGCAAGGAATTATTGTTCTTACAATAATAACGAACAGATACAATTTGAAAAGAAATCAAACAGTCAAAAACGTACGTCTTTTTAAAGGGAATCGGAAATATACAAACGACCGCCGGAAAGAAGCTGTCAGGTCTGAATAAGTCCCTCTCGAAAAAATGGTCTTTCATTGCCTGGAGAGAACACGGTTCTGCTGGAGTTTACAAACATCGTCTTAGAAGCTGCTGATCAGGCCATGCACTCAAACAGCATCCACCACCCATGTTATACAGTTGATCAAGCAGAAGAATCCCATCAAAATGACTGGTACTGTAGCAGGAACCCCGCCATACACCGAATCCGTAACTCTCTTACCACATAGTTCCACTCCCTCATGAGACAGTGGAAGATGGCGCCGTGGAACGAAACCGTCAGGCAGACACATGGTCACCACCGCAAGCTCTGGAAGCTGGTGAAGACCAGTCATCAAAAGGTGATCTGTTCTTCTCCAAACTCTCCGGCACGGGGCCGGCCCTCCCCAGTGGCAGCAGTAAGCCCCCGCTGTGTAGCTGCTGGGTAGGGGAACCGTAGGAACAGTAGGTCCTTAGCCGGCTTTGCTGCTCCTGCCTTAATGGGGTAAGTTCTAGCGGCTTACTCAATGTGAACTACGGGCTGGGTGGTGTCCGGAGTGGAGGCTTGCCTTCACTGCCGGTCATAGACGTAGTGGTCGTGTGTTCAAAGCACGAGGACATACAGGCCAGGTAAACTGGTACATGTGTGGGAGCTGTTCTCTCGTGTGGGAGCTGGGTAGTAGGAGACTGTCCCTTCCATAGGAGTCGCTTCTGACCATCGTAGCGAATCCTCAGTCACCATGCAGTTGTTGGATTGGTGTAGGATGGATTAAGGCCTCACGGCTAGGTGCCTCCTACATTGTAGCCACACCTCGATATGGGTACGCAATGTTCTTCTCCAAACTGGCAGAGCTGTGATGAGCCATACAGAGCAGACTGAGATTTTAGCGGCGCATATGTCCGCTACAGATCAGCCCAGGTTACGTCCTACCTTCTAGGCACCTCGGCCGGAGAGTGAGGCAGACTTTATGTTCTCCTGTCCGAGGCAGCTTTCTGCCATCCTGCGACGGACCAAGGGAGCCAACCCCCCTGGCCTGGACAGGGTGCAGTACATCCTACTGCGCCAGCTTCTGCGAAAGTCTCTGTCCTACTATAACCATCTCCTTCAGTCCTGTCTCGTCTATAACATTTCCTCTCCCCTTGGAAGCATGCAATTGTCGTCCTGCTCCTCAAATGCGGTACCTTCCCTGATCATTGTCATCCCACCAGCCTCCTCCCACACATCTCCAGGATACTTGAACGTATAATCCCCAAGTGCCTTGTGGATTCCTGCGAGGAAACGTCCCTCCTTCTAAATGAGCAATTCGGTTCCCACCCTCGTCACAGTTCCCAAAATCCACTATATTCTAATACAGCTACCAACCTCTACAGGAACATTATCTCTGTGATGATTTCTATAAACCCCACAAATGCTTTTGATTCTGTTGACCACACCGAACTCCTTAATACAGTAGGTAGGCATGGCTGCCCCAGAGTCCTTAAAAACCCTCTTATACCTTTGTTTGTTCCCATGAAAATCATGTTTATCAGTTCACTGGATCAATTTCCAGGTGTAGCAAGAAAATACAACTAAAATGAAACAAGGTTTGCCTGAAATTGAGTTTATCTATTTATATCTCTCTGCCTCTGAACCCATGGTTGTTTATCAGAAAAGAAACTCATGTCTAAGTGTTTGTGATGTCCCACTTAAAGCACATACTAACAAACTGTGCTGCAAGACATGAACAGTTACTGATCCCATATGACTTAGTGAAGAAAGCCCACACTTTTCTTAAATACTACAACATTTAAAAAAAAAATTCGTCATGCAGGGTCTATGCTAACTAAGCAGATTTCCGAAGTGGGTCACATAATTGCATTTATCTCAAACTGTAAAAGTTCAATGAGAACAATATTTAGTATTTAAAATTTTAAATGAAGTGCTTCATGATATAACGGAGGATGAAAACTAAAAAATCCAAATACCTCAGTTAATATTCATACAAGAAAAAAATATGTAGTTAACAACATTTATAGGCAATCAAATTTACAATAAAATTGGTTCTATACAATATTTTGATCCAACTAATAATAATGGAGATATTTCGAATTTTCAAAATTTCCTTTCTGAACAATTCAAAATTTCCCTTATTCAATTAAATAAGGTCTATAAGACCTTTACACACCTATAAATACAAATTTAATAAGAGTCTCATAAATAAAATACATTCCAGATAAATAGTGAAATTTATTATATTTCAAAATTTATATATATATAGTAGAGCTGAAGTCAATAGAAGAATAGCACTTGCTAAGCAAGCCTTCCAAAGTAAAAGAAGCATTTTATCTGATAAGGATATAAGCATGGATACCAAAAAAATGTTAAGTCTTTTGAATGGAGTGTACTGCTTTAGGTTGAACTTTCCACAAAAGGGTTAGAAGCAATGGAAATGTGGATCTGGAGTAGAATCACTAGAATAAGTTGGACTAAAAAAAAAAACATTGAAGTTCTAAATGAGGTAAGTGAGAACAAAAAAGTCTTATCAAGGCAAAGGAAAACAGAAGAGTGAAACATCTTGGGCATATCATAAGGGACAACGACTTCATCACAAATATATTTGAAGGTAAGGCCCTTGGGCATAGAGGAAGAGGAAGGCTTAGAAAGAACACATCAAGCATCTTATGGATTTGGATGAGTATAGTAATATGAAAAGAGTTACTTCTAATTGAACATAATGGTTGCAACTAAAGGCATAGCCTTTAGATCATGATATATATATATATATGTTCCTATATGTTTTATAGAGTGATTTTGGTGTTTTTAATATTTATAGTTGTTTTCAGCCTTCAGTAAACCTCCACTTCTAACCGTGAGATAATTATTTAGAAATAAATAATACATGGTCAGATAAGATCCTGTGTGTGATCGATTTTTTTAGTCTTTGACTAATATGCATATTACTCCCTCCACCAAAAAACAGGATCTCCACATCTCCACCTCGCCAGTCAATCTTTTGTGATTTTTATTAACTTCAAACAAATATAATTATGCAACAAAATTCATTATTTAAATGTAGAGGATATAAAAATAAAACAAAATTTAAAAAAGAAGGATTTATTTACATTAAAATATATTTACTAAATTCACTGAGACATATAATTACTATTCTAATTCATACAAAGATAATTATTAACAATATATAACAGGTACTTGTATGACAATGATCACAGACATTTTTACAATATTCTATGAACTTCGAGTAGAGCTTTACCATAATTCATTATAATAGATACGTACTAATATAAAATAATCATTCGAAGTTCGTATGATGTGATGCTTGGTCGACTTGAGGTCTTAACTAAAAATCAGATAAGTGTTTTCACCTACATTTCAGAAAAAAACTAATGATTAATGACATTAATTCCTTCAAAAAATCCTGTCAAATAAACAAACATAAATCTGGAAGTGGAATACAAATTTTCAAAGGTGCAAAGGTCTCTGATTTGAAAAGAGCCGTTAATTACTAGCTGTCTACATAATTGTTGTTATTTATTTATGTCTGTATTGTGCTACTTGGCTAATTGCGATGGGTTATCTACAGGTTACCTCCCTTTTCTTGCCTGGGCAGGTCTAACGATTTTACTTATTGAGTTTGTCACTAAATAAATTCTCATTGCTCAGGCAGGAATGGAATTCACCACTCTAGGTTTACCATGTGAGATTAAGAGCAACACTTTAACTCACATGATTAACCTGAGCCCCCTATCTCCAGTGGAGGGACTTTTTGTGTCATTTTTCAAATACACTTTAACTTGGTGAAGTTTTATTGATTTTATGAATTTTTACAAAATTTTGAAAGTGATTGTTAATTATTATTCTGTCACTTATGTTTCTAGAAGCACTAATAAATGAGTGTGCAGTCTCAAAGAGGACTGTCATAATATATATTGATAGAGAAAAAGGGCCTTTTTTACTTAATCCTATTTTATTTTGTTCTTTCTAAGCAGTGCTGTTTGATACAATTTATTGGAGATTTGTTTTTTCTGTGAGTATTTGTTTTGATATATTTTGTTGCGTGTCTTAATTTACAACAGCAGACTTTAAACAGATGATGTAATGCTTAAGCGGACTGTACTGAACAAAATAAATCAGTGGCCTGCAGAGGAAAGAATTCTATTTGAAAAATGGAATAAGGTTATTATTATTATTTTGACGGGTTATCTACAGGTTACCACCGTTTTCTAGCCAGGGTGGGACTAAGGAAGTTATTTAATGAATTTCGTCACTAAATAATTTCATTTACCCAGGCAAGAATCTAACTCGCCACACTAGGACTACCATGTGAGATTAAAGGCAACACTATAAAAATAAATGGAATAAGGTGACTTGAAAATTTCCTGAAAATCTATTTATTATTGTGTAAACTGGAATTCTTATTGTTTAAATTTAAAAAAATGAAACTATAATTTTTAACTTATATACTTGAGACATATTGAATTATTTATTTTATATTTTTATTTCCATTGTATACTTTAAAACTGATTAATTAACTGCATAATACCTTCTTTTTTTTTATTCTTTTAAAATTTAAATAATTGAATTAAAGTATATTTGTATTAATAATGTATCTATGTAAATAAAAGTTCTTTCTGATTTTTGATTTAAATTTTGTGGGGATCAATTTTATTTACATTTCAAACCATTCTGAGACCAATGGCATCATAATTTAAAATCTTGTCTGTCTGCTTGTCCGGCCGTTTTTTACTCAATAACTCAAAAACGGCTATAACAATTTACATGGATTTTTATATTTGTTAATGAATTATCTCAAGGCACAAGAAATTTCTTTGACATGAAAATACATAATCTCTTTGATAATATTCAAATGAACAACAACAAAAATGTAAAAAACTAATTGTGTTTAGAATAACGATTTTGATCCTAAATCATTATTTACATTTATATTTTGAAATTTTGACTTCTGCTTTGAACTTTGAGGTCAGACTTTATTTTTTTTTCGTGTAAAATGCCTGAATAGAATTGGAAAATTATTTCTATGCTCATTAATGGAATGAGTATTGTTAATATGAGTGATTTGATATTTTACTAACACCCTCTCAAGTGGGAGTTTACTTTGATGTCAAACACATGTTTGTTAATATTGATTATGATGTTAAACTATTATAATATAAATTATTATGTGCATAACAGCAATTGTAAATATAATTCATCGAACGTCTTAAATCTCTGGTAAAACAAATGAATGGCAGCACTTTGACTGTTTGTGTTACACAACATTTGAGTAATATGGTGGGATGATTTTGTGTATCTGAATTTTATATTTCCGTGGCAAACCATTTCTATTTCAACCTGTCAATGTCGGGCAACATGACTAGTGTTATATATAAATGAAATACCTGTGATATACTAAGCTATATGGGACTTGCAGCAAATAAACCCCCAACTTCCTCTTCAAAGGGGAAGTGAATTAAAAAAAAAAAAGAAATGTTTTTATCTCAATGTATCTTAACTGTCAGTACTGTTAGTCTGACAGTCCAACACGACGGAAACAAAATAGATTTAAAACATCGGCAAAACAGTTCTCTTTTCTTTTTGACGACTCAAGTCGAACAAGCACCACATTCACTCAGTTTCTAATAACTAATCTGGTCAATTATTTTTAACCTAATTAATATAGTCATATATGAGGCAAGAGTTCTACACATACATTAATGACAATAGTTATATTTCTTATTTCATTAGCTGCTAACACCAGCTTGTCTAAAGCTGAGACTAAGAAAGCTGACCCTATAATATTATAAGTCGATATACACAGAACCAATGAGCAGAATTGATTATTATTAAATAACATATAATCAAAATCTATAATAAGAATAATAATAAATGAGTTATCTAATAGTCATATATTTCTAGAGAGAAAATTTTTGTTTCTTTCATCAGATAATTTTATCTCTAGCTAGAAACATTCATTTTAAAACAATAACACATTGCAAGAATATAATTAAAATATTTTCTGGAGAAAGGCTTGCACACATCGAACCTTAGAGGAACCATTCACATTCTTTTCTGAACATGAGCACTATTCCTAAACTCAGTCAAATGACAATTAGAATGTACAATAGACATTCTTAAAATTTTCAAATATTATATACTAATTGAATAAACTTTCTTAAATACTTCAATCAATTAAAAAAATCAAAAAATAAAATTGTTTTGGTGAATTAAAAGAAATTGCTTCTTGAATTTTGAAATAAAGTATGCTTTTGTAGCAAAATACATTTTTGTTTAAAAATATTTAAGGAATATACTCCATCAATGAAAAAGACTATTTATTTACTGTCATTTAAAATACCCTAAATATTAATATATGAATAGCTTAAATTAAAATTGTTTGGTCCATTAAAACATATTACTGTTTACTCTTGAAAAAAAGTTTGCCTTTGTAGCAAAATACATTTCTATCAAAAAATATTTAAGGAATATACTCCGCCAATGAAAAATATTATTTACTACTATTTAAAATACTTTAAATATTAATATTATGAATGGTTTAAATTAATTCATTTTGGCATAACACTATTATTATGATAATTAATTTGATTGATTAATACTTCAATACTTTATAATACAATATCCACGTAGTTTTTAGAATGACCAATTTAAATGCTTAATTATGGAAAACTATGTTAATCACAGGCGAATGTAGACTCATTCAGGTTCTCAATCTCCATTTCAAACCCAAATAAAATGCAATCCTGGAAAAAAATAAAAATTTCAATCAGTTATAAAAATTTAATTTATCATCATTATTTATTAATGTCCACTTTTTGTTACTATGGCATTTGGGTTGGGTTACCGTCCTTTTAGCAGATTTCCCTTAAGGGAAATCAGCTAGTGATGTCGTACTCATGACACGATATTCGAAAATTTTCTTCAAATGTCCATCCAGGAGATGACGAACATGAGGTTCGTGCAAAATTTTATATATATATATATATATATATATATATATATATATATATATATATATATATATATATATATGCCGGTTAATGCTCTCGCGGTCGCAATTTTTTTTTAATCCTTACCAAACTCAATATTTAGTCGTTTTATGTAAAAAGAAAGATCAAGTTCGTTAACGGCTGAAATCGGACCAGTGGGAGGGGGGGGGTTTAGAGGGGAGGATTTACGAAAATTCGCAATATTTCCGTTACTATACGTCGGGTCGAAAAATTTTACAGAAGCATTCTAATTGAAAATTAAATTTACTATAAATATTGTTATATACATTTTTTCTCTATCTTGAATATTAACCGAGATATTTGCATTTTTATTAAATCTGGGCGCCTAACAGACGAGAGTTACTTTCCCGCCAAAAGCTAGTTCAGCCGTTTCCTAGAATGGCTCGTTTAATTTCTTATTGTAAAACTTCACGTGGGAAATCTGCTTAGTTTACGCAACCCCTGCGTGACGGACTTTCTATATATTTGTCTGTTACCACTCTAGTGAACATTTTTTGTTTTATCGTTACCGAACTTGATATATAATCGTTTTATTTAAAAGGGAAGATCAAGTTCGTTAAGGGCTGAAATCGGACCCGGGGGCGGGGGGGTTTAGAGGGGCAGAATTTCGAAAATTCTTAATATCTCCGTTACTATGCGTCGGATCGAACAATTATATAGAACCAATCTTATTGCAAATGTAATGTTCTATAAAAGTCGTTATGTATATTTTGTCATTATCTTGATTATTTACTGAGATATTTGCATTTTTTAGTTTTCGGTCTTCAGTAAAGCCCTACTCCTCCTCATCTCATATTTTCAATATTTTATTATGTTATGAAGCATTTTATTTGAAGCTTAATTACCAAATATAGTTCTCATTGAACTTTTAAGTTTTGAGATAAACGCAAATACGTGGCGCACGTGGGAAATCTGCTTAGTTAACGCAGCCCCTGCGTGATGGACTTTTAACATCCACTTTTTGCTACTATGGCATTCTGGGCCGGTTACCATCCTTTTTTAGCCAGGTTAGGACTAAGGATTTTATTTAATGAGTCTATCACTAAATAAATTCCTATTGCCCAGGCGAGAACTGAACTCGCCACTCTAGGGCTTAACCATGTGAGATTAAGACCAACGACTTAACTCTCATAGCTGAGCCCCTAAAAATTAAATAAACAGAGTGGAATTATTTTTATTATAACATATTGTAAACACAATAAATTAATAGCAATTAATACATTTTATAGCATAGGATGAATAGCATTAAGTTTAAGTGTCTTCAATGGCTTTGAAGAGAGAATAAGTTTTTTTTGTCCACAATACCTGTCTTCAACAAATACTAACTCCATTGCAAAACTTTTGAAACTCAAACATCGGCTCATCGGATTTTTACTCAGAAAAGGGAGAATATATGGTTAGATGAGTTCAGTAGAGTGTCTTACCAGCATCTAGGAAATCTGCTTAGTTTACGTGACAGACTTACATTGTAAGAAACAATTTGCAAGCATTGAATTATAAATTCTTTAATAAAATATTGTTGAGAAAATTAAATACATGAAGGATTAGCAGAGAGAGTCGTGTATTTGGGAAGTGCGAGGTAGATCAAAGAAGCCGACAGAGGGTCTAGCTCCTACTAGTCCCTTCCAGTCCAGACATCAAAGGATCTAGACAATTCCCCTTTGATGTATGCCGACGACCTATATAAAGAACTGGCCAGCTGCGAGCTAGTCAATTTTCTTCTCAGGTGATCATATGTGCATTCGGTGCTACAGTGCGACTTAGTGCAGTGCGGTTAAGTGTTTTTATAAGAAGAACAGTGTTGTGCCGTGACTGTAAGCAACAGTTTAGTGCCGTGTTTAAGACAGTGCAGTGCCGTGTTTTTGTGAATTTCAGTGACTGTGAGCGAATTATTGGACTGTGTAATCTGAAGAACAGTGACGCTATCAGTGCATATTGTGAGTAGTAATTAAGAATAATTATCCAAGTGTATTGACCATTGTTAAATAAATTGTGCAGTGATAGAAACTGTGAAACTTGTGTGTGTTTAATTTTGCAATCCAAAAGAACTCTTATTAACGTTTATTACTGGTTTTGGTAATAAAAACGTAACAATATAAAGTCAGTCTTGAAGGAGCTGCATAAACTAAGTAGATTTCCCACCTGTTGGTATAACATACTTGTGATCTTATCGTACCACATATTCCCTATTTCTATGCAAAAAAAAACAATGAGGGTATCAATAACTCGCTTCATAATTCAGATACCAAAAAATGCATGGAGCAACAATTATATATCACCAATGTGTTAACAAGATTGGTTCCATAATATCTTACGATCCAACTCATAATAAATGAAATATTTTGGATTTTCGAATCCCCGCTCTATACCCTGACTATCCCAGGTCCAATTTCTATTAATAACAAATATGATCTTTATTGTTGACAGAAACTATTAAATATCAATTACGGTATGGATCAAATAAACATTTTTGAAACAAGAATGAAAAAAATCTAGATTGGTGACGTCCTCATGCAACGAATTTGCATGTGCCTCACATAATAAGGGTCTCTTGAAAACAATATTTTGCATTTAAGCTTAAGGATGAAGTGGCTCGTGATACAAAAGGTTATTGTTAATATGACGTGGGTAGGGCTCGGGGTATACTGAAGGCTGAAAACTAAAAGATCCAAATATTTCGGTTCATATTCATAACAGAGAAAATATGTATATAACATCATTTATATCTAATTACATTTGCAATAAGATTGCTTCTATAACATTTTTTGATCTGAATTATAATAACTGAGATATTTCAAAATTCTCTTTTCTACCAACCCCTCCCACTGGTCCGATTTCCGCCATTAACGAACTTGATCTTTCTTTTTACATAAAAAGATTAAATATTGAGTTTGGTAGTGATTCAACAAAAAAGGCAACTTCTAGAGCAGGGGTGAGCAACCTTTTTGATCAACGGGCCAATTTAAATTTAAAAAATGCTGTTTCCACAATTTTAATTTGCGCTCAAAGCCCTGAAATTTATCATGCAAATTGTAAATAAACTGTTCTTTGCCTTGAAGTTCCACATTAAGATCATTGAGATGCTGAGTCAAGTCGATAAGAAACCCAAAATCGCCCAAAATGCTATTTTTGCAACAGCAGTCAGACATTCTTTTATCATCTCTCTATCCGCACAGGGTTTCATTCCCTCCCTCCCCTCAGTGTTTGACTTACGATAAAACTAGCCTTAACTGCTCTATTTGATAAATTAGCTTGATTTTTAAAAATAATCTGTTGTTTTCCTAAGTTTTTCTCCATTTGATTAAACTTATCTATCCAGAATTGTGTGGTTAAGTTTTTATTTTGTTGTCCATGTTTTATATCATAATGCCTTTGTATGTTATATTCATTTAATGTCGATAATGTCTCTGAAAATATTAAGAATACAGCTTAATCTTTGAGGAAAGTGAAAAAATAATCAAATTTTCACATTTCTTGGTAATGCCTGTCTCATCCGCAACCTTCTGTTTTTTTGTTTGCTTTTCCAACGTGATATTATGGATTAAAAATTTGAAAGTTAAAACAATATGTAGGAAAAATTAATTTTCAATAAAAAAAAACTCTAATTTACCTTTTTGACATTAAAATTGCACTCATGCCTTTCAAGAAACACAAGAATCTCTAATATTGCTAGTTGACAGCTTACCAGACTGATTGTCTGACAGAAGCAAACACAAACAAGCACAAACGCGGCGTGTTCGTATTGAATGTTTGAACAAGTCACCTACCATTAAATTATAATTCATTTTCTACAATATATTGATGGGGGAAAGTCGCTAAAATAAATTCAATTTTAGAAATGCTTGGCGGGCCACATAAATATGTTGAAAGGGCCGCGTGTTGCTCATCCCTGTTCTAGAGTGTTAACAGATATAATAAAATATAATATATATATAGACAAACTCACAATATTGAAACGACCTCATTTTTGCCATCTCCTGGGAAGGATTGATTGACATTTGAGGAATTTTTTTTGAAAATCGCATCATGAGTACAACCTCAATAGCTGATTTCACTTGTGGTAAATGTGGTTTAAAAAAATAGGGTCCTTACCTGAATACAGAGAGAATGATAAATATGTCGCGCAAGTAGTCCCAGATAGTGTCATTCTCTAGGAACAAATAGTGGAGAGTGACCTTTGGATCTTGGAAGTGACAGTAGACAGGGTCATCGCAGTCTAGGAGCTGCCTATCCATGCCGAATACTACCAGAACCAGAGCAACTACTGCACCTCTCATGAATGATGTCCTTACTAATGGAGTCATCAGGGGCGAGATAGAGCGAGCAAAGTCAAATCCGTATATTGCAAATCCGAGGAACGGAGCGATTGAAAGTGGCCCAACTGCTGCTCCATTCTGAAAAAAGAAAAAAAAATTAAAATGTAGAAAAAAATTTTAGATAAGGATAATAGTAAAAGGTCTTAATTTTTCACAATGGTTTATTCTTTGGACAGAGTACCTTCAGAACACTCACCATTTTCAGTGCTCTATTACAAAGAAGCACTCAGGACCAGAGTATCCATATAACTAAAAGAGTTTGTAATTTTGGATCGTTCCTGTATATATTCTCTACTACAGTAATGACCTTTTAGGCCTTGTCCTAGCCTTGCGAGTTAAGGTGTTTATCTAAATCAAACTTGGTAAACCTAGAGTGGTGGGTTTGATTCCTGCCTGAGCAATAGGAATCTATTTAGCACCCAACTCATTGAATAAAATCCTTAATTCTACCCTAGTTATAAAAGAGTAGTATCCTATAAATACCCATCCTGATTAATCATAGTATTGGGTCGGTAAATAAGTCCTTTCGGTTTTTCTGTTATTTTTATGCCACTGTGATATACATCTTATCTGATGAATTAATCCTTAAAGTGGATTGTTTTTCCTTTTTGCAATATGTCAACAATTATATCTGCTAACTCTTGTTGAATATAGCTTAGTATTGTATTTGATATTGCACTGTGAATATGGAAAAGAATATCAGTCATAATAGGCAAATTTTGGTGTATTATTTTTAAAAAGTAAGCGTGCTGTAGAAGCTCATAAAACATTTTGCAGACTTTATGGGGATGTTGCCTTAACTGAACACACCTGTCAAAATTGGTTTGCCAATTTCATTCAGGAAATTTTGCCATCAATAATGCTCAACAATCTGGTCACCCACATGAAATTGAAGGCTACTGTTGATCAGAATCCCAGCCAATCAGTCCAAGAGATCGCTATGGCCCTAAATGTGTTACACACAATTGTAGAAAACCATTTGCACAAGCCCGGCTATGGTTCCAGGGTTAATGTTTAGGTCCCTCTCTCTCCCTCTAACCAAAGACAACTTGGCAACACGCATTTCTGTTTGTGATTCACTATGGAAACGGTAACAAAGCATCCCATTTTTGAAAAGATTGTTAACAGGAGATGAAAAATGGATATTTTATGATAATGTAGTCAGTAGAAAATCTTGGGAACCTAGTAGTGAGGCTCATAGAAGAATGTCAAAGCTATTACCATCGGGACAAACTATTGATGCAACTCTATACTGCTCACAATTAACAAAATTGCACAAATCAATTAAAAATAAACACCCAAAATTGGTAAATCAGAAGGCTGTTGTGTTCCAGCAAGATAACACTAGGCCTCACACCTCATTGGTCACTCGCAATAAATTATTGAGCCTTGGATGACACCTTTTGCCTGTAAACAAATTGAAACAATCCACTTGGCAAGTTCTAATATGTACAGAGAAATTCACATTATTTTCTTTTTGACCTCTAAATTCCCCTTGTCCATAAATCAAATTCAATCAAAACAGGAGGAGCACAACTAGATGTTACAATAATTCCAAAAGTAAAATTTTAAGATTCTTAAGCTAACTGTTTTTATGTTATGTAAGGTGGTATACATGTGTAGAGATGTCACATCAAAACTAGTCTAATGGTTTCAAAGGGGGAAAATGGATAATTGTATAGAAATATGAAAACCAAAAATGCTCATGATCACAATTTATACTTCCTTTCCTCCATTCAAGGCAGCAATTATAAAATGTTACAAGGACAATAGTGAGTTCAGACTGAGAGTAAATAGTTTTCTAACTGGACTAGGAAGTAAAGACTGGAAGTTGGAAGTCAGAAGCTTCAAATTTCATGTTTTTGAATTGAGAACAAAATGCATATTCTTATTTTAAATAAATATATTAATTTTAAAAAATTGTAATGAGTCATCTGCTTACCGTTACAGAAAATATGGAGCCGATAGTGAGTCCCATTCCCTCAGCTATGAAAGCTGTCAGGTTGCCAACTACTGAAAAGGCAAGAAATCTTTGCCATTCCCAAGGAAGTCCAGACAAAGCATAGATTATTGTGTTGAATAACTGATTCAGAAATACCTAAAAATGTAATCCATGATTTATAAATTATTTTATAAAAACAATTAATCTTTGACATATTTATTTATATGCTTCATGTTAAAAGTCATTCTGATATTGCATTCAACATACATGTGCTTTATGCTGAATGGTTGTTTGGTACAATGAGTGAATATAATGCTTACATTGATGAAATTATGAATAAAACTATGAAATATTAAATGAACTCACCATCAAAGGAATTTTTGCCGCAGTGAATGCCATGTAGTACGGAAATAGCCTGTACCATTGGTTAAAATGTTCTTTCTTTAGAAGCTTCACTTCAAAAGGATCTGAAATGAAAAAAAAAAAATGTAGAAAGTTTTTCAAATATGTGTTATATTCATATGCATACAGAGTGTCTCGTTTAAATGGGCCACAATTGAAAAAATATCTTTTGAACCATTAAAGATATTGCACTTTGAAGGACCAGAATTGTAGCTCTCATCCAGACCTTTTAGTTGGGTTATTTATTATTATAAAAAAAATTTAGTTTTAACTATTAAGTGTACTACGTATTAAGGATTTTTATTTTTTGTTTCACGTAGTATTTAGTGAAAAAAATAACGCCAAAGTCATACCTATTTTCAATGTCACGAGTGCAGATTTGATGTCTATCTCCTTCATACTTTCTTTTTTCTTGAGTAATTGTATTTTCATCCACAGATTCAATTAAAAATATTTAACTTACCAAGAGATCAAAGCACTCTATCAACTTACTTTCTTTAAGTATTTTCAGAGATTTCAACAAATAAATCAAGAATTTTTAATGGAAATATTTAGCTTGTTTGAGTAATTCATTGATTTACATCCACTTATGTACATTTCTTAATAGACTTATAACTTCTCAAGTACCTCTGAACTTTTAACAACAACAGTTCTATCCAAATTCCACAAGGTTGTGAGAATTGGCTTTTAAGATTATTTCTAATCATGTCTTCCGCTCTATTCATTTGAATGATACTTCTTCAGTAACTTTATAGTTGTTTTGTTAGAATTTAAATGGTTATCGATGTTAAAAATTGTATATTGTTAAGCTTAAATTGTTAATAATTTTGTATGTTTAGCCTGAAAATTCCACTGATGTAATAAAACTGATTGTCAATAATGAATATTTAATGCAGGAAGACTACATTTTTCTTTAATTACTGGGTCCTACAACATCAATCACTGAAAATTATGCTAAATGAGTAATTGCTCATATTTTTACTTCCTTCTATGAAGCAAAAGAAATATTGTAAGCTCAAAAATGTTTTATTTTCAGACTTCAAAAGGAATAAACTGTTTTTCACATTCCCTGAACCCATTTGACTAGTTTCGGAATGATCTGTATATAAGTATGCATTGTACAAATGTTATTTTAGCATATTTCCGTTAAGGGAAACCAGCAATTGAGGTCGTACTTATGACACGATTTTCAAAATTTTCCTTCAAATGTCCATAGATCCTACCCAGAAGATATATAATGAAGTCTGTTGAATATATATATATATATATGTCTGTTACCACTCTAGCAGTCGCAATTATTGTTTAATTGTTACCAAACTTGATATTTAGTAGTTTTATGTAAAAAGAAAGATCAAGTTCATTAACGGCTGAAATCGGACTAGGGGGAGGGGGGGTGATAGAAATAGAAGTTATTCCGATTCATTTCAAATTACTCCACTAGCTATTCATATTCAGATATTACTCCAGCTAGCTATATTATATTAAGATATATTTCATTAATTGCTCGTATTTCCGGTCTAGTATAATTCTATCTATTCAGCGCTAACTTCGCTTAGCTGCTCTGTTTATTTACAATTCAGATACTTTCCGTTGTATATATTATTAACTTGTAAATTGTCTGAATGATTTCTTATTACTGTTTGTATTTACTCCCTTAACATTAACGATGGTGTTAGCAGTATGTAGATTTATCTGTTCCTTCCCGTGGGAAATATGCTTAATTTTCACACTGCCTGCATGATGGACTTTTTAAGTTTACATCCAAATTAGTTTAGTCGGCCACAATTGAAAATGTTATCATGCTAAATGGTTGCTTAGCAATCTTAAAAAAATAAAAACTTTTGAATGTTTTTTTCTTCTTCCACTTTTTTTTTGTTAAATTATACATCTTTACATTTTGAAGTAATTAACTTACTTCAAATTATTATTTATAATTATTTATTACAAAAACATTAACTTACATGAAAGTATGGGCGTCATACACCATGTGTAAGTATGGAAGAGAATGACACCCATGCAGAATTTTAGATGATTGAAGAATTCATTTCCATCATTCCCTTTATTATGGAACATTACTCCTATTGCCAAAGCACATCCTATGTGGTGGTACAGCTGAATCTGCAAAGCTGTCTTCAAACAAAATTATTTGTTAGTATCAGGACTCAATAAAATAAAATATATATATATATATATATATATATATATATATATATATATATATATATATATAAATTAAGATTATGAAATGATTCCCATCGATTAAAATATTTGTTTCTTCCCTGTGCAGGAAAATGAAAACTTCATTGCTGGGATAAATCTGTATATAATGATTGCAAATTAAAGTGTGATAAGCTCAATATGATTCTTGTTGAAAAGAAGATAATCAACAGAAAACTAAGGACAATGAATTAAAAAGAAGTGGAATCAAGAAAAAAAAAATAAATAAAATGTAGTCGGGAAACTCAATCAATTGAAATTGTGGTTGTAGTTATATGTAATATAGTTATGATATCAGAATTGTCTGTTGAGAACAAGCTGATCTTGACTATACCCTCTCCCAAAACAGGCCTACCTAGTAAGTTTGTATGTCTTATTTTATTGTTTGATTCTGAATTGTAAAAAAAAAAAAAAGGTTTTCTTTTATTTAAAATAATTTATTGGTATATTATTGCCTCCCCTCCCTGTCTAAAGTCTAAAACCGTGTCAGTGTGGCAAGACTGGAGGGCAGATTAAAATTGTAAGTTGCATACTTATACTGGCTAATAGTCTATCATTAGTCAGCTGATGCAGGCTACCGAGGGATGGCTATCTAACAACTCTGCCCTTGAATAGTTGCAGCCTGCATACTGATACTGGCTAATAGTCTATCATTAGTCAGCTGATGCAGGCTGCAGGCTACCGAGGGATGGCTATCTAACAACTCTGCCCTTGAATAGTTGCAGCCTGCATACTGATACTGGCTAATAGTCTATCATTAGTCAGCTGATGCAGGCTACCGAGGGATGGCTATCTAACAACTCTGCCCTTGAATAGTTGCAGCCTGCATACTGATACTGGCTAATAGTCTATCATTAGTCAGCTGATGCAGGCTACAGGCTACCGAGGGATGGCTATCTAACAACTCTGCCCTTGAATAGTTGCAGCCTGCATACTGATACTGGCTAATAGTCTATCATTAGTCAGCTGATGCAGGCTGCAGGCTACCGAGGGATGGCTATCTAACAACTCTGCCCTTGAATAGTTGCAGCCTGCATACTGATACTGGCTAATAGTCTATCATTAGTCAGCTGATGCAGGCTGCAGGCTACCGAGGGATGGCTATCTAACAACTCTGCCCTTGAATAGTTGCAGCCTGCATACTGATACTGGCTAATAGTCTATCATTAGTCAGCTGATGCAGGCTACAGGCTACCCAGGGATGGCTGCCTAACAACTTTGCCCTTGAATAGAATTTTCTCCACTCGTGGCTTTGCTGGTGTGAATGGAATTTTCCTCATGATGCCTTTATTGCTTGAGGGTCTAATGCAGAAGGCAATGGGAAACCACAGACCCTCTTATTCCCTTTTTTGTTCAGAGATGCTTCCACGACATTTCTCGTAAGAGAACATCGTAAGTTTATTTAATGTTAATTTGGATTTAAAATTTTTGAACACAGGTGAAAATAATTTTCTGCAGTCTTGTTTTTTCATAAAATTGGATCAATTCATATCCACACACATTTTTTCAAGTTTAATTAGTACACACAACTGTAGTAGACATTTTTTTTCAAGTTTAATTAGTAGGACCAACCACAATTTCATTATTTACAGAGGACTGGCATTTTTGCCTCTCCTCTATCCTAAAAGAAGAGCTACAAATACTTTGAATTATTTCAGTACATAGAGGACATTCATATGCAACTTATTTTCAGAATATTATCAAAAATTAGAAAACGACCGCTTAAAAATTAGGGCGTTTTTCTTTCGTAATTCATAATCGCCATTAGTAATAACCATTTAATATATTCTTTGTGAAAATCAGGATACAAATTCTTGAAACCACTCTCTCCTCACGTGTCAAACACATAATACACCTGTTATTTCTGAATCTTTGTACTCATAAATATGGTGAACAGACAGACACATGGAAAATATATAAAGTATTTAATAAGAAAAAGTATTACTTACTTTATTTCTTTTCTGTTGAAGGAACATCCTTGAAATCAGAGTAGAAAATTGTATCCAAAAAGAAAATTTTTGTGAATTACAATCCCTTGATTTGCCTTCATCAGATATCCGGCCATAATCAAGAATAGCCCCTGCTCCCTTTTCACAAACTGCTTTTGCAAATTAAAAATGAAATCAATTAAACATTTACAGATAAAAATAGTATCATTTATATTATTCAGTCCACCAGACAGGAGTCCACATATCGACAATATACTAAATCACCTTAAAAAATTGAATTTGTTTTACAAAATTTAACTTCTCTCATTTTTGATTTTGACTTAGGGAGAAATTTAATATAATTTTGAACAATTTTAAATAATATAAAAGTACTAGTATACAGGAATAACATAATTTTTTTATAAAAACCATTTTAAACTGTTTTCTTTATTAGTCTAATGTTTATTTGTTGTCTTTAATACTTAAATTTAATGTTTATTTATTGTGTTTAATTTTTTATTTGTTTGTTTAGTTTCTGTTATTATTCTATAATTCTGAATTAATACAAATAATATTCAATCCACGTCATCATTAAAGACAATAAAATTACATTTATTCAGAATATTTCTATATATATAATTCAAAATATGTCTGTTGGATAAATCAATTTACTTTAACCCTACTCAATCTACTAAATATCCAATTTGAGAATTAATTTGAAAAAAGGGAAAGGAAATGTGAATGCACCTTTCAATTATTAGGGATTTCATTGTAGTGATTTTCCCTCATTTAAAGTCTCCTGGGAAATAAATGAAAATTTCTTTAACTGTATGTAATTGTGAATCATTTTCAAAAAAGAAATACTTCAGGAAATATGGTGCTAATCAAATTAACTAGAATTTTGTCATTGCTGATTAATAAAAAGGTGTAAAATTGAAGAAGGGTTGGCTCATTTTATGAAAAAACAAAACTTAAGAGATAATAAACAAGTTATCAATAATTGTGGGGCATTTAGTGACAAATTTTTAACTTCAATATACAATGAATGGGTTTTAATTCATTTTATGATTTCACTTTTTAATTTAAAATATATAAGTATTTTGAAATTTAATCAGGCTGCATTATTATTATTAATTTTGAATGGTATCCCAGTCAGTGGCGGCTCGTAGCTAAAATTATTGGGGGTGCTGCTCCAGAAAAAAATAAAAGGTCACTGCGGGAACAACAGTGCTCTACTGCATTAAGCTTAAGGATTATATATTATACAAGTATAAAGAAAGAATTAAAGGAAAAAGGCTGATTATATTAAATGTTATAGATAATATCAAGTGGAAATTGGGGGTGCTGCAGTTCCACAGTGCCTATACGCGAGCCGCCACTGATCCCACTATACAATACTAGAAAATTATTTTAATAGTAATAGTATTAATAAAAATTAAATACCTTTAGGCTTTATTGGCTGAAGATGCTCTTTACAGAACCAGGAAAATTGTCCATTTTTTGAGGCTTGTGCCAAAATGTTTGTTTTGTCTGGCTCTTCAAGTAATTCTATCACTGAAATAAACAACGTCATTATTAGTCAACTGTGAATAATATTTCTGTTAATAACTAATAAAGAAAATATAATTTTGAACACATTAGTAACCACTCACTAATTATAGATTTATTTAATGAAAAGTAATTTTGATCTAATAGAGTATTCTATGAACTAATAATTAAGTAAATATTTTGCTTTAATAATTTAAAGTGAGGGAAAAAATGAAGGTAAGACTCACGAGATCTCATCTCACCACACATTCTCTATTTATATGAAAAAAAAACCCAATGAGTAGAAGGGGAGAGGGGGGGTGGAGTTACTAAAAACTGAAAACAAGAAAGAAGGAACAACTCGCTTAGTACTTGAGTTACGAAAAAATGCATAGAACGACAATTGTAGAGCTTCATTAGTTTAACAAGACTGATTCTATAACATTTTAATATCTAACTAATACTAACGGAGATATTTTGAATTTTCGAATTCCACTCTACCCTAATCCCTCCCCCCTATTCCTGGTCCGATTTCTGCCAATCGCAAATATGATCTTTAGTATTGAATGAAACGGTTATATATCAAGTATGGTACAGATCAAATGAACATTTTGGAGACAAGAACGTAAAGCCTTAATCCATCGCACAACGAATTTGCATGTATCTTGAATAATAAAGATCCCATGGAAACAACATTTGGAATTTAAGCTTAGAATAAAGAGGTCCATGTTAATGGACATAACAGCTTATTGATATTAGGACATGAGTAGGAGTGGGGGTTTACTGAATGCTGAAAACTAAAAATTCCAAATATCTCGGTTAATATTAATTTTAGCTAAAATATGTATATATTAACATTTATAGACAATTAAATTTACAAAAATATTTGCTCTATACACTCTCTCGAACAGACGTATAGTAATGGAGAAATTTCGAATTTTCAGAACTTTCCTCCATGCAAACCCTATCAACCTGGTCCAAACTTGATCTCAGTTTTGCATGAAAGCCTCATATATTGAGTTTGGTAACAATAAAACAATAATTACGACCACCACTAGAATGGTAACAGACAAATATATATAATTTAGAATGGAGCTAATTTTTGTCACCTCCTAGGCAAGATTGATGGACATTTGAGGAAATTTTTTGAAAATCGCGACATGAGCACAATCTCAATAAGTGATTTCCCTGAAGGGAAATCTGCAAAAAACAAATATGTGGAAAATATATTCAGTTTCAAGAAACTGTCATCACTATTTTATAAGCTAAATCTTCATTATTTAACAGAAAATTGTTAGAACAAGGAGGAATTATTTTATATGTTATAAGAAATTAATAGTGGCACACTGAAATTGTTTTTGAAATGACTCAGCTATAATTAATTATGTAACACAGCCTGTTTAAAAAATAATCTAAGATTTTCCAGAAATTTTACTTATACTCGGCAGAATAAATTAAATTTCCACAAAAAACTAAAGTTGAAATTGTTCTCTTTCTATCTCTCTTTCCTTCATTTTTTTCAATCATTTAAGAGCAGTTCAAAGGATTTTAATAGAACTTTATAATATTGTATCAACTGCCAAGGTACAACATTGCCTATATGACAATTCATATAAATTCTCATTGTAACAGGAGTTAGGGGAATATTTTGATATCAAAATATATTCACCAATATCTTAGTTACTAATAAATTATTATTTACACACATTATAACTAAAAAAGGATATTAAGGACTGATCTAAGCCATCTTCATTAATTAATTGGCAAACTGTTCGCCCTGGGCATTAAAATCCTGGGCATTAAAATGCTTAATAAAAAGCCTGTCACGCAGGCCCTGCTTAAACTAAGCAGATTTTCCACGCGAAGGTTTACAATAGATAAATATACATTCAGGTAACACTACTGTGAATGTTAAGTGAATAAATAAAAATGGTAATGAGAAATCTTTCAGTCAACTTACAATACAAGTTAATAATCTCTACAACAGAAAGCGGCTGAATTGTAAACAAACAGACCAGCCAACCTCGTAGTGCTGAATAGATAGATAGACCGGAAAGACAAACAATTAATGAAATATATCTGAATATAATATATTAATTTTATTGAAAACAATTTACTAAAGCTAGTGCTGTAATTTGTAATGAATCAGAATCAGTTTTATCTCAATCACTCAAATTTTAGTAATCCAAAAACAAAAGAAGGGGGGATCGATAGAACATATTTGCAAATATCTCACATAGTATTCGTTCAATGAAAACAATATTTGATAATTAACCTTGTAATGAAATGGTTCATGAAATAACAGCAAATATCTCGGTTAATAATGGGATAGAGGATAAATATGTAAACAATATTTATAGTAAATTTAATTTTCAATAAGAATGGTTCTATACAATTATTTGATCTGATTACAGTAACAGACATATTTTGAATTTTCGAAATTCCTCCCCTCTACCCTCCCCCCTCCCCCTCCGGTCCGATTTCAGCCGTTAACGAACTTGATCTTTCTTTTTACATAAAACGACTATATTGGAGTTTTGTAATGATTTAATAATAATTGTGACCGCTAGAGCGGTAACAGACACATTTATATATATATATATATATATATATATATATATATATATATATATATATATATATATATATAAATACACAGGGTATTTCCCTTAAGAGAAATCTGCTAACATACAGGGTAAATTTGTAATTTTTGACTCACATCCATAGGGCAATCCATGATTTTCCTAGATACTAGTAGTAGTAACCAAAATTTAAAATTATTCCTCTACATCAGTTTGTGGAGATTTATGGTTAGACTTAGAAGAAGAATTTTAAGTTGAGATATTTATGGGTTTTGGTGGGTGAACAGGGCACTGATGATGGTGCACTGCATTGAAAATGCTGCGTTGCTTTGAATAAAAAGTTGTTACTGTGGAAGTATTGCCATTTTTCCTCTACCTGCCTTATAATTTCATTTCCATTGCCCAGAATATCAACGGACATTAAATTTATTATATTCTAAAAATTATAAATTGTTGAAATATTTACAAACAAAATGAGCTGCCCTCATTTTGAGGGTATCTGTATGCCAGCCTCCTTATTTGCCAGTTTCTTGGTAATATATTTAAAAAAAAAAAAAAAAAAAAAATGCTATTTATGAAAATTTGGAATCAAATATATTAAATGGTGAAAATTTGGGAGGTATCTCAAGTGAGAGTGCAGCTTATATTTTATCTTTATTTTTTATATAAGTGATAATTGACAATTCTTATGGAAGATTATAAGATTAGTGATAAGTCCTTCAATTCATCTTTGTCAGCTACTATTCTATTGAAGTCTTCGCTGTTTTTGATGGAGGTCTCCTCTTGAGCAGAACAATAGCCCCTTAACCGTCTAGTCATTATATACAAAATTTTTAAGACTTTTCTTAAGGAAAATCCGCTAAAAACGTGGATATAGAGAAAATTGTGTAGACTATTTTAATTTCTTTATTACACAACTACTTACAATAATCAGCTGGATTGTAGTACTCAGGACATGGGAGCTTTAGCTCTGTGAGAAATGAGAGAAGATGTGGTCCCGGGCCTCCTTGATAGACACATTTGCCATCTCCGACAAAATATACCAAATCGAACAAGGTGAGCAACTTGGCCGACGGCTGGTGGATTGTACACACGACAGTCCTTCCTCCTCTCGACAGCGAATTGAGCAGTTCAATGAGGTTGGCTGCTGCGACATTATCCAAACCACTGCAAATGCATTAAATTAATTACATAAATAATAGAAATTCCATCACGCATGGGCTGCATAAACTAAGAAGATTTTCCACATCCTGCTACAAACTTGTGATCTCACTTCACCTCATGTTCATTATATAAGGGAGGAGGGGCTGCTCAAAACAGAAAATAAGGAAGTACAAACAACTCGCTTAATATTTAAGTAATGAGAAAAATGTTTAGAACAACAATTGTAGAGAATCAATAGTTTAACAAGATTGGTTCTATAACATTTTACAATCCGATTGAAAATAACAGAGATATTTTGAAGTTTCAAAATCTCCTCCCCTCTAAACCCCACAGTGAAAATCCGATTTCAGCCAATAGTAAATATGATCTTTAGTGTAGACTGACATGGCTAAAACATTTTCGAGATGAGAATGTAAAATATCTATTGATGACCTTATCACACTACATGTATGCATGTATCTCTCATAATAAATGTCTCTTGAAATATCAATATTTGGTATTTAAGCTTAAAATATAGTGTCATGAAGTAACAGCTTATTGTTAATATGATATTAGATTCTGAATATATAAATTCTTAATTTTGAAAGGTATTTGATAAGTTCCTGAATAGGGAATAGAATGGGGATGATGTAATCTTTGTCATTCAAGAGAAATCTACTTGGTTTGAATATCTGCATGCCAGGTTTTTTTTTTAACATTATTATTAACCAATTGAATGTAATCCAACTTGAGCCGATCTGCTTATAAATAATGGATCATTCTGAACTTTGTCTGATAAATGAATAGTGAAAAATTGGTTGCTTGCATTTATATATATTTGTAGACATTGTATATTTTTTATTTATTGTTTTGGTCTTTTTTTTACATACTTTTTGGCTTTATTTTTGTTGCAAACTTATTACTTTTATTTTAACTCAAATTTTATTTCATTAACATATACTTTTCTTCTTTTTTTTCATGTCATGTGATTGATGATTTAGCTGTGTAGTCAGCAAATAATCATCGGTCAGCAGGAATTTGAATCACTAATAAACTGTTTTTCTCTTCTCTCTAGGACGACTTTTTGTTATTGTCTGTAATGTTCTTGCAAACAATATTGAAATGAAATTAGGAATAAAATGAAAGTTAAAATCAGTAGTTTCTCCCGAGATGTGGGACAGTAGAGGAACCAGGATATATAAAAAGGACTTGTAACCTACAAGATTTAGTAAGCAAAATGCAATCTCAAAGAGCAAGCTCCATCATCAGTCCCTCCTGACGAAATAAAACCAGTAAGAATAATATTCATAACACAACCAGAGAAGTGTGGGAAACTGAATTATGTGCCTATACCTCTCCTCTGTTTCGTTAACCTTGTTTCTCCTTTTCTTTTCTATGCATTTTCACTTTAGTCCCTCATTATCGTATTCAAGTGGTGTTCACCCCTGTAATGAATCTGAGGTTGCATTACATGTAATAAATGACCATGTATTTATACAATTTTGAGTTATGCCAGGACAAAGCTCAGGTAGATTATTATTTATGAGTAACTAAATGTAAAGTTTTGTATCTGTAATTCTGAGTTTTACACAATTTTGGGTTTTTGAGTTAAGCCCTCACATGGTCTAGCACATTGGAAGTTAACAGCATTAGATTTTTACAATAATGTTCACTACTCTTGAAGTAGATACACTGAACAATATTTGAGAGGAATTACGATAGTTAAATTTCATTTAGAAGTGTTTTTTGGCACATTTTATCGGTGAGGGGAATGTTCATCATCAGCTCAGGCTACAGAAGGGCCAACTTGCAAAGGGATCAAGACCTCAGACGGAGGAGAGATCCAAGATGCCTTTCTCTCATTTTGAATTAAATATTTATTATTGGTGAATGTTTTAATTATAAACAAATTTATATTCATTTAAATTTTCTCAAGAGTGGATTGTTGGTGATACCCTTCCTAAATTCTTTGTAAGTGATGTGGTGATGGGAATTTTTATATTTTTTCCAGCTTCCACTGCCTATTGCCGCAGCCAGGTCGGCACACTTCCTTGACATTCCATGTAATCATTTCAGCAGATTTCCCTTAAGGGAAATCAGCTATTGAGGCCGTACTCAAGACCCGATTTTCTAAAAATTTCTTCAAATGTCCATCGATCCTACTCAGATGATGAAAATGAGGTCCGTTCAAAATTATATATATATCTTATTTTTTTTTATTTGTTTCCTTCCTATAGTAACCCTATAAGAAGGCTGTTTATTTGCTTCTGCATGTCCCATGCAAATATATATATATATATATATATATATATATATATATATATATATATATATATACATGTCTTTTAACACTCTAGCGGTCGCAATCTTATTGCAAATTAAATTTACTATAAATATTGTTCTGTACATTTATTCTCTATCTTGAATATTAACCGAGATATTTGCATTTTTATTAAATGTAGGCCGATAGCAGACGAGTTTCCCGCCAAAAGCTAGTTCGGCCGTTTCCGTAACTGTTCGGCTCTCGTATGGAGATTTCTCTATTGTATAACTTCATGTGGGAAATCTGCTTAATTTACGCAGCCCCTGCATGACGGACTTTTGTAATACAGTAATTAATGATATCTGTTGAATTAGTTTGTTGTTTTTAATTTAGACACTTTAATGCTATAGTGTTTTTAATTATTTCTTCCTGACAAACATTTATGTATGTATTTTCGGTTGGTAAATATTTTTAATTAAGGATTGTTTCTATCCTAGTCAGATATGTATATTTTTATTTAGTTTTATGGTTAAATGTTGGTTTTCCACACTTTGTTGGCCTTGTTATGAATGCTATTCTTACTGGCTTATCTTTTTTCAGCAGGCTCTGATGATGGATCTTCCTCTTTGAAAGTGCATTTTGCATAATAAATACTTTTAGAGGAAAACACCTCTTTATTGTTCCTGATTATAATCAGTACTGAGAGTTAAGATTGTATAATGCTGAACTAATATATAATTTTGAACTACTATATAATTTTACCTCGTTGGTTCATCTAGGAATAGTATAGGTGGATTGTTGATGAGCTCCAGGGCTATAGACAGCCTTTTCCTCTGTCCGCCGGACAGGTGTTCGGTCACTGTATCCTTGGCTTCAGTCAAACGCAACATGTTTTGGATCTCCTCAACCTGAAAATTAAAACAAAATTCAACGAATGAGAAAAAAAATTAGGTCCGTTCAAATATAAATATATACCGTAAACCGGGGAAACTTTGGCCCTTAAGGGTAACTTTGTTTACATGGCATTTATGTTAATTTTTCATAGAGAAAAATGTTCCATAAAAAATATTTAACAATGTTCAAAATTACATGTTTAATACTGTACACTTGTAAAATATTTTGTTTTATTTATTTATTTCCTAAAGTTATTGTACAGATGTTGCCTTACCATGATATTAATGGGGTAACATTGTTCCAAAATAATATTAGGCTTGATTTCAATAGCATTTTTACATTTGGGACATTGTTACCCCAATCAAGGAAAAAATTGGCCCAAATTTTAAAAAAATTCATGAAACAAATATAAAAACTTTCTGAGCTTTAAATTATAGTCCACGTGTTCTCTAAAGTTAGCAGAATTTACTAGAAACAGAAAATTTGATGTAAGTTTGGTATAGTTGTGTGATTAAACTCAATTTATGAAAGAAAGTCATAGAAATTGGGCCAAAGTTACCCCAGTTGACGGTATGCCTGTCCATCCATTACCACCGCTTTAGAGGTTGAAATTCTTGTTTTACCATAACCAACTCTATATATAAGCGTTTCATGGAAAACTACAGGTCAAGTTCGTTAATGACTGAAATCGAACCAGTGGGAGGGGGGGGGGCTAAGAGAAGGAGAATTTCGAAAATTGGAAATATCCCCGTTATACATCCGATGGAACAATTGTATATTATTATTATTATTATTTATTAACGTCCACTTTTTGCAACTAAGGCTATAAAACATTGTATAGAACCAATGTTATTGCAAATAAAATGTGCCATAAATATTGTTATGTGCATTTATTCTCTATCTTTAATATTAGCAGAGGGCTCAGGTTAGCCAGGCGAGTTAAAACGTTAGCCTTTATCTCACATGGCAAATCTAGAGTGGCGAGTTCGATTCTTGCCTGGGCAAAGGAAATTATTTAGTGATGAAATTCATTAAATATCCTAAAATCGCACCCTGGCTAGAAAAGGGTGGTCACCTGTAGATAACCCGTTCCAATTAGCCTGAATTGCAAAAAGTGGACGTTAATAAATAATAATAATAATAATATTAGCGAAGGTGTTTAAATTTTTTAGTTTTTAGCTTCCGGTAAATCCCCACTCCGACTCACGTCATATTAGTAATCGAGCTTAAATACCAAATATTGTTTTCATTGCATGCTTATGGTGTGAAATACATGTTAATTCGGAGTGTGATGGCGTTATCAACTAAGAATTTGTGAGTGTGAATGGAAAATATTTATTTCTTGTATACCATTCTCGATATTTAACTGTTTCATTTGCTCAAAAAATCATATTAGTTAATGGCTGAAAACGGGGAGGGAATTTTGATAATTCAAAAAATCTTTGTTATTATGAGTCTTATCGCAAAATGTTATAGAACCAATCTTGGTAAGCGATTGAAGCTCTACAATTGCTGTTCTATTCATTGTTTAGTGACTCAAGTATTAAGCGAGTTATTCGTACTTTCTTGGCTGCAGTCTTCAGTACCTCCTTCCCCGCCACATCTACTCATCCGTTTTAGTAGATTTCCCTTAAGGGAATCAGTTATTGAGGTCGTACTCATGACGCGAGTTTCGAAAATTTTTTCAAATGTCTATCGATCCTACCCAGGAGATGTCGTAAATGAGGTCTGTTCAAAATTATATATATGTATATATATATATATATATATATATATATATATATATATATATATATATATATATATTTGTCTGTTAACGCTCTAGTGGTCGCAATTTTTGTTTGATCGTTACCAAACTCGGAATTTAATCGTTTTATGTAAAAAGGAAAATAAAGTTCGGTTAATAGCTGAAATCGGACCTTTGGGAGGGGGGGGGTTTAGAGGGGGGAATTTTGAAAATTCGAAATATCTCCGTTATTATGCGTCGAATCGAAAAATTGTAAAGAACTAATCTTATTGCAAATTAAATTTACTATAAATATTGTTCTATACATTTATTCTGTATCTTGAATATTAACCGAGATATTTGCATTGTGTCTGGTCGGCAGAAGTCGGCCATATTCGGGACTAGTTCGGCCGTTTCCGTAACTGTTCGTCCCTCGTGATTTGGTTTAGAGATTCGTTTCTACTACTGTTATTATTAGGCAGATTTGTCTATTGTGTAGCTTCACGTGGGGAAATCTGCTTAGTTTACGCAGACCCTGCGTGGCGGACTTTTTATTTTTTAGAGAGAACTAGAGAATTTTTGGTGAGATGAGATCAAAAGTATGTTGAAACATCACGTGAAAAGTGTTTACAAAGTCATTCGTTTGGAGTACACGTCTTCAACGTGTACTTCTGTAACAAATTCTGTAAGTTAAGTACTGTTTAAATCGTTTATTGAACGCATAAAATCCAATATAAATATTCAAAGTAGTAGAAAATAAAAATACTGTTATGTCTGAAGGATGCTTTGGAAACAACATGAATGCTTTGTGTGAATATAGATTACGCGTGCGAATGCAGATTATCGCGAAAAACGAACAATAAATCATTCTGATACTTCTGATGGATGGTAGCATTCTCTTATCACTTAAAGATGGATGGTAGTACATATTTTCTTATCACTTAAAGAGCATCTCATAATCAGTAATAAATAATGGCGAAGCATAACGTCCCTAGATAGAACAATGTATCGTGAATTAACTTCCGAAGGTTTGCACTCAGTGCTTATTGCACTTCTGCGGTTTAGCACTTTAGAATATCTCTTAAAAGCGTTCTCGGTCGTGTAATTGAGATAATAGCGCGGTCGGCTGTGTCGGCAGTAACTTCAGTAGTTCCCACAAGTCATCTAATTGTACTTCTTCGAATTATATCAGAGTCCAGAAGACCAGGATATAACTATTTCTTACAGGAAGATATTGTGGAATTGTAATTCTATCGGATTTCAGACTTCAAAGCCTTTGAAAAATTATAGCGCTTTTATAACTTGATAATATGATATCTTTGGCGATGACCACCCTTGCTACCATTCTTGCCTTATATGTTTGTCGCTTACATAGGTGTTGGAATGGAACTACATAGCTTGCCGACAATTCGGCAACATTTATTACCTTTGTCAACGCCTGCAATTTGATATACACTTAAAATAGTTATTTATTATACAAGTGACGAAAGTCGATCATTTTACAACTCGAGTGAAACGTTTACCCACACGAGCGAAGCGAGTGTGGTAATTTCACGAGAGTTGTAAATTCTACTTTCGTCACGAGTGTAATATTAAATTTTTTCTGTAATCGTGTAATACATGATCAGATCTAACCAGCATATGAACAAAATTAGGATGTTGTGAAGATTATTGTATGTTGTTGGTAGGTTATAAGCATGGTTGTGAAAGGTTATAAGCATAGTTATAAAACAACTAGTGATGATTGGGAAGTAGTGCAGTTATAAACAACTGCAGGTTATAAACAAGGAAGGTAATTATTATTATAATTAAATTTTAAAATATATTGATTATTTCCACCAATAATTCATTCACATTTCAATTTGTTTTGTTATAATAAATTCTTACAATGTTAAAAAACATTTAAAAACATTTAATTTCCAACTTCAAGTTATTTTTGAATTTATACTTATTACTAATTAAGAAGGCAATTCACTTTCTTCACTTGTGAACAAAGTGATTACTTTCTTCACTCTATTGCAAAATGTTTCACTTTCTTCACTCATTTCAGTTTAGTAATGTTACCATTATTCAACGATACAGAAAAAAGTATTTATTGATTCGATACTAGACTTAGTTTTTTTTCTAATACTAAGAAGAATACATACATACTTTTGTATATATATATATATATATATATATATATATATATATATATATATATATATTTTAATATCTATTATACTTTAGTACCAAAGACATTATATAAAATATAAAAAGTGTTGTATACGTTTGGATAGTATAAATAAGTCCAAATACTCTCCTTCCCGAATTATTTCTTTTAGCATTTGGACTAAGTTATACTAATATTCAAACTGACACAACACGTCTTCAGTTTGCAAGAAATTTAAATTTTATGTGGTGAATTTTGCACTACACGCACACACACACACACACACACACACACACACACACACACACACACACACACACACGCACGCACGCACGCACACTCACACACACACACACACAAATATGAATCCACTTAACGATCATTTTGAAATCTAGGCGGGGCTCAAACCGGCTGGTGGTTTTTCGAGGTTGAGGTACCGCTTTGTTCCTGATGGTCGTTTTTTGCTTTGATAGATAGATACACTTCCCACATCCCCGGTCCAATTTCAGGCGTTGAAAAATTATTTAGTTTTATATAAAACGCTTAATATATAGAGTTTGGTGACGATGGAATAAAAATTGCAGACAAGTTTCCCCTAGAAAGAGTGAGTGAGCATGTGAGTGAGTGTGCGTGTGTGTCTGTGTGTGCATATATATATATATATATATATATATATATATATATATATATATACTCGTTATTTTCTGGGTAGGATTGATCGGTCCCTCCACTGCTTATCATGGGATTTTCACTTAACGTAACTACGCATCTCGTCCTTAACTTCAAGTTCCAAGTTTACTAATGTTTCTTAGAATAGTAGAAATAGATAATCGAATTATATATTCCGTATCAACGTGTCATTCCAGCATGTGAGAAGACTGCTTAGTTGACGCAGCAGCTCTGTTATGGGCTATCTTCACCTTCGATTAGGATTGGTACATTTTTGCAAAATCACATTAAATAAAAGATTACATTTTGGAAAATGGCGTCATGAGTTCAACCTAAATAGCTGATTTACTCTAAGGGATATCTGTTCAGAACAAAAATATATTACGATTTTAGTAAGGACTAGCTAATGTATACGAGACTCTGATCGGGAAGTCATTTGAGGCTGAATGATGGTATTTTTTTTTTGGTACGGCTTCAATGTGTACAATTACACTTCCCGTCTGGGCGTATTGTTTTCCCGTAAGGATCCTGTAGGGAACTCATAGAATAGAAATTTTAGTTTTGAAGAATAAATGAAAATAAGTCCCTAATCAATCCTCAACTATTTGACACACCATGAATAATTCAAATTATAATAAAGCCATTTATAATAATTAAATATCATTTATAATTTACATATTTTCTCTCAAAAACTAATCCGAGTGCGCATTCTGAGCTTAGTTATACACACAATAGTAAAAGTGAGTAGAAAGCAATTCCAACATTTCACAGGAAAAAAGTCAACACTAATAACGATGTTAGCCTCCCGACAACTTCCACTCCCGCTTGGGTGTTAACAACATTGCTTTACTTCAATTATTTATTCAAAATAATCGAATTTTTTAGTAATTTATATACCTGGTGTAAACAAATACCAGTGGTACCCTGAAAATAATTTAATTTATATTCTAAATGTGAAATGAGGGGGAGAAATTGTAGCCCCGCAAGCTCAAATCATATTGAGCTTAAACGCATATTGTCTTTAGTTATAATGACATTACCAAGTAACGTTAAATCGTTCTAGGTTTAGAACATATCAGAGGAAATAACATAATATATAACAATTAAAGTGTAGGTAGGATGAAAAAATTGGCTACGCTTCCAACTATAACAATTTATTAAAACGGCAAAGCGCTTTCGATGCTGTGCATCATCGTCAGTGCCCGAAGGCCTTCGATGTCGACCTGACGGCTTAAAGATTTTGATTCCGCACAACTTCTGCTACCAAACGTTGTCCAAATGCACCATGACTTTTTTCAAATAATACATTATACAAATTAAGTAATCGAAATGCTCTTATATAGTTTGAATTCATATTGTAAATAAATAACGAAGTTATTATCTAATTAATATAAGTGACAAATGAGGAGGGGAAGGAACGGAGATTTATAACCTCCCTAATTCGGATCACACACAGAGCTATGCTGAAAGTCTTAAAAAGATAACATCATTTGTCATAACGTGCATATACTACAAACACTTACTAGTACTAATAAAATAGTGGACTCCCTCTATAGTTAATTAGTTTTATATCTCGCGTTTACTTCGTTGCTAATATAACAAAAGTTACTCAAAATAACAAAATAAACATCTTCTGATATTTACACGTTTGCCGAAAAAACTATAGAAAACGAAATATCCCTATTTTTCATTTCAGTCTTCCCTTATAACCCCCACTCCTGCTCGTTCCTAGCAATGTTGGTACAGTTTATAATCATGAGGGAGTTATTACTAATTCACATACCGTATTTTGTGTCGTCTAGTAGAGTCTTTTGTGCAAAATAAAATTGTTGACTCCCTCTATAGCTTTTAGCGTATATTTCATTTATACTTCTACTATTGACAAAAGTGAATACAACAACAGTTACTTTAAATAACAAAATTTCCTTATTTCATCTTTGCCAATAAATCTATAGGAAAAGAAATAAAGCACTTTTTTAATTCATGCCTCCCTTACAACACCCACTGCAGTTCGTCACTGAGAATTTTGGTATATCCTATAATCTAAGTTTGGTCTACGTATAACAAACAATAAAACACCTAAGCCACAAATTGCAGATAACGTGTCTATGGCAAAGTATCGCGACATTTCCGACAGAGGTTGCAATTATATAAATGCATATAAATATCATCACTAAAGGTTTGTTACAAGTTAGCTACTTACTACGAATCTCTTCTGCTTGCGAGTGTACGCAGGAGGCAGCTTGAGTGATGAGGCGAACTGCATCAGTTCACCTAGGGTCAGCATCGGGATGAGCAGGTCTTCCTGGGTGATGTAGCAGGACATCTTCCTGAACTTCCTCTCGTCCCGGGGCTGCCCGTTCAACAGGAGTCTACCCTCCACTCCAGCAGTCCTGCACCAAAAGCAAGTATATCAATCAAAGTGTATGTCACTTTTAATAAGAAAAAGTACGCGACTCTGGGGCTGCGTTAACTAAGCAGATATCCCACGTGTGCCACATATTTACATTTATCTAAAAAATTAAAAGTTCAATGAGAACAATATTTGGCATTTAATCTTCACATTATGTGCTTCATGATAGAACAACTTTTGGTTAATATGGCATGACTAGAAGTGAGGGATTACTGAAAACCGAAAAATAAAAATGTAAATATCTCGGTTAATAATCAATATAGTGAAAAACGTAAAGAACAACATTTATAGAACATTACATTTGCAATAAGATTTGTTTTATACACTTTCTCGATCCAACGTATAATAACGGAGATATTTTGAATTCCCCTCTAAACTCTTGTTTCCTCATGACCGATTTCAGCCATTAACGAACCTGATCTTTATTTTTACATAAAACGTTTAAATATCGAGTTTGGTACCAATTAAAAGAAAAAATAGAACCTCTAGAGCGTTAACAGACAAATATATATATATACAATATTGAACGAACCTCATTTTTGTCATCTCCTCGATTGGATCGTTGGACTTTTGAAGGAAGTTTTCGAAAATTGCGTCATGAGTACGACCTCAAATAACTTAAGGAATCTACCAAAATTAAGAGTTTTTGACAAATTCAGATGTCATAGACGCTCCAATCTTGTACAATAAAGTTTCAAAATGACATCATTTATTTATTAATGCCCACTTTATGAAACTGTAGCTATTTGGGAAGGGTTATCTACAGGTTATCACCCTTTTCTAGCCTGGGTGGGACTAAGGATTTTATTTAATGAGTTCGTCACTAAATAAATTTCTATTTGCCCAGGCGGGAATCGAACTCGCCGCTCACGGTAAAATGTCATCAGAAACATATTTTAGATGAAGTGTGGCTATTAAGATGGAGAAATACTTAAAATGGAGTACATCTGAAATTATTTTATGGCTGGTATAAATCAAACAAATCACAAGACTAAACCCTATATCATTTTAACTTACTGAAATAGTTTCGGTTAGGCATTAAGAAGTTTCTCTTAATGAACTTGGTAAACCAAGAGTTGAGTTCGATTCTGAGAAAAGGGTACCTGTAGATAACCAGTCCCAATTAGTCTTAATATCACAAAAGTGGACGTTAATAATTAACTTACGTACTTATATAACCACAATTACAGAAAATTAAACGTACTGAGACAAACATGTGACAATTACAGTGACCAAACTTATATACTCCTAATTTATGTCTGCCCACTAAAAGTTAACAATTAAAAACTTTTGATTTCTAAACTGAGAAAAGCTGGAAAAAAGTAAGTTATTTGTACTTTCGTGTTTTTAAGAGAGCCTTCGGTAACCCCCCCCCCTCTCCCCCACAACCTGCTTACTCGTTTTTTTTTTTACAAAGAAAAAGGGAATTTGTAGTGAGAGGAGATTGCAAGTGTGTTTTACCAGCACATGGGAAATCTGGTTAGTTTACACCGCCCCCGCGTGACGGAATTTTTAACTAAAGCCACTTTATCTGTAAATATTGCATTTTAAGATTAAATTTTAAGTCCTGTTTTCAAAGGTTATTATTATCAGAGAAATAGAGAAACGGATGTAAGATGATGTCAACAGGTTGGAAAATCATTTCAGTTTAAGCAGAACCTTCGTTTTGGATGTTTTAAAGTAATAATTATGTGAATAAGATATATATTTAAATTGTTAATCAAGTGATAATGCAATTAATAACTATCGCATTTAGTTTATCTAATAGCCTTTGAGTTTGATGGATTTCCTTAATTGCTAACTTTAATCACCAATGTGATTCTTTGATAAACATCTTTATTTTTCTTTTCTTTTTTTCTCGTAGCGTGTCAACCCTTGTGGTCATTAACGCCAGACTGTATTTATAAATTATTAATTTCAGAATATTTTAAAATGTATTATTTCATTATATTTATCAGTCAATATTATTATTATTAGTTAATGTTTGCTATACGATGTATTCAATGTTGGGAGGGTTACATTTAGGATTTTAAACTTTAGCCTTTTAATCTCTATCAATATTTTTGTTCAGAAGGTGTCTTGAGTGCTGAGCCTCTGGAGGGAAGATGGCTGTGAGGTGTATAAAGCTCAATTCTGAATATGTACTTAACATCTTTGTTTCACCCTTAGGGCTAGGGTAAATCAGCTATTGAGGTCTTACTCAAGACACGATTTTATAAAAATTCAAAAAGAAATTTTTCTCGAAATTCGCGTCATGTGCATTACCCTAAGAGGAATGTGCTAGCTAATAGCTTATAGTTAATCATTGATGAGTCGGGCTGAGACTCACGAGAAAAGCTGACGACAGAGGATCTACTGGTAGATGTGGGTGAGTGGTCTTCCAGGAAGCTGTCCTTTACAGCGAGACCTGCATACCAGATGTTCCTAGCCGTTTGTAGTGGAGCAACGGAATACGGTCCTCCGTCCCCCGTTGGCTGTTCCAGTCGAAGGGGGCCAAGATCGGCGCTCATTGCGACACCAGACTTGGGAGACTCCTAATGGGCTCATTTTGGCAACCCTTAATGGTGAATGCTCACCCTGCTGTGCTCATCGCCCATGATAGGATTACATATCGGCTCATTTTTGTATTGGGAAACAATCGGTCGGTCCCATAGAACCAGATGCTTGTTCCCATTTGCCTGCAATGGGAATCGGTTATAAACATTACCCAAGCTACTCCAGTGTTAGTATGTGCTACAATAAATACTATCGGGTGTTTTCATCTATGGCCGGCTGCAGTGCAATCAAACGTTTGAATCGGCTGCTAATCGCTCGCTCCTAATCGATGTCTTGAAGTAACTCCGTTCAATATCGTTAATTTCGATGCATTCTGGGATGACTTAATTGGTTGAACTAAATAAGAAAGCGTCCACAACGCAGAGGCTGCGTAGGCTAAGCTGATTTCTCATGATCTGGTATGACACACTATAAATCTACTAACTAATTAAATACAAACTATTAAAACAGAGAAAACTATGAACGGGAAAAGAAAAGTCAAAAAAAAAAAAAAGAAAGAAAAGAAACAAAACTAAAATAGAACACGAATAATCAACAAAAGAGAAAAAACAAAAACCGGAATAGAAGCGTAACATTAAATTCAAAAACAAAAAAAGTCCGTCACGCAGGGGCTGCGTAAACTAAGCAGATTTCCCACGTGAAGTTGATAGAGACATTTCAGAATAGAGAGTCAAACAGTTACGGGAACAGCCCGAACTAACTCTTGACGGAAACTCACGACTAGACCCGAAGTTGGCCGATCTCATCTTAGAAGTTGAAAACAGAAAAATGCAAATATCTCGGTTAATATTCAAGATACAGAATACATGTATATAACATTATTTATAGTAAATTTAATTTGCAATAAGATTGATTCTATACCATTTTTCGATCCGACGTATAGTAACGGAAATATTTCAAATTTTAGAAAATCCTCCCCTCTAAACCCCCCCTTCCACTGGTCAGATTTCAGCCATTAACGAACTTGATCTTTATTTTTGCATAAAACGTTAAAACTAGAGCGTTAACAGACAAATATATCTATCTATCTATCTATCTATATATATATAATTTTGAACGGACCTCATTTTCGTCATCTCCTGGGTAGGATCGATGGACATTTGAAGAAATTTTTCGAAACTCGCGTCATGAGTACGACCTCAATAGCTGTATAAAAATATTTTATAAAAATGAATGAAACTATGATGAGTAATAATTTATAATAAATAAGAATTTATTTAAACGTTTCTAAAATCATACACGTGCATTCAGAATCACATACACACTCACGAACACGCACAAACACCACATACAAACAGACGAACACACAGGGTAATACAAAATCTAATTTTGTATTACATATGAGAAAATAAGATCAACGCTTTAACTCACACGGCTAAACTCAGCCCGGGCGTTATTAAATAACATTTTTGACAACATTTGACAACACAAGCCTGTCAGAACTTTTATCGACTTTCTAAGGCCATTGACACACCTTTTGGAGCCTATAGCTTTTTATTCAAAGACAAGGAAAAATGTGCTAATTAGGGAGGTGTAGGTGTTTGGCCAAGGATAGCATTTCCATAAAAATGCATTACAATTAACCAGTTCCAACTGGCAAAATTGGGAGTGGTCAACATAATTTGGTGAAATGAGCAAGGAACGATGTTACTGTCTGTAGCAATTAGTTGATGATGGTTGGAGATGATACACATCCTTATTAGACTCTAGTTCATAATGGTGAGTGAGTAATAGAATGTTGTCAATCAATGATGTTAACAAATATCTTCCAAGGGAAACTTAATTACTAATATACAATGGTAATTTCCACATATAAATACATACATATATATATATATATATATATATATATATATATATATATATATATATATTTATAAACGTTCTAGGGGTCGCAATGTTTGTTTGGTAGTTACCAAAGTCTACATTTAATCGTTTTATGTAAAAAGATTGAACAAATTCGTTAGTGGCTGAAATCGGACCAGTGGGATGGAGGATTTAGAGAGGAGGAATTTCGAAAAATGAAAATATCCTCTTTATTATGCTTCGGATCAAAAATGCGTATAGAGTTAATTTTAATGAAAATCTAATATTCTATAAATGTTGTTATGTACGTTTTTTCTCATCCTCTTGGTTATTAACCGAGATATTGCGTCCCTCCCTCCCACTGGTCAGATTTTAGCCGTTAATGAACTTGATCTTATTATATATATATATATATATATATATATATATATATATATATATATATAATCAATTTTGAACGGACCTCATTTCTCTTATGAAGGATCAATGGTCATTTGAAGAAATTCTTTTTAGAATTCCCATCATGAGTACAACCTCAATAGCTGATTCCCCCTAAGGGAAATCTGCTAATAGGTGCAGGTTCAATCCCCGCTAAGGGAGAACATTAGAACCAGAGCGCGCTAGTGTCGCAGTACTTGTGGGTCTGCAGGAGTCCAACGAGTTTATACATCTGACATCCCCACGGGAGGACTAACTATTATGGCTCTCTTGGATGCCGTCCACTAGCAGGCTGACAGCGTCAGCTGGGCCCGCTAGTCTACTGGGACAACGTATTCCAGGTCCTCCTTGGTTAACGGGGATGTATGTCCGTAGTCATAGTAGGTACAAGCAGAAATTTGAAGACCAGGATGCCGATGATGAGTATTTATTTTCTTATTCATTTGGTCCTGTAAAAATGCACGACTTAGGTAGAGTAGAAAATTTAGTTTGGAGCAATCCTTTTCATTCGTCCACACGAAAATGCAGGCCACTGAAGTTTATGTTTTCCAAAGAAACCACCGATTTGACTATCACCGAAACAAATAAAATTAAACAACAAATAGAGTCGCTGCAACCTACTAAAGTAACTTTGGAAAATATAGATATTAATGTTCATTACAAATTTTTGCTGACCATGGCGGAAGGAAAAGTTTGTAATGCTCTAACAGGGACCAAGTCAAGTCAGAGATGTTATATATGTGGAGCAACTCCTAAATTGATGAATGCTATTAATCCATTAGTATCTCATGATACCAAAGAAAATTATGATTTTGGAATTTCCCCATTGCATGCCTGGATTAGGTCACTCGAATGCTATACTAGTTGTATGTCGGAGCTGGTCACTCAATACATATAAAACTCTGATCACACTTCCTCAAGCCTCGCTCCGGATATCTCCGTTATTATGAGTAGAATCGACAAATTGTGTATAACCAATATTATATTTAATTATCAAATGCTAGAATCTAGAAAATCGCAATATGAGTACAACTTCAAACCTTCCCTTAAGAGAAATCTACCAAAAAAATCAAACTATGCTATTAGATATACAGAGGTTTAGCATAGGACGTTTTTTATAACCACATCCTTACTTTTGATCATGAAATGGAACAGCGATATCCTAAATCAATCTGAAAATAAAAAATAAATAAAATTCAAATTTACATAACATTCCAGTGGAATCATGTGGATTCTACATCAGATTATTCTTATAAAGTAATTAGTCCTTCCTTCTTACTTTTTTATTATCTTTATTTATCCGATCCTTTGTTGTTATTTAAAATAGAATAAGAGGTCTTGACACCATTATGTATATATGCTGAAATGAATGGGTACCATTTGCATTAATTAACTGAGCCAAGGCCCAAAAGGAAATTCCATATAATTATAAGGAAGCATTAATATTATACATAAAAATCTGATGTGTGACCACATGGCTTCCTTGTTATCCTATTAAATTAAATAAATTAAATTTTTGGTTTCATTTTATTTAAAATGATTGCATTTGTCAGTAATATACGGTACCACCATTCCAGTCCATGGAATCTAATAATGTCGTATAAAACAAAAGCCCGTAAACTAAGCTTTTTTTCCACGACCTTATATAGAATACTCGTGATCTTTATATGTACAAAAAGTACGTCGAACGAATGCATCATCCGACTTCTTCAAAGGCAAGACTGTATATCCCCAGAAAACATGGAGGTCGGGGTCTTATTAATATAAAGACTTTAAGCCGTTCTTGGAGATGAATCTCAGGAACTGTATCAGATCAAGAGAGAACCGAATCTTCAAAGAAATGTCTAAACTGTAGGAAGGATATACAGCCTTGAAATTCAAAGGCAATATTGATCAGGTTCCCAAATTAGGACTTGACTCCGAGTGGAAGAACAAGGAACTCTATTGTCGGTATTGTTTCGTTTTATTACAAAACCAGTAATAAACGTTGTTTATTAGAGTTATTTTGGATTGCAAAATTAAATACACTTCACAGTTTTTATCACTGCACAATTTATTTAACAATGCACTATACACTTGGTTAATTATTCTTAATTTCTACTCAAAGTATGCACTGATAGCTTCGCTGTTCTTCAAATGACGCAGCCCAATAATTCACACTGAAATTCACAAAAAGACGGCACTGCACTGTCTTTGACTTACCGAAGTTAACAGCACTGCGCTGTCTTAAACACGACACTAAATTGCTACTTACAGAGTCACGGCACAACACTGTTCTTCTTATAAATAAAGTAAGGCGCACTGATGAACACTTGAAGACAGCTGAGAACAAACTGACGGGCGAATTGCAAATGCTTATATAGAGGAGCGGCAAATCATCAAAGGATGAGGCCGATACTCTTTCAGAAAAGGACTGGCAGGGACTAGGACTAGGCAAACTTACACATAACAAATGTTTCTTGTGTTCTTAAAAGTAGCTTTTGTTTTAAACATAATATTATTAAATTTAATATCCTAACCGCTTGAAATACCATGCAGGACAACGTCTGTCGGGTCCGCTAGTGTATATATATTCTACACATTTGATGGAAAGGGTCTCCTTTGGGTTCAGAATAAGAAGAACATATGTATACAATTTTGAACGGACCTTATTTTCGTCATCTCCTAGGTAGGGTGCGACCGATGGACATTTGAAAAAAAATCTGCTAAAAGTCAGCTGGCATCATTGATATGGTTGTCCTAAATGATGAGATCATCCGTAAGTCTTACGCCGAGAAAATAAGAAAGTACCAGGATTTGGCTATCGAAATAAAAGCACTTAACAAGTTAGATTCTGTAACTGCCACTGCAGTCGTGATATCAACAAATGGCTTAATTTCAAATACCACAATTAAGGCAACAAAATATCTCATTTTACCTGTGCAAGCAATAAGACTGCCACAAAAAGCAGTTTTGTAAGACACTGCATGAATAGTCCGTACATTTTTAATTTCTCATTAAAAAATAACTAAAAATAAATACATACGACCATATAATTGAATCCAGTTAAGCCTGAGAGTTAAAAAAGAAATGATATATTAAAAATTAATAGAGTGAGGTTGATTCCTTAGGCTAATGTTGTAAGTATGTTTATAGAAATTGCATCAGACCGATAATACTTCGATTATACTATTATTAACTAATGTAATTACTTTTGTAATGTCCATCCCGTACCTAATCGAAGTGAGCCTATTACAAATGAATAGACAATTACGGACATTACGCAATCCTGTATTAACTCATTAAAAACGTTCACAGTGATTCGATAAGTTTAAGGAAAAAAAAGGCCATTTAAGAGATGGCTAAGCGACTTTTTGTGCCGATAGAAACTTGCTGGGTAATGCAACCATCACATTAGGATAATGCGTTTCGGTTCCATTGTAATGCCTTCATCACATGAATTATAGAGGTTAAGTGACTGTTGCAAATCTTTAAACAGATATAATGGGTAATTTTTTTTTTTAGCGTAATAAGACCTACGCCTTTATTCGAACGCTTACCAAGAATCCTCCAAATATTTCAGGCATGTCAAAAAATAATTTTGATTTTATTAGTAATTAACATTTTTTATTTTTACTATAGTTATTTCTTAATGTCTACTTCTTGCTAATAAGGCTAATTTGGGACGGGTTATCTACAGTATACCAATCTTTTCTATGCGTGGTGAGACTAAGGATTTCGTTTATTGAGTTCGTCACTAAATAAATCCCTAGTGTCCAGTCGGGAACCGAACTCTACATTCTATGTTTACCTTGCGAGATTAAGGCCAACACTTAAACTCGCACGGTTAACCTGAACCCCGTATTTTTATTTTAGTTTTAAAAAAATGTGGCTTTCTTCGATCATGAACAACCGATGTACTTTTCTTAAGTCTGTCAGCGTAAACGTTATGTGGTTACTATTCAATCCCGATTCATAGTTCAAAACATATGAACAACAAATATAATAGTGGACAGCATTTTAGCAGATTTCCCTCTTGCGATTTTCGAATGATTTTCTCAAATATTCATCGATCCTACCTAGTAGATTCATGGATCCTGTAAAGCTAATAATGTTCTAATAATCCCCCCCTCCCTTCTACTTATCAGTTTTATACATAGAAATAAAGAATATGTGGTGAGATGATAATACAAGTATGCTATCTAGGACCTGGGAAAACTGCTTAGTTTACGCAGCCTCTGCGTGAGGGTTTTTTTTATTAATAGACTATGTAATATTGAAAATTTCTATTGCTTAAAATGAGCCCTAGCACAACAAATGTATCTATTTTATTTATATGATAACAAATATCAAAAATATTCTGTTGTTTATCTTAAGAAGTAACTTATTATTCATAATTTTTCTCCGTTTGTGTAATATATTAACAGAGCAATGTTAATCAATATCAGACACAACTTTTTACACTTCTAAAAAGACTCACACCTTTTTACAGCCGGTCCGTCAGTGACCCATACAAATAGAATATAATACAATCTTAATTTGGAAATAACCGATAAGCCGTCTAGGAAAGAGTGCGTTATCAGTTATAAGAAATGTTTGGCATTTTTTTAAATTTCGGTCAATCCATTGATTATGTCATTTCATATATTTGATAAGAGATTGCTATCAGCTGTAATGGATTAGACATGAACCAACGAGACGTTCAAGGATACATTGCGTGTCTGGTAAAAGCAGCTCCCTCCGACGGGGAACATTAAAGCTCAAATCAGCTAATGGATAAGATGGTTCCGCTAGGACATTAGAACAACAGGGCTTAACGAGGACGGCCATAGTTCCCTTCATACTATCAGCTGTACGTAGCAGAAGGTGGAAATTCTAGAAGGGTTAATTCAGGTCAAGAAACTTCCGTTCTGCTTTCAAGCCTATTAAACCGCGGGGTGATTATGCTTACCAGCACCTTAGCTAAGTAAACACGAGCTGATAGAATGGGACGCTCATAAATTATTTAAATATCCAGGTTATTAAAGAGGCTCAGCCAAACAGAAAGAGTGGTACAGATGTGTGGGTCCTAGCATGAAGAAAGAGTCCTGATTATTCTTTCTGGCCTAGAGCTCATTGAGATAAGGGCAATGAAGTTGGTGTGCGATGTTCTGAAGTATCTTCTCGACAAGAGTTTCATGGGAAAAATATCAGGAAGTACTTCTCAGGTGTGATGTCATATAATATCTGAAGTGCCTTCTTGTATAGAACAATGTGAACAAGAGCAAAAAGTTCCCCAGATTAGCGGTGATGCAACTGAAGTATTCTTTTTGAGGTCATGAAAACATGAAAAAAAATACTTGTAATACCATAAGTACTTTTTGATCTAGTGTAAAGGGAACGAAGAACAGTCGGTTATTTAGCGGAAATGTGATACTCCTGATGTACCTTTTGTTCTAGAGTTTATGGGGTCAAGTCCACAAGTCACTCCAGTTAGGGAGTGCTATACCTGAGGTGACTTCTGGTCTAGAGTTTATGGGGTCAAGTCCACAAGTCACTCCAGTTAGGGAGTGCTATACCTGAGGTGACTTCTGGTCTAGAGTTCATGGGGTCAATTTCACAAGTTACGCCAGTTAGGGTGAGATACACCTGATGTACCTTCTGGTCTAGAGTTTATGGGGTCAAGTCCACAAGTTACGCCAGTTAGGGTGTGATACACCTGAGGTACCTTCTGGTCTAGAGTTTATGGGGTCAAGTCCACAAGTTACGCCAGTTAGGGTGTGATACACCTGAGGTACCTTCTGGTCTAGAGTTTATGGGGTCAAGTCCACAAGTTACGCCAGTTAGGGTGTGATACACCTGAGGTACCTTCTGGTCTAGAGTTTATGGGGTCAAGTCCACATGTTACGCCAGTTAGGGTGTGATACACCTGAAGTGTACCTCCTGGTCTAGAGTTTATGGGGTCAAGTCCACATGTTACGCCAGTTAGGGTGTGATACACCTGAAGTGTACCTCCTGGTCTAGAGTTTATGGGGTCAAGTCCACATGTTACGCCAGTTAGGGTGTGATACACCTGAGGTACCTTCTGGTCTAGAGTTTATGGGGTCAAGTCCACATGTTACGCCAGTTAGGGTGTGATACACCTGAAGTGTACCTCCTGGTCTAGAGTTTATGGGGTCAAGTCCACATGTTACGCCAGTTAGGGTGTGATACACCTGAGGTACATTCTGGTCTAGAGTTTATGGGGTCAAGTTCACAAGTTACGCCGTTAGGGTGTGAGACACCTGAGGTCCCTTCTGGTCTAGAGTTTATGGGAACATCCCCTAAAAGTACGTGAGCTACTGTGTGATACACCAAACGTTTCTTCTGGTCTAGATTTTATAGTAAGGCTAGAAGGTAGTTTCGGAGCGGTATTACATATAAGCCCGGATCATTTTGTCATTTCACCGTCTTCCCTCCACTTGACTTTTTTTACGCACTTCAATTTTGACGATCTCAAGATAGTTGGCCTTCAACTCTAGCAAAGTTAAGCACTATTTACATTCACTGACGTTGGGGAAGACCCTATTTTCTTTTGGAATGTGTTATTTAACCATAAACATAACATAGCTCCCTTCATAATAAATATCTTTGTATTCCATTAACATATTTTTAGATTTTATAAAATATAAGATTTTATGTGATGAATATAAAAAACCAAATTTGCGATCCAGTGAAGGCAGATAATCCTTTTATGTAATACAACCACAAGAATGAGTTGTTAGTTAGAAAATAAAAATGAAAAACAAACAGAAATTTACAATTCAAAATGGAAACCATTAGGTGTCAAACAGCAATTTTTATACACAATTTGACATTAATGTCAAGTAACTGTAACGCTTATTAGGTGTGGTAATCCTCCATGACAGGTTGAAATAACAAATTGTTTCCCGCGGAAATATGAAGATTTAAAGATAATTTATGAACTAATTCATTCATTAGCATACAAAAGAAAATAGTCTTTTCGGTCTTCACAATATTGAGGATTACGCAAACACATAAATATAATTTTCTATCATAGCACAACCACTTCATCATAGCATTATTTGGAAAAAAATATGATACAATCTATTGCTGGTGTTTTAATTCAAAAGTCCGTCACGCAGGGGCTGCGTAAACTAAGCAGATTTCCCATGTGAAGTTTTATAATAGAGAAATCAGCATACTGGTAATACAAGCCCACCATGAATAAATACAAACGGCAATAAGAAAACTTTCAGTTAATTTTAATAAATTCCCAACTGAAACGGCTTTTGAATTGTAAAAATAATTTATATTTTAATAACTCAAATTTTACTAGTACAAGAACTAAAGAAGGGGGGGGGTAAGATTAGAAGAAGCTTCCACCTGAGCCGAGTACTGACGAATATGGCCGATCTAATCCGAACTATACCCGACCACAGACTTCATAAAAATGCAAATATCTCGCTTGATATTCAGGATAGACAATAAATGTATATAACAACATTTATAGTAAATTTAATTTGCAATAAGATTGGTTCTATACAACGTTTCAATCCAATGCATAATAACGGAGATATTTCGAATTTTTGAAAATCCCCCTCTAAACCCTCCCTCCCACTGGTCCGATTTCAGCCATTAACGAACTTGCTCTTCCTTTTTACATGAAACGATTAAATACCGAGTTTGGTGACGATTAAACAAAAATTGCGACCGCTAGAGTGTTAACAGACAAATATATATATATAATTTTGAACGGACCTCATTTTCGTCATCTCCTGGGTAGGATCGATGGACATTTGAAGAAATTTTTCGAAAATCGCGTCATGAGTACGACCTCAATAGCTGATTTTCCTTAAGGGAAATCTACTAAAACGTTTGAAGTCGGCTGCAATCATTATGTATTTTAAAACAACTTTTAATGCCTATCTTCAAACAGCTTAATTACAACAGTTGTGTGAATTGTTCTTCCTTCAAACGTAATCAGTCATCTGCACTTTCCGGTTTAGAACTGATAATAATGATAATAAAAAAAATGAATTAAATTCCTTATAACTATTCATTTCACCAATAATTTTTTTCATTACTCTTTTAATGAGAGGAAGTGTTCTGAAATTTAGAATTAATAAGAATACAAGACATAAAATAAGTATGTCACGCTGGGGCTGCATTAACTTAGCAGATTTCCCACGTACTTCGCGTATTTGCATTTATCCCAAAATGTTAAAGTTCAATGAAAACAGTATTTGGTGTTTAGACTTCAAATAACGTGTTTAATTATATAACAGCTTATTGTTAATATGGCATGAGTAGGAGTGGTGGTTTACTGAAGGTTGAAAACTAAAAAATGGAAAAAAATCCTGGCTAACAATCAAGATATTGAAAAAACGAACATAACAACATTTGTGGAACATTATACATTTGCAATAAGATTGGTTCTATACGTTTTTCGATCTGACTCATAATAGTGGAGATATTAAGAATTTTCGAAATTCTCCCCCGCTAAATTCCCCCGCCTCTCCCCCTGGTCCACATTCAGCCATTAACGAACTTGATCTGTCTTTATTTTTACATAAAACTTTTAAATATCGAGTTTCGTTCCGATTAAACATAAATTGCGTCCTCTACAGCTTTAACAGAGAAATCTATATATCTATATACAAAATTTTGAACGGACCTCATTTTCATCATCTTTTGACATTCAAGGGAATATTTAGAAAATCGCGTCATGAGTACGATCTCAAAAGCAGGGGGTACTATATTTTTCAACATATATATTAGAATATATAACACAAGTCGGTCATGCAGGAGCTGCGTAAACTAGGAAGAATTCCCACTCGGTGGTGATGACTGAAACGTTTAAATATCGATTATGGTATAGATCAAATGGACGTTTTCGAGACGAGAAAGTAAAAGAATTCGCATCTATCTCGTGTAATGAAAGTTTCATGAAAAAAATGTTGGTATTTAGTCTTAGAATAAAGAGGGACACGTATAAAACAGCTAAAACACATTTTTAGCAAATTTCCTCTAAGGGAAATCAGCTCTTGAGGTTGTACTAATTAATAATAATAATAGATATATATATATATATATATATATATATATATATATATATATATATATATTTGTCTGTTACCGCTCTAGTGGTCGCAATTTTTGTTTGATCGGCAAACTCGATATTTAGTCGTATTATGTAAAAATAAAGATCAAGTTCGTTAACAACTGTAATCGGACAAGTGGGAGGGGGGGGGTTTAGAGGGGGGGGATTTTCGAATATTCAAAATATCTCCGTTACTATACGTCGGATCGAAAAATTGTACAGAATCAACCTTATTGCAAATTAAATTTACTATAAATATTGTCATATACATTTATTCTCTATCTTGAATATTAACCGAGATATTTGCAGTTTTATGAAGTCTGTGGTCGGGTATAGTTCGGATTAGGTCGGCCATTTCCGCCAGTACTCGGCTCAGGTGGCCTTACCTGTCGTTTCTAACCTTACCTTACCTTCATTAGTTTGTGAGATTTATGCAAATACGTTCTGTTCATCCGCCCCCCCCCCTACATTAGTTCCTGGACTACTAAAATTTGAGTTATTAAAATATAAATTATTCTTACAATTCAGAAGCCGTTTCAGTTGGGAATTTATTTATTTAATTAACTGAAAGATTTCTCATTACCGTTTGTATTTAATCACGGTGGTATTGTGTTAGCAGTATGCAGATATCTCTATTGTAATACTTCACGTGGGAAATCTGCTTAGTTTACGCAGCCCCTGCGTGACGGACTTTTTTATTCGCAAGTTTGCTGACAAACCAAATAGGAAACGAAATATAGCGATTTTTCATATCATCCCTTCCTTATCCCCCCCCCCTGTCAGTCTATGAGAGTATAAGTGTAGCTTAAAACCTAAGTTTAGTTAGTAGTATAAATAATAAGTTTTACAAACTTCGGCATCGAAGTTTAGGCCTGAAATGGTAACATTAAAGCAAACAGAAACCATTGTATTATCATGAAATTTTCAGAAAAAAATTTACAGAGGTTAGAATTATATATATATATATATATATATATATATATATTTTTTCTATGGGGAGCTTGTGTTAATGGCAGCGTATATGAGCAGAGAAAGAGGACTTATTGTTCCAAGAATATGAAGGTCAAATATATCGGCAACAATAAGCCCAGTCGTGACCTGGTTTGATACAATATTCGTATCAAAAGGTCAAAGGACCCATTTCTATCTATATGGCAGTGACATTAATATGAAAAGATATTCACTATGATTACCGATTTGACATACATATGACTATATCGTCTTAATGGTCGTGCTATATATTTTTATATGCAAATTTTGAATATTATATGTTATTTTATTATTCAAGTTGTACACATGAGGCGATTTTCAAAAACAATTCCTCAAATGTCAGTGAATCCTACCTAGTAGAAGTCGAAAAGGAGGCCCGTTCAACACACACACACACACACACACACACACACACACACACACACACACACACATATATATATATATATATATATATATATATATATATTTGTCTGTTACAGCTCTAGAGGTCGCAATGTTTGTTTGATCGTTGACAAACTCGATATATAAGCGTTTCATGCAAAACTAATGGCCAAGATCGATGATGGCTGCAATTGGACCAAGGGAGAGGAGGGGGGTGTTTGTGTGTGGTTTCGAAAATTCAAAATATATCCGATATTATACGCGGGATCGAAAAAGTGTATAGAGCAAATCTTATTACAAATTACATGTTCTATATGTGTTGTTAGATACATGTTATCTCTATATTCATTTGATTTTTAGCGGATTTCCCTTAAGAGAAATAACCTATTGAGGTCGTACTCATGACGCGAATTTCAAAATGTTTCTTCAAATTTCCATCGGTCCTACCCAGGAGATGACGAAAATGAGGTCCGTTCAAAACTGTGTGTGTGTGTATGTATATATATATATATATATATAATATAATATAATAATATATAATAATGTTGGTATTGCTTATTATAATGAAAGCGTTAGTGCTAATACACATACCGAGTTTTATTTATTTCGCTTGGGTCTTTTGTCCCAAATAAAATTGTTCACTTCCGCTATAGGTTTTAGCGTATATCTCGTTTATAATTCAGTATACGAAAAATAATGCATATAACAAAGGTTACTCTAAATTACAAAATAAACAACTTTTGTTATGTTCATATTTGCCGAAAAACCAATAGGAAACGAAATATTGCTATTTTTAATTTTAGGCTTCCCTTATAACCCCCACTCCTGTTCGTCTCAGAGAAAATTAATATAGCCTAAAGTCTAAGCTGGGTTAGTAGTAATATACATACCAAGTTTTATAAAACTCGGTTCAGCCGTTTATGCGTGAAAAGGTAACAAACAAACAAACAAACATACACGAAAGAAACAAAAATGCAGATATGATGTCTGTGACATGTGAAACGAAAAGTTATCGTGAAATTTCGCGAAAAAAATCAATGTACAGACAGAGGTTACAATTTTATATATATATATATATATATATATATATATATATATATATATATATATATCGATATATATTTATATTATTGTCTGTTAGCGCTTTCAGTGCTTCCCGTTGGAAGGTTTCTTATTATCGTTTGTATTTATTCACTTAATATCCACGGTGGTATTGTTTTATCGCTATGCAAATTTCTCTATTGTAAAACTTCACGTGGGAAATCTGCTTAGTTTACGCAGCCCCTGCGTGACGGACGTTTTTATTATTATTTAGCTTTATTTGAAACTTAAAAACCAAATATTGTTCTCATTGATTTTTTTTACTTTTTGAGATAAATGGAAATACGTGGCGCACGTGGGAAATCTCCTTAGTTAATGCAGCCTAGCCTGCTTAGGAATCCTGCGTGACAGACTTTTTCTTACCTACTTGGAATTTCGGTTGTTGAAAAATGATTGGACAAACATTATTTTTGCCCCGACGAAACGCTTGTCAGTAATTGCTTTGTTGTATTATGGTTTATTCCTTCTAACAAATCAGTGTTAAAGCTTCAATATAGTGAGAAAACTGCGCTTAGCATTTTTTTTTACGTGCCTGATTAAGTCAGAATATTCGCTTTTCATTGCCGGCCTCGGTTTGAAAATATTTTTTCCCCTTTTTTCCTGAGTCCTTGAAGATCTATTGGTCACTTCATTTTGCACCTTAGATTCCACTTCGCCTCATCTCGTTCACTGCTGTATTTTCTTGCTTCTTATCTGCGACCTTCGGTCTGCTATAACATTTGATCGGACAGCTTTTAAGCATCTTTCGAGATTTTTTGGCATTTTGACTCCAATGTCCGAGCATAGTTGCCATTTTAGCTTTTTTTATTGGCTTGAATATGAATTTATCTAAATCTATATATATATATATATAAAATTGTAACCTCTGTCTGTACATTGATTTTTTTCGCGAAATTTCACGATAACTTTTCGTTTCACATGTCATAGACACCATAACTGCATTTTGTTTCTTTCGTGTATGTTTGTTTGTTTGTTACCTTTTCACGCATAAACGGCTGAACCGAATTTTATGAAACTTGGTATGTATATTACTACTAACTCAACTTAGACTTTACGATATATTAATTTTCTCTGAGACAAAGAGAAGTGGGGGTTATAGGGAAAGCCTGAAATTAAAAATAGCGATAATTCGTTTTCTATTGGTTTTTCGGCAAATATGCACATGACAAAAGTTATTTATTTTGTTATTTAGAGTAACTTTTGTTATATACACTTTAGTCGTATACCAAAGTTTAAATGCGTTATACGCTAAACATTATAGCGGGAGTCAACAATATTATTTGCCAATAAAGACTCAACCGGTATGTGCATTAGCAGTGAGACCTTCACTATAATAAGCCATACCAAAATTTCTATGGACGGGCAGGAGTGGGGGTTATAAGGGCAGCCTGAAATTAAAAATAGCGATATTTCGTTTCCTATTGGTTTTTCCGCAAATATAAACATAACAAAAGTTGTTTATTTTGTTATTTGGAGTAACCTTTGTTATATACACTTTTGTCGTATACCTAAGTATAAATGAGTTATACGTTAAAACTTTAGCGGGAGCCAACAATTTTATTGGGCACTAACGGCTGAACCGAACTTAACAAAACTCGGTATGTCAATTAGCATTAATTCTTCCATGATTATAAGTTATATTAACATTTTTAGGTTCGAACGGGAGGGGGGTTATAAGGGAGGCCTGAAATAAAATTTTTCCATATTTACATTTATAAGAGACGGGAAATATAAAAATATTGAAGACAGTGAAGCCTTATCGAACAAATAATTCTATTATTAGCAAATCCTCAGCAACGACGGGTATCAATCCTAAACACTGGGAAGGGTAAATTTCAAAATATTGTGCAATGTGAAGCCTGCTAAAAAATACCATCACCATTCAGCCTCTAATGAATTCCCGGGCGAAGCCGGGTATCTGAGCTAGTATATTATAAAGGTCCTTCACGCTGGGGTGTGCACACTATGCAAATATCCCACACGTTGTGTATAACACATTTGTGATCTCATTACACTAAATATTTTCTATTTCTAAGCAAAATGCCTTTGAGTAGAAGGGTCAGATTAATAAATGTTGAAAACGTGAAAGTATTAATAACTCGCTTAGTTCTTGAATTTCGAAAAAAAATGTACAGATCAAGAATTGTTAAGCAAAATTACTTTAACAAGATTGGTTTTAGCAGGTTTCCCTTAAGGGAAATCAGCTGTTGAGGTTATCCTCATGACGCGATTCTTGAAAAATTTCTTCGAATGCCCATCGATCCTACCAAGGAGATGACGAAAATGAGGTTCGTTCAAAATTATATATATATATATATATATATATATATATATATATTTGTCTGTTAACGCTCTAGCGGTCGCAATTTTCGGTTGATCGTCATCAAACTCTATCGTTTTATGTAAAAAGAAAGATCAAGTTCGTTAACGGCTGAAATCGGACCAGTGGGAGGGGGAGTTTAGAGGGGAGGATTTTTGAAAATTCGAAATATCTGCGTTACTATACGTCGGATCGAAAAATTGTACAGAATCAATCTTATTGTAAATTAATTTTACTATAAATATTGTTATATACATTTATTCTCTATCTTGAATATTAACCGAGATATTTGCATTTTTATTAAGTGTAACGGACGCGCTATGGTTCCCGCCAAAATCTAGTTCGGCCCTTTGCCGTAACTGATCGTCACTCGTATGTATATTTATCTATTACTAAACTTCACGAGGGAAATCTGCTTAGTTTACGCAGCCCCTGCGTGACGGACTTTTTCATTACAGATAGTAATTCCTTTACAGTATTTTTCCCTTAGGGGAAATCAGCTATTGAGGTCGTACTCATGACGCGATTATCCATAAATTTCTTCAAATGTCCATCGATTCTACCCAGGAGATGACAAAGTGAAGTCCGTTCAAAATTATTTATATATATATATATATATATATATATATATATATATATATATATATATATGTCTTATAACGCTCTAGCGGTCGCAATTTTTGTTTGGTCGTTACCAAACTCGATATTTAATTGTTTTATGTAAAAAGAAAGATAAGAACTTCGTTAATGGCTGAAATCGGACCAGTGGGAGGGGGAGGGGGTTTAGAGGGTGGATTTTCGAAAATTCAACATATCTCCGTTACTAGACATCGGATCGAAAAAGTATAAAGAACCAATCTTATTGCAAATTAAACGTGCTATAAATATTGTTATATAAATTTATTCTCTATCTTGAATGTTAACCGAGATATTCGCATTTTTATTAAGTGTGTGTGTGGATAAAGGACGAGGTGAGATCGGCTATTGTCGTAAATTTCCGGTTTAGTTCGGCCGTCTTCGTAACTGTGTGGCTCTAGTGTAAACTTCTAACCGTTCTTGTCGTGTAAACTTTTACTTTGTGAAATATATGCATATTCTTTCCGTTAATCCGCCCTCCCTCCCTTCTTTAGTTCTTGGAATACTGAAATTTGGAGTTATTAAAATATAAATTATTCTGATTCATTATATATTGGAGTACTAGATATAGTAAACAGTTTGCAATTAACTTAATGTGTTATAATCAGATGTATATCAGTTATTGTTTTTGTTTCGGGTGAAGAATATATCTATCTACCTGAATAGGAGTGGGTAGACCTATTTATTTACAATTGGGAGCTTATTAAAATTAACTGAAAGATTTCTCTTTACCGTTTGTATTTACTCACGGTGGTGTTGTGATAGCAGTATGCAGATTTCACGTTGGAAATCTGCTACGTTTACGCAGCTCCTGCGTGAAGGGCTTTTTTTATTAGCAGATTTCCCATAAGGGAAATCAGCTATTGAGGTCGTACTTATGACTCGAGTTTTAAAAAATTTCTTCAAATGTCCATCGATCCTACCCAGGAGATGACGAAAATGAGGTCCGTTCAAAATTATATGTATATATATATTTGTCTGTTAACGCTCTAGCGGTCGTAATTTTTGTTTGATCGTTACCAAACTCGGATTGTAATCGTTTTATGTAAAAATGAAGATCAAGTTCGTTAATGGCTGAAATCGGACCAGTGGGAGGGGGGGGGTTTAGAGGGGGGATTTTTGAAAATCCAAAATATCTCCGTTATTATGCGTCGGATCGAAAAATTATATAGAATCAATCTTATTGAAAATTATATTTACTATAAATATTGTTATATACATTTATTCTCTATCTTGAATATTAACCGAGATATTTGCTTTTTTATGAAGTCTGTGGTCGGGTATAGTTCGGATTAGGTCGGCCATTTCCGTCATTGGTCGGCTCAGGTGGAAGCTTCTACTAACCTTACCTGTCGTTTCTAACCTTACCTTACCTTCAAATACGTTCTGTTCATCCGCCCGCCCCCCTTCTTTAGTTCTTGAACTACTAAAATTTGAGATATTAAAATATAAATTATTCTTACAATTCAGAAGCCGTTTCTGTTGGGAATTTATTTTAATTAACTGAAAGATTTCTCATTACCGTTTGTATTTATTCATCTGGAAATCTGCTACGTTTACGCAGCCCCTACGTGAAGGACTTTTTTTTATTTTCTATTAAGGTAGTACTCATGATGGTTTTTGAAATATTGAGATTCCTTTCGTCGAGTAGTAACGGAGATTTTTCAAATTTTCAAAATTCCTCCTCTCCCCCCAATGGTCCGAGTTCAAACCGACATCACATCTAGTAAGAACAATTACAATATATTTGCAATTACACTTATTTCTTCTAAATCACTCCAATTCTGACGTCAATTGGCGTCAAGTGTTATTCTTATGAGAGCACTGAAAAGCTTTCACACATTGATATTATCTCGGGAAATATTTCACGTGGTATCTCCAAGGTTCCTTGATCTTATCAGCTCATATCAGTAAAAAACAATGCGGTTTGAAAGCATTCATAAGTTGGAAATGTGGGAAAATAGTCACATTATATTGTTATCGCTTTTAGCTGAACAAGGCAGATAGACCACTAATTTGAGATAGCGAGTTAAAAATAAAATCCAGGAAAAAGGCGGTGTTTTAATTCTACTCAATAGACGATATAAGTGCTTTGCGTAACAACTGAAAAGTGTAGTCTTCCAGAAAGATCATTCTTGAAGTGAGCATGAAATACATGTGAGGTGGTTTTTCGAAAATTCGAAATATCTCCCTTACTATACTTCGGATCGAAGACTTGGAAAGAACCAATCCTATTGCAAATTGAATTTACTGTAAATATTGTTTTATACATTTATTCTCAATCTTGAATATTAACCGATATATTTGCTTTTTTGAGTTTTCAGCCTTCAGTAAACCCCCACTTCTAATCGTGTTACATAAACAAATCACTGTTAAATAACAAATCACATTAATCGAAGCTTAAGTACCAAATATTGTTATCCATAGACCTTTATTATACGACATAGATGCAAATATGTGCTTGTGACCATCCCACCACTTAAATTCTTGGACTACTAAAATTTGATTTGATAATTCCCTTACAGTTCAGTGGTCAGAAGGAACACTATAAATTATTTTGTAAATTTCTTGTTATTAAATAAAGGATAATTATATAAAAAAAATAATTAAAAGTTGCTGAATAATAGACAAAGCCAGCTTCAACCAAGGAAATCGATTAAAAATCTATTCAAATTGGAATCAACTCATTCAATGTCGATTCCTGTTTAAAATGAACTCAAACCTTTTACTTTTTTTTTTTTTGAAAAATAAAAAACACAGAACATAAAAAACTTACTTGTATCCAGAGATTGCATTAAGGAGACTGGTTTTGCCGGCACCTGAAGGACCAAGGATGGCCGACAGCTCGCCCGATCTAAAGCATCCGCTAACCCCTTTCAGGATTTCTCGTTTTGGACCTGCAAAATATAAGGAAAAAATAATTTTTTATAGTATATTTGAAAAAAAGAAAGGTGCAAGTACAAGCTTAACTTATTAACAAAAGTCCGTCACGCAGGGGCTACGTAAACTAAGCAGATTTTCCACGTGCGCTACGTATTTTCATTTATCTTAAAAATTTCAATGAAAACAATATTTGGTATTTAAGCTACAAATAAAGTGCTTCATAACATAATAGAATATTGAAAATATGAGATGAGTAGGAGTGGGGCTTTACTGAAGACCGAAAACTACAAAATGCAAATATCTCACTAAATAATCAAGATATTGAAAAAATGTTCATAACAACTTTTATAGAACTTTACATGTGCAACAAGATTGATTCTATACATTTTTCTAATCCGAAGCACAATAACGGAGATATTAAGAATTTTCGAAATACTCCCCCTTTAAACCCCCCTCCCTCCCCCTAGTCCGATTTCTGCCATTAACGAACTTGACCTTTCTTTTTGTATAAAACGATTATATATCAAGTTTGGTAACGATGAGACAAAAATTGCGATCGCTAGAGCGGTAAATGTTCGGCTCTGGTGGAAGCTTCTTCTAACCTTACCTATCGTTTCTAAACTTACGTACCTTACCTTCGTTACTTCGTTAACTTGATCTGTCTTTTTACATAAAAAGATAAATATCGAGTTTCGTAACGATCAAACAATAATTTCTATCTCTAGAGCGTCAACAAACATATATATATATATATATATATATATATATATATATATATATATATATATATATATACAGTTTTGAACGGACCTCATTTTCGTCGTCTACTAGGTAGGATCGATGGACATTTGAAGAAAAATTTCGAAATTTCCGTCATGAGCACAGCCTCAATGGCAAAATTCACGGAGGGGCTGAGTAAACTGTTTAAACTGTAGAAAATGTTTAGAGAAAAACTTGTAGATCACCAATAGTAAAACAAGACTAGTTCTATAACATTTTACGATCCGACTCATTCTAACGGAGATATTTTGAAGTTTCGAATTCCTCTCTAAACCTCCACTATTCCAGGTCCTATGTCAACCAATAACAAATAATATATTTAGTGTTGACTGAAACGCTTAAATATCGAGTATGGTAGAGATCAAAGGAACATTTTCGAGACAAGAAGGTAAAATCTTAATTGTTGACGTCATACCCAACGAATTTGTAGGTATCTGAAAAAGTAAAAAAAACTATGAAAACCATATGTGGAATTTAACCATGGAAAGAAGTGGTTCATGATATAACAGCTTATAATATGACATGAGTAGTAGTGGTGGTTTACTGAAAGCCGAAAACTAAAATATCTAAATATCTCGGGTAATACTCACGATACAGAATAGGTAGGTTGACAAATATTTATAGACCATTAAAATTGCGATAAGATTAGTTCTTTACAACTATTCGATCCGACGCATAATAACGGAAATATTTGGAATTTTCGAAATTCCCCCTCTAATGCTCCCACCCACTGGTCCGAATTTAGTGAAACACGAACTTGATCTTCAGTTTTACATAAAACGTTTTAGTATCGAGCATGGTAACAATCAGACCAAAATTACGTCTGGACGAAGGAATTTATTTAGTGAAGGAATTCATTAAATAAAATCCTTAGTCCCACCCTGGCTAGAAAAGGGTGGTAAACTGTAAATACCCCGTCACGACTAACCACAGTAGCAAAAATTGGACGTTTATAAGTAGTATAATTTAATTTTCATTGGGATTTTTAATTTTTTTTTTAATTTTCATTAATGAAAAAGGATGGCCTGTGAATAGGAGATGGTAGTTAAACCACGAAACATGTAAGGCGATTGTGAATAAAGTTTGTGGGGGAAAAAATGTTTTTATTAGTGAGCCATGGCCTTAATCTATGAAGAACACCCTGCAACTCTTGTTATACATAATTTATTTTAAAATGAAATTATATCCCAGCTCAGTATTTAATCGCTTGTACTAAATATCAACTTTTATGGTTGAAATCAGAAAGTCGGCCTTATCAGATTTTATATAATTATTTCTTAAATCATTATTGTTAATTTGAATTTCACCTAATTGATTAGTTTGCTTTGTAGTTAGGCTCTCTACATGTTGAGTGGATAAACGAACTTGATCTTCATATTTACATAAAACGTTTTAGTGTCGAGCTTGGTAACAATCAGACCAAAATTACGACTTCTAGAGCGCTAACAAATACACGCAAACACAAATATATATATATATATATATATATATATATATATATATATATATATATATAATATTGAGGACTTGATTTTCTCATTTTCGTCATCTTCTGGTTAGGATCGATGGACATTTGAAGACAATTGTCGAAAATTCCATAATGAGTACATATTCAATAGCTGATTTCCGCAAAGGGAAATCTGCTAAAAGTATATATATAATTTTGGACAGACTCCATCTCCAAGGGCAATCTGCTAAAAGACGAATACATAAATATAGAGTCAAAAAAGAAGCAATAAGGATTTCTGGTCTGGAAACGTCTCTGCAACCCTGAGCGAGTTAATTATGTATATCATCAGTTCGGTTTAATAGTTAAAAAGAATATATTGGAATACCCAAAAAAAAAAAAAAAAAAAAAAAAAAAAAAAAAAAAAAAAAAAAAAAAAAAAAAAAAAAACCATATATATTTTTCTGTCGGCACAGTTCGTTTTCAAAACACGTTACACCATTAATTTACAAACTAAAATGTCATTGATCAATAGCCTAACATTTGTTTACCAGAAGCACACCTACTGTTCGAATTCCTTTCCAGCTGACCTTCAGAGGTATTCTGATACGCATAATATATATAATAGAAGTGCGGAAGATTTTTTAATGTTCTTTTTTTGAAAATTGTACTACACTTCTTCCCAAAAGTTCAAATACAAAGCTCCGAAATATTTTGTGTACGAAAAACACCGTAGATATACACTCAACCGCAAAAAAAAAAAAAACGGACACTTCATATTTGTCGTATTAAAAGCTAATTTTCAGCAATTTTCTTTATGCGGGTATTCTAGTTATTACAGAGAATTTAGAGTCTAAGTCCATTGAACTAATCCCTTCAGGATTAGTAAACAATTAGATAAAACTCAGATTAGATTTACTTGTCGTGAAGTTGATCTATTCTAAACTGTAAGTAGTTTTTCGCACATTTAAACATCTTTAATTATTAACCAAGCATTTTCTTTAATAAATGTTTTATTTTTATTTCGGTCGAGAATAATGAGTCTTTCAAACTTAGATGGAAGGCCGGAGCTTACGTTACATTGCCGAAACGCTTGGGGTAGCGAAGGCTACCATTCACTGTAATAAAAATGAAGAATAATTTTTTTTTTAAATGTGTTAATTTATCTTTTATTTTTTTTTATTTTGTATTTTTGTGTAAATAATCAATAAAAATTATTCACTTTTGGCAGATTTTGTTTAAATAACCTATATATTAACCAATTATTTTAATTAAAAAAATTAATATACATATATATTAAGTATTTAACAAAATTATAAGACTAAATCTAAGTGTCCGGTTTTTTTTTTGCGGTTGAGTGTATGATATCTATCCATTGCCAATGTGTTAATAGACGATTATTTAAAATATGGTTTGATGATATGACCGAAGTTTAACCGCTCAACATGTGGAGATCCTAACTACAAAGCAAACTTATCAGTTAGATGGCATTAAAGTCATTAATAATGAGTGAAGAAATAATTATATAAAATCTGATATGGCCAATTCTCCCTTATCCGATTTCAAACATAAATGGCGTTAACTTAAGATTAAGTGCAAGGGATTAAATATGGAGCTGGGACATAATAACAATTTAAAATACATAACAAATCGGGAAGGATGTTCTTAGCAGTTTATAGGCAAGTTACCCGCAAACTTCATTCACAATCGCCTTACATGTTTCGTGGTTTAACTACTACCTCTTCATTTCAAAAAAAGTCCGTCACACAGGGGCTGCGTTAACTAAGCAGATTTCCCGAGTGCGTCACGTTTATGCATTTATCTCAAAAATTAAAAGTTCAATGAGAACAATATTTGGTATTTAAGCATCAAATAAAATGTTTCATAACATAATAGAATATTGTTAATATGAGATGAGTAGGAGTGGGGCTTTACTGAAGACCGAAAACTATAAAATGCAAATATCTCAGTTAATAATCAAGATAGTGAAAAAATGTACATAAAAACATAATTAGAACATTAAATTTACAATAAGATTGGTTCTATACAATTTTTCGATCCGACGCATAATAACGGAGATTAAGAATTTTCGAAATTCTCCCCCTCTAAGCTCCCCCGTCCCCCTGGTCCGATTTCAGCCTTTAACGAACTTGATCTGTCTTTTTGTATAAAACGATTATATATCAAGTTTGGTAAAGATTAAACAAAAATTGCGACCGCTAGAGCGGTAACAGACAAATATATATATATATATATATATATATATATATATATATATATATATATATATATATATATATAGAGTTTTGAACAGACCTCATTTTAGTCATCTCCTGGGTAGGATCGATGGACATATGAAATTTTTTTTCGAAAATCGCGCCATGAGTACGGCCTCAATAGCTGATTTCCCTTAAGGGAAATCTGCTAATATAATAACATTGATTTTATAAAAACCCAATGAAAATTAAATTAAACTATTTATAAACGTTCAATTTTTGCTACTATGGTTAATTGGGACTGCTTGTCTACAGGTTACCACCCTTTTCTAGCTGGGGTGGGACTTAGGATTTTATTTAATGAATTCCGTCCAGGCGGTTGGTCAGCTGACTATCTATTATTTTCGAATCAATCTTTAAGCAATCTCTAATTAAATTTAATAAGTATATTATTTTAGTACACACTTATTAATGTCTTAATGCAGCAATGAATTATCATTGGGTTTTAAGGGCTCAAGTTAGCCATGTGAGATAAAGTGTTGCTTTTAATCTCACATGGTAAACGTAGAGCGGCGAGTTCGATTCACGCCTGGGTAATAGGAATTTATTTAGTGACAAATTGATTGAATAAAATCCTTAGTCCAACGCTGGCTAGGAAAGGGTGCTAACCTGCAGATAACCTGTCCCAAATAGTAACACACACACACACACACACACACATATATATATATATATATATATAGATATATATATATATATATATATATATATATATATACAGTCTAATGTTGACAATTATCATATTGTTTGGGGCTTATAGTCATAAGTTTTTATTCTCCCCCGAGGTTTTTATGTTTATATTTGCGAAACGTTCCTACTAAAGCAATAAATAGTGTTGGTAAGTCCTGAAGATCTATTTTTTAAGTGCTTTAAATATGTTTGGAGGTCCCAGTAAGGGTAAGGCGCGAATAGCATTTTATATTGTAGTGGGTGGTATTCTGAAGGAGAGAAATCTGCTAAAAAAGCAACGACAAGCAAATCGGTTGAATGATAAAATAAGTCAGAGAGAAAACACTGGAGAGGCGTGTTGATTGTGTAAGAGGACCCCTTGTAAATATAGATATATATACAAGGAGGCAGCTGGCTGAGTGAGTCATGCGGTGAGTTCGCCACGGCTCGGGTACGATCACCCCTAGGCTAATTCTAGGTCAAGGTCCTTACCATCTCTAGCGTACTCCTCCTCTCCGTTCTCTTCCCCTCACACATTCTCACTTTTACATATAATCTCTCGCCTATCGTTTCCGTTCCAAGTTTCCCAGTCCATTCTCTTCACTTTGTTTTAAGTATTGACAACTCCAGCAGCAGCTGTTATAAACGACCTGGCTAACAGCATAATACAGTCCGTCACGCAGGAGCTGTGCAAACCAAGTAGAAATCCCACGTGAAGTTTTACAATAGAGAAACCTATATATTGGTAACACTTAACACCAACTTGGATATCAAGTGAATAAATACAAAAAGTAATGAAAAATCTTTCAATCAATTCATTAAATAACGTCCTAAAATCCCACCCTGGCTACAAAAGGGTGGTGACCTGTAGATAACCCGTCCCGATTAGCCTAAGTTGCAAAAAGTGGACGTTAATAAATAAATTATAATAACCTCTTAACGGAAATCGTCTGAATTGTAAACAAACAGGTTGACCAACCTTTCACAGCTGAAAAGATAGATATAAATATTCTTCGTGGGAAAGAAAAATAATTACTGGAAATTTAATATAATTTATTGAAAACTATTTCACATTTATATTGAATTAGAATAATTTTTATAACTCAATCACACAAAGTTTAGTAGTCCAAGATCTAAAGACATATGTATCTGACAAAGTAAAAATTCTATGAAAACCATATGTGATATTTAACTATGGAATTAAGGTGTCCATGATAATAAAAGCTTATTGTGAATATGAAATGAGAAGAGGGGGTTTACTGAAGGCCGAAAACTAAACTGTAGAAGTATTTGGGTTATTATTCAAAATGAGCATAACAATGAAAAAACGTGAACATTCCATTTGCAATAAGATAGGTTCGATACAATTTTTCTAACTGGCTTATAATAACGGAGATATTTCGAAATTTCAAAATTCTCCCTCATTAAACCCCCCTCTCCACTGGTTCGATTTCAGACGTTAAAGAAATTTATTTTCCTTTTTACATAATACGATAATATATTCAGTTTGCTAAAACGACAAACCAGAACAGTCAGAATTACAAGCCATGCATTAAATAAATCTGTATCCAATTTTCGAAATTCTATGCATTTTTTCGTAACACAAACATTAATCTAATTATTAGTACCTTCTTGTTTTCGGTCACTCCCCTCCCCCCTTCTACTCATCGATCTTTTCAAACAGAAATTGAGAATATGTGGTGAGATAATTCACAAGTGTGTTATTGGTATACTATAATTTTGTACGTGCTGGGTGAAGTCTGCTTAGTTTACGCAGCCCCTGCGTGAAGCAATTTTATTTTTCCATCGTCCTTGACTAACGCGTTATGCACCAGAGGACAATCATGGCTAATTATCCGGTTTTTATAGCTTGGAATTCACCTTGTGACTGCCATTAGAGACCGTCTGGAGGGTTAAGAATAATGTGCTCCTTGAACTTCTAAATGAACCACAACTTGCAGAAGACAAATCGATTGTGTAATGGCTCAATTATCGATATATGTCCGTCACGGTGACAATCGGTTGTTGGTAGTTAATTTCAATCTGATCTGACGAGTTTCTGCCAACTCACATCAGGGCTTAATCGCCAACTAAAATAGTCTGTCACGCAGGAGACGGACTAAACCAATTTCTCATGAGTTGGTTTGCCGTCAGGTGTCACCATACATTCTAGTAGCAGGTTCGGTTTTAGCAGATTTCCCTTAAGGAAGATCAGCTAGTCAGGCCGTAGATGATGATGATGATGTACATGACATTGCTTTTAGCAGATTTCCCTTAAGAGAAAACTGCTATTGAGGTTGTACTCATGAAGGAATTTTTGAAATTTTTCTTCAAGTGTCCATCGATCGTACTTAGTAGATGACGAAAATGAGGTCCGTTCAAAACTGTATATATATATATATATATATATATATATATATATATATATATATATATATATAGAGAGAGAGAGAGAGAGAGAGAGAGAGAGAGAGAGAGAGAGAGAGATCTATCTATCTATCTATATATTTGTCTGTTACCGCTCTAGCGGTCGCAATTTTTGTTTGATCGTTACCAAACTCGATATTTAGTCGTTTTATGTAAAAAGAAAGATCAAGTTCGTTAACGGCTGAAATCGGACCAGTGGGAGGGGGTTTCGAGGGGAGAATTTTCAAAAATTCGAAATATCTCCATTATTATGCATCGGATCGAAAAATTCTATATAACCAATTTTATTGCAAATTAAATTTACTATAAATATTTCTATATACGTTTATTCTGTATCTTAATATTAACCGAGATATTTGCATTTTTCAGTTTTCATCAAACCGCCACTTCTACTCATGTTACGTAAACAATACTCTGCTACATAATAAATCACATTATTGGAAGTTTAAAAACCAAACATTTTATTCAAGAGATCTTTATTATACGAGATACAAGCAAATATTTCCTGGTGATCGCCCCCCCCAGCTGGTGGGTTTGGCGTACTAAAATTGTATTGTTTGAGATAACAACTCATTATTAATTACAGTACTAGATATAGTAAATAGTTCTCAATAAAATTAATGTGTTATATTTTGATATATTTCAGTAATTGTTTTTCTTTCCGGTGAGGCGGGCCGACCAGTTTGATTACATTTCTAACCTAATGCTTCCTGTCGGCAGGTTATTGAAATTGGATGAAACATTTCTTATTTCCGTTTGTATTTATTCACGGTGTTGTTGGGTTACCAGTATGTACATTTATCTATTACTGAACTAAACGAGGGAAATCTGCTTAGTTTACGCAGCCCCTGCGTGACGGACTTTTTTTTGCTTGGAGATATTTATTGTTGAACAGTACGTTTGCTAATCTTTCAGATAGGCCTTTGGCACGCAATCACTTATGGTAATTAGGCTATGCACAAAAAGGAGCGAGTTCGTTAATGACTGAATTCGGACAGTGAGGAGGAGGGCTTGAGGAGGAGAACTTGTCCATCGATCCTACCCAGGAGATGACAAAAATGAGGTCCGTTCAAAACTATATATAATATATATATATACACATATATATATATATATATATATATATATATATATATATATATTTGTCTGTTAACACTCTAGCAATCACAATTTTTGTTTAATCGTCACCAAACTCGGTATTTAATCGTTTTATGTAAAAAGGAAGATCAAGTTCCTTAACGGGTTAAATTAGACCAGCGGGAGAGGGGTTTAGAAGGGAGGAATTTCGAAATACTACCGTTACTATACATCGGATCGAAAAAATTTATAGAAACAATCTTATTGTAATTTAAATCCACTATAAATGTTGCTATTTACATTTATTCTCTGTCTTGAATATAACCGAAATATTGGAACCGGACGGTGGCTATGGTGGCTTCTAATCGTTCCCACTGAAAGCTAGTTCGGCCGTTTCCGTAACTGTTCGGCGCCCGTATAGAGATATCTCTATTGTATAACTTTTGTGAGAAATCTGCTGAGTTTACGCCGCCCCTGCGTGACAGACTTTTTTCCTTTAAAAGTCATATTAACGAAGGTATCGACGAATCTAATTGTTAACATCGAAGTAAGCCCCTACGCCAGTTGGTATTAGTGAAGTATAAGATAAAAGCCCCTTTCATGATATTCATATACCTGATTATATAAAAACATTCTGAGGCCTTAGCTGGGATCTTCATGTAACATTAATAAATTATATTTAGGGTATCAGGACTGCAAAACATTTCTCGGTAAATTTTAGTTATACACAACTTGCTTAGAACCATCTTCGTTTATCATAAAATGCTCTATAAATAATTTTGTATGACATTTTTCAACCCGATGTATTGGAAAGTAGTTATAAGAGCCATCTTAAACCACTAACTATCAAATTACAACATGGAGCACGTCCAACCTTTTTATAGCAAAAACCATGTTTTACAACAGTCCGGCGGCCCGTAAAATTCGATGGCACTACACTTACCACTTCTGTGAGAGTAAGAAGAAGAAGAAGAGTAAGAAGCAGTAAGTATATCTGCAATATGAATGCCTCTATGGAACACATTTAATTATTAAATATTAAAATGTATATACCGTAATAATACAAATATATATATATATACAAATATATATAAATCATCAAATCAAATAATAAATGTCCTGATCACAATTAGTGCACCATGGGATTATTGAACTAAATTCACAAAATACGTATCTGCTTTCACTAGAATACGGCGATAAGGCATAGATTACTCGACCCGATTAGCCATAGTGTAACGTAAGGTGGGAGTTAGTCAACAATATTTTAATTATTTGCTTCATTCATGACGTAGATTGGCCTGTAAACAGTCTATCAATTGACATAAATATTCGGTTTTCCCCGCGACACAGTAACCTTTGTTCAAGAGGCTCTTCACAACTGACACACTACACTGTTTTCGTTTTAAATAGTTGAAAACTGTTTACAGAATTAGTAAATCGACATTACTAAGAATACTAAGCAGATTTTTCCATGACGTACAATTTTGCTTATGCTATTGAGGCTTATTCGGTTGGGTTATCAACAGGCTACCATTCTTCTCTATCCAGGATGGGACTTAGGATTTTATTTAATGGGTTCGTCAATAAATAAATTCCCGGTGCAAGAATAAGAATCAAACTTATCTTGCCCAGGTTTTTACCAAAGTTTAGATGAATCGTTTAGATCATATGTGGGCAACCACCGGCCTGCGTTAAGGTTTCAACCGGCCTGCGAGAGATTTTGTAAAAACCAATTAAAAAAAATATTACACTACTTACTCCAATTTAGGAAGATGAAGAGAGATTTGTGGGTTTTCAGTATTTATAAATGCGAATAGTTCTTTTCAATGATGAAAGTTAATAAATCAAAACATCGTACAAGAGTGACTGACGATAATTTGGAAAATTCTTTTCGTCTTTGTATCAGTGCTATTAATCCAAACATCGATGGATTAGTTTTCCAAATTCAAGCTCAAGTGTCTCATTGATTTTGGTGTCGTTATTTAACTTTCGTTGTTTGTCAAATTTTACGATTTACTTATAATGTTTTACCTATTTTTTTCATTTCATTTTGTTATTTTAATAAATTGTATTATAATTACATTCTCTTATAATTTCATGTCTGATATCTATTGTTAAAAATTATGAACAGTACTTTAAAATGTATTACTTTTAAAAGCGGCCCGCGAACGTATTTGCACACTAAGGTTGTGATCCTGATGCGATTTTCGAAACATTTCTTCAAATGTCCACAAATCCTACTTAGGAGATATGAAAATAAGTTCTCTTCAAAATGATATATATATATATATATATATATATATATATATATATATATATATATATATACTAGATAACCCGGCAAACGTTGTTTTGCCATATAAATTATTTCTAGTTTCTAGATAAATTCTAGTGTAGACAAAAAGTAACTTACTTATTATAAGTGTGTATGTGGTATATGCATGAGATAGGCATGGAGCGCTATGAACGATAAGGGAATATAAATAAGTTATTATAGTTTATTTCTTAAAATTACATATCACATATTAATTACGATAGTAACACTAACAAACAACATCAATCTTTTAATGCTATAGCGTGAACAATATTTTTTGTTAGCCCATCTTTAGCGAGCACAAACAAACTCAAGAGCATGCTACGTACAATTGCCCGTGGTGAAAAACATGGTGTACTCAAATCTAAGCCACAAATAGACATCGTTTGTCCTTGGGATTTGTTGATTGTCATTGCAAATTGAAATTTTAATCGAAGTACAGTTAAAAACACTATAATTGATCAGTTGTCGAGCGGGATGATAATGATTAAATTACTAAAATGGCTATAAAAAAATAGGGGTTGGTGATAAAAAAGTAAAAATTTAGGGTTGTATGTATTTTTTAATGCCACATTATAAAAAAAATAAAAACAACAAATTTCGTCCAAAAATTAAAAAAAAAAAATTTAAGGGTGAACAACCCTTATCAATTAGTGGCATGAAAAATAGATAGTAGCCGATTCTCAGACCTACTGACTACGCATATAAAATTCGGTAAAAATCGGTAAAGCCGTTTCGGAGGAGTACGCTAACTAACATTGTGACATGGAAATTTTATATATTACTAGCTCAGATACCCGGCTTCGCTCGGGAATTCATTTGAGGCTGAATGGTGATGGTATTTTTTTGGCAAGGCTTTAGTTTGCACAATATTTTCACCTTTACCCGTCCCACTATTTAGGATTAACACCCGTTGTTGGCATTTGTTAATAATAAAATTAATTTTTTATGTAAGACTTCACTGTCCTCCAAATTGTCATATTTCCCGTCTCCTGTGCATTATGCATAGATCTCAGTTATTAAGCACAAAATATTGTGGTGAAACGAAATATCACTATTATTAATTTCAGGCCTCCCTTATAACCCCCACTCCTGCCCGTCCCTAGAAATGTTAGTATGGCTTATTATAAGGAAAGCGTTAGTGCTAATACACATACCGAGTTTTATTTATTTCGGCTGGGTCTTTTGTCCCAAATAAAATTGTTCACTTCCGCTATAGGTTTTAGCGTATATCTCGTTTATAATTCGGTATACGAAAAAAGTGTATATAACAAATGTTACTCTAAATAACAAAGTAAACAACTTTTGTTATGTTCATATTTACTGAAAAACCAATAGGAAACGAAATATCCCTATTTTTAATTTCTGGCTTCCCTTATAACCCCCACTCCTGCCCGTCCCTAGAAATGTTGGTATGGCTTGTTATAATGAAAGCGTTAGTGCTAATAGATATACCGAGTTTTACTTAGTTCGGTTGAGTGTTTTGTGCCAAATAAAATTGTTGACTCCCGCTATAATTTTTAGCGTATAACTCATTTATACTTCGGTATACGGCGAACGTGTATATAACAAACGTTACTCTAAATAACAAAATAAATAACTTTTGTTATGTGCATATTTGCCGAAAAACCAATAGGAAACGAAATATGGCTATTTTTAATTTCAGGCCTCCCTTATAACCCCCACTCCTGCCCGTCCCTAGAAATGTTAGTATGGCTTATTATAAGGAAAATGTTAGTGCTAATTCACATACCGAGTTTGGTCTAGTTCGGTTGAATCTTTTGTGCCAAATAAAATTGTTGACTTCCGCTATAGGTTTTAGCGTATATCTCGTTTATAATTCAGTATACGAAAAAAGTGTATATAACAAAAGTTACTCCTGTTTGTTTTAGAGAATAATAATATAGCCTAAAGTCTAAGTTGGGCTAGTAGTAATATACATACCAAGTTTCATAAAATTCGGTTCAGCCGTTTATGCGTGAAAAGGTAACAAACAAACAAACATACACGAAAGGAACAAAATGGAGTTTTGGTGTCTATGACATGTGAAACGAAAAGTTATCGTGAAATTTCGCGAAAAAAATCAATCTACACACAGAGGTTACAATTTTATATATATATATATATATATATATATATATATATATATATATATATATATATATATATATATATATAAACAAACACAAACACAGTCTCACTTGTATTACCTCTTTACCAGATTTCCCAAATAATGTTTAACAATAGATTGAATCTACATACTAGTAACACCAGCGTCAATATTATGTAAACATATGATAATGTGAAATCTTTCAGATCAATAGAAGGTCTACAAGAATATTATTATTTCTTAACGTCCACGTTTTGGTACAATGGCTAAATGGGACGGGTTATCTTTAGGTTACCACCCTTTTCTAGCCAGGGTGGGACTACAGATTTTATTTAATGAGTCCGTCACAAAATAAATTCTTTTTGCCCAGGCGGAAATCGAACTCGATACTCTAGGATTAGCATGTGAGTTTAAGGCCAACGCTTTAACTCATATGGAAATCACAAGAATAGAAATCACTTACCACTCACTTTATATTATTTTGAAATAAATAGACAGCAATAAACGGACTATTCTTGAAACAAGAAACACAATTTTGGAAATCAGCTATTGAGGTCGTACTCATAATATATCGTATATATCATATATATATATATATATATATATATATATATATATATATATGTATATATATATATTTGTCTGTTAACAGTCTAGCGGTCGCAATTTTTGTTTAATCGTCACTAAACTCGGTATTTAATCGTTTGATGTAAAAAGGAAGATCAAGTTCGTTAACGGCTGAAATCGGACTAGTGAGAGGGGGGGGGTTAGAGTGGGGATTTTCTAAAATTCGGAATATCTCCGTTACTAAACGTCGGATCGAAAAATTGTACAGAACCAATCTTATTGCAAATTTAATCTACTACAGATATCGTTATATACATTTATTCTCTATCTTGAATATTAACCGAGATATTTGCATTTTTATTTAATTTGGGCCGATAGCGGACGACTAAGTTTCCCGCCAATAGCTAGTTCGGCCCGTTGCCGTAACTGTTGGGCTCTCGTATGGAGATTTCTCTAATTTTATAACTTCACGTGGGAAATCTGCTTAGTTTACGCTGCCCCTGCGTGACGGACTTTTTGGAAATAAATAGACAGCAATAATCGGACTATTCTTCTTTTAAACAAGAAACACAATTTTTAATATGTACTCAAATGGCTGGAGTCTGCAGCAGAACCCCGCTTTGTGCAGCCTTTATGCTTGTCAACAATGTTCGTATTCGCATCAAAGTATATTGTAACTGATGAATAAACGTACATAAAATAATTAAACTCAAGGAGACTATAGACGTCTTTCTGTCAATTGAAACACATCTTTACTCCCTATAAAATACATTTACTTGGAAAACATTACTGACGCAGGCATCGACAACAATGTTTAGGTTTTAAGAGTATGCACAATGTCGGTTACTCATTTCTTGCATAAGATAGTATTGCTTTTGCTTTTTTTTCTTTTACGTATTTCCTCTACATAGTAACCCTATGTGGGGGGATTTTAATTTCTCCTCGTCCCATGCATATTTGCATTGCGTTTGCTAATATATAGAAGCACAGGGGGAGGGGGGGGGTGCCAACAGTGATAACCAGCCTGTGTGATACTTATTAAAAGTCCGTCACGCAGGGGCTGCGTAAACTAAGAAGATTTCCCACGTGATGTTTTACAATAGAGAAATCCACAAACTGCTAACACTTAACACCACCGTCAGTAAATACAAACGGTAATGACACATCGTTAAGTTAATTTTAATAAGCTCCCAACGGAAGCGGCTTCTGAATTGTAAACAAATAGGTCTGCCAACAACTCAGAGCTGACCAGATAGGTATATTCTTCGCAGGAAAGAAAAACAATTACTGATATACATTTGAAAATAACACATTAACTTTATGGCAAACTATTTGCTATATCTAGTACTCCAATTTATAATGAATCAGAATAATTTATATTTTAATAACTAAAATTTTAGTAGTCCGAGAAATAAAGAAGGGACGGGGGGGGGGGCATCAACAGAACGTATTTGCATATATCTCAAAAAGTAAAATGCTAGAAGTCAAGAACGGAGAAAGGTTAGGTTACACGAGTGCCGAACAGTTGCGGAAACGGCCGAACTAATCCTGAAACTCTTGAAAATAGCCGCGCACACACTTAATAAAAATGCAAATATCTCAGTTAATATTCAAGAAAGAGAATAAATGTATATAACAATATTTATAGTAAATGTAATTTCCAATAAGATTGGAACTTGATCTGTCTATTTGCATAAAACTTTTAAATATCGAGTTTGGTAACGATCAAACAAAAATTGCGACCGCTAGAGCGATAACAGACACACATCCCTTAAGGGAAATCTGCTAAAATGCAAATATCTTTCATAATATTCAACATTAACAAAATATGAATATAACAACATTTATAGAACATTAAATTTGCAATGCTATTGGTCCTATACACTTTTTCGAACGCACTGGTAGGATACAACCATTGAGGAACTTGATCTTTAATTTTACATAAAACGTTAAAATAACGAGTTTGGTCACGATTTAACAGTCAGTCAGACAGGGGTGAGTTAACTAAGCAGATTTCTCACGTTCGTCATGTACTTGGATTTATCTCAAGACGTAAATCTCAATGAGAACATTATTTGGTATTTGGACTTGAAATGAAATGATTAAATTATTAATTAACGTCCACTTTTTGCAACTAAGGCTAATTGGGACGGGCTATCTACAGGTTACCTACCACCCCTTTCTAGCCAGGGTGGTACTCAGGATTTTATTTATTGAATTCCGTCACTAAATAAATTCCTTTGTCCAGGCTGGAATCGAACTCACTACTCTAGGACTGAGAAATAAAGTGTTTCATAATATAACAGCTTATTCATAATATGACATGAATAGGACTGGGGATCGATGGACATTTGAGGAAAGTTTTCGAAATTCTCGCAATGAGTATGACCTCAAGAGCTGATTTCCCTTAGGGGTTATCTGCTAAAACTGAAATTTTCGCTAGTACAATGTTTCCTAAACTTCGTAGAAGAAATAAAAAAAAAAAAACTTTTTAAATATTCTTTCCATATATCGTTTTAAACATTATCTCATGGAATAATCATATCTCTTAATTGCGGAAACGAGTGATCTGGTAAACACATACATTCGAGTAATTGGCTAATCTTTACTCGTAAAAACAATATTGTGATAAAGAGAATTCCTAAAATAAATAAAAACATTCGTCAGGCAGGGGCTGCGTAAACTAAGCAGATCTCTACTACGTGAAGTTTTACAATACATAGACTTAACACCACAGTGAATATTAAGTGAACAAATATTAATGATAACAAGAAATCTTTCAGCCATTTTCCATTTTAATAATCTCCACAACGCCAAGACATCTGATTTGTAAACAAACAGGTCAGCCAAACTCTGAGATTGGAATAGATAGATAGAAGTATTCTAAAACGGAAAGAAAAACAATTCCTGAAATATATCTAAATATAACATATTAATTATATTGAAAACTATTTAGTATAGCTAGTGCTGTAATTTATAATGAATCAGAACAATTTTTTTTCTCTCAATCATTCAAATATTAATAATCCAAGTAGAAAAGAAGGGAGGGGGGAGATCAACAGAACTCACTTGCATATATCTCACAAAGTAAAAGTTCAATGAAAATAATTATTGGTATTTAACCTTGGAATGAACAGGTTCATTTATATTAGAGCTCTTAATATTAGAGGCTCAAGTTAGCCATGTGAGTTAAAGCGTTTATCTTTAATCTCACATGGCAAACCTAGAGTGGCGAGTTCGATTCCTGCCTGGGCAAAGTTTATTTATTGACGAATTTCATTAAATTAAATCCTTAGTCCCACCCGGACTAGAAAAGAGTGGAAACCTGTAGATAACCCGTCCAAATTAAGTTGCAAAAAGTGGACGTTAATAAATAATTTCATTTTATTATTAATATGATATGAATAGGAGAGGGATATTTACTAAAAGCAGAAAACTTTAAAATTCATATGTCTCGGTTAATATTCATGATACAGCAACATATGCATAGAACAACATTTATAGATCATTCAATTTACAATGAATTTCAAGCATTAACGAACTTGATCTTCTTTTTCGCATAGAAATGATTAAATATCAACTTTGGTAATGATCAAACAAAATTTGCGACCGCTAGAACGTTACCAGACAAAGATATATATGTGTATATATATATATATATATAATTTTGAACGGACCTCATTTTCTCCATCTCCTGTGTTGGGCCGATGAAGATTTTTTTTTTTTTTTTTTTTTTAAATAATCGAGTCATGAGAACAACTGTCAATAGCATATTTCTGACAATCATCTAATATATTGACTGGTCTATCCAGTGAGTTAGTTAGAGTGACCATGGATGCTTAAATCTCTAATGTTGTGCCGGTCTTACCCCTCCGACATATGGTACTAGGGAGAACTAAGCCAAGGAGGTGTATATGGGAGTTTTGATACAGACTTAGAGACACGATGTCATAAATCATAATACTCTAGAAACCTAGTGAATATATTTACTATAGATTGCGTAATGTTATTCAGCTTGGATGGTTGTTCCTGAGTTGGTTCGAGTTGAGAACCGGTTATAGTGACTTTTCAAGATATGTCCCAATATTCTGTCGGCTGATTCTTCTTGTATTCCGAATACACCTGGCCACAAATTCCTTAGGGGGAATGGAGATTTCCTCTGGTTAGGAAGTCATATTTAATTTTAGCTCATTTAGGTGATTTTGAGTGACCTCAGTCGTAAATACTGAACAGCAGATGATAAATAAGGCGTCAGCCACACTGGTTCTGCGTCAACTAAGCAGATTTCTCAAGTTCTTTAATGAATAGGTAGCAACGTTATCTCACATTCTTAGTAGATGTCCCTTAACCCTCCACAACTCGCGTCAAAATGAGAGGCTTGAGAACTGGCGCGTGAGAATTTTTCTCACACCACCTATTTCCTTTAAAAATAGTTGGTAAATAAAATATTTTCAACAAAAAAATATTATATTTATTATAAACATCAAATACTAATATAAAATTGTAACCTCTGTCTGTACATTGATTTTTTTCGCGAAATTTCACGATAACTTTTCGTTTCACATGTCATAGACACCATATCTGCATTTTGTTTCTTTCGTGTATGTTTGTTTGTTTGTTACCTTTTCACGCATAAACGGCTGAACCGAATTTTATAAAACTTGGTATGTATATTACTACTAACCCAACTTAGACTTTAGGCTATATTAATTTTCTCTGAGGCAAACAGGAGTGGGGGTTATAAGGGAAGCCTGAAATTAAAAATAGCGATATTTCGTTTTCTATTGGTTTTTCGGCAAATATGCACATAACAAAAGTTGTTTATTTTGTTATTTAGAGTAACTTTTGTTATATACACTTTTGTCGTATACCTAAGTATAAATGAGTTATACGTTAAAACTTTAGCGGGAGCCAACTATTTTATTGGGCACTAACGCCTGAACCGAACTTAACAAAGATCGGTATGTCAATTAGCATTAATTCTTCCATCATTATAAGTTATATTAAAATTTTAAGGTTCGAACGGGAGGGGGGTTAAAAGGGAGGCCTGAAATAAAAATTCACCATATTTACATGTATAAGAGACGGGAAATATAAAAATATCGAAGACAGTGAAGCCTTATCGAACAAATATTCTATTATTAGCAAATCCACGGCAACGACGGGTATCAATCCTAAACACTGGGACGGGTAAATGTCAAAATATTGTGCAATGTAAAGCCTGCTAAAAAATACCATCACCATTCAGTCTCAAATAAATTCCCGGGCGAAGCCGGGTATCTGAGCTAGTACTAATATAAAATACTAACCCTTGATTTCAAATTTATTGTATTCTGTTTTGAAGAAAACATTACGTCAAGGAACATAAAATAGCTACCTAAACTATTTAAAAATTTATGTTCTCCACAAGAATGACATCACAAACAAGGGGAATGTACATTGCGAACTGTTATTCTACGTGTTAGGAAAACTATTTTTTGACCTTTTTTTTTTCTCCTTCGGACAATAGGCAAAAACTGCGACTGAGGTACTAGAAACCAGAACATGTGGGGTTTTTGTCCTCCTTCTACACCAGCAATCCTATTCAATTTTGTTTCTTTCTAATAGGGAGCATGGTGGCTCCAGTTGTGAACTGTTTTGATCCACTGTTGAGGTTTGATAAGTTTACAGAGACAAAAAACATTTTTTCGGTAGATGACCCAATGTAACTCGTGTGATGAGATGACCAACTCTAGTTTATTAAAAAAAAACTTCCACCAAAATTCGCACTGTGAGAAAAACACTCTCACTTAACTTACTCCGGCTGATTAATTTTTTCGTGGCGACAGTTAGCTGATGATAATGGTTGGGAGTCAAAGAGTGTGGTAGGAGAAGGTTAAGAGGTGTAGCTAGAGAGAGTAGCACTATCACCAAATACGTATAATTCTAGATATAACTTTTTTCTTCGCGGTGTGAGTATTTTGCTCACGCCGCGAGTTCTGAAGGGTTAAGGAAATCAGCTATTGTAGTTGACCTCAAAAAAGCGATAATCGAAAAACTTTTGCCATCGAGTCTACCCAAGAAATGACAAAAATGAGGTCCATTCAAAACTATATATATATATTTGTCTGTTAATGCTCCAGCGGTCGTAATTTTTGTTTGATCGTTACCAAACTCAATATTTGAACGTTTTATGTAAACAACGTCAAATCAAAATATTTCCACTTCATACGTCGGATCGAAAAATTGTAAATAGTCATACTTTATTTAATGAAAAATTGTAAATAGTCATTCTTTATTTAATGAAAAATTGTAAATAGTCATTCTTTATTTAATGAAAAATTGTAAATAGTCAGTCTTTATTTAATGAAAAATTGTAAATAGTCAGTCTTTATTTAATGAAAAATTGTAAATAGTCAGTCTTTATTTAATGAAAAATTGTAAATAGTCAGTCTTTATTTAATGGAAAATTGTAAATAGTCATTCTTTATTTAATGAAAAATTGTTAATAGTCATTCTTTATTTAATGAAAACTTGTAAATAGTCATTCTTTATTTAATGAAAACTTGTTAATAATCATTCTTTATTTAACGAAAAATTGTAAATAGTCATTCTTTATTTAACGAAAAATTGTAAATAGTCAGTCTTTATTTAATGAAAAATTGTAAATAGTCAGTCTTTATTTAATGAAAAATTGTAAATAGTCAGTCTTTATTTAATGAAAACTTGTAAATAGTCATTCTTTATTTAACGAAAAATTGTAAATAGTCAGTCTTTATTTAATGAAAAATTGTAAATAGTCAGTCTTTATTTAATGAAAAATTGTAAATAGTCAGTCTTTATTTAATGAAAAATTGTAAATAGTCAGTCTTTATTTAATGGAAAATTGTAAATAGTCAGTCTTTATTTAATGAAAAATTGTAAATAGTCATTCTTTATTTAATGAAAAATTGTTAATAGTCATTCTTTATTTAATGAAAACTTGTTAATAATCATTCTTTATTTAACGAAAAATTGTAAATAGTCATTCTTTATTTAACGAAAAATTGTAAATAGTCAGTCTTTATTTAATGAAAAATTGTAAATAGTCAGTCTTTATTTAATGAAAAATTGTAAATAGTCAGTCTTTATTTAATGAAAACTTGTTAATAGTCATTCTTTATTTAACGAAAAATTGTAAATAGTCATTCTTTATTTAACGAAAAATTGTAAATAGTCAGTCTTTATTTAATGAAAACTTGTTAATAGTCATTCTTTATTTAATGAAAACTTGTTAATAGTCATTCTTTATTTAACGAAAAATTGTAAATAGTCATTCTTTATTTAATGAAAAATTGTAAATAGTCAGTCTTTATTTAATGAAAAATTGTAAATAGTCAGTCTTTATTTAATGAAAAATTGTAAATAGTCAGTCTTTATTTAATGAAAAATTGTAAATAGTCAGTCTTTATTTAATGAAAAATTGTAAATAGTCAGTCTTTATTTAATGAAAAATTGTAAATAGTCATTCTTTATTTAATGAAAAATTGTAAATAGTCATTCTTTATTTAATGAAAAATTGTAAATAGTCATTCTTTATTTAATGAAAAATTGTAAATAGTCATTCTTTATTTAATGAAAAATTGTAAATAGTCAGTCTTTATTTAATGAAAAATTGTAAATAGTCAGTCTTTATTTAATGAAAAATTGTAAATAGTCAGTCTTTATTTAATGAAAAATTGTAAATAGTCAGTCTTTATTTAATGAAAAATTGTAAATAGTCAGTCTTTATTTAATGAAAAATTGTAAATAGTCATTCTTTATTTAATGAAAAATTGTAAATAGTCAGTCTTTATTTAATGAAAAATTGCAAATAGTCAGTCTTTATTTAATGAAAAATTGTAAATAGTCATTCTTTATTTAATGAAAAATTGTAAATAGTCATTCTTTATTTAATGAAAAATTGTAAATAGTCAGTCTTTATTTAATGAAAAATTGTAAATAGTCATTCTTTATTTAATGAAAAATTGTAAATAGTCAGTCTTTATTTCATGAAAAATTGTAAATAGTCATTCTTTATTTAATGAAAAATTGTTAATAGTCATTCTTTATTTAATGAAAACTTGTAAATAGTCATTCTTTATTTAATGAAAACTTGTTAATAATCATTCTTTATTTAACGAAAAATTGTAAATAGTCATTCTTTATTTAACGAAAAATTGTAAATAGTCAGTCTTTATTTAATGAAAAATTGTAAATAGTCAGTCTTATATTTAATGAAAACTTGTTAATAGTCATTCTTTATTTAACGAAAAATTGTAAATAGTCATTCTTTATTTAACGAAAAATTGTAAATAGTCAGTCTTTATTTAATGAAAACTTGTTAATAGTCATTCTTTATTTAATGAAAACTTGTTAATAGTCATTCTTTATTTAACGAAAAATTGTAAATAGTCATTCTTTATTTAATGAAAAATTGTAAATAGTCAGTCTTTATTTAATGAAAAATTGTAAATAGTCAGTCTTTATTTAATGAAAAATTGTAAATAGTCAGTCTTTATTTAATGAAAAATTGTAAATAGTCAGTCTTTATTTAATGAAAAATTGCAAATAGTCAGTCTTTATTTAATGAAAAATTGTAAATAGTCATTCTTTATTTAATGAAAAATTGTAAATAGTCATTCTTTATTTAATGAAAAAATTGTAAATAGTCATTCTTTATTTAATGAAAAATTGTAAATAGTCATTCTTTATTTAATGAAAATTGTAAATAGTCATTCTTTATTTAATGAAAAATTGTAAATAGTCAGTCTTTATTTAATGAAAAATTGTAAATAGTCAGTCTTTATTTAATGAAAAATTGTAAATAGTCAGTCTTTATTTAATGAAAAATTGTAAATAGTCAGTCTTTATTTAATGAAAAATTGTAAATAGTCATTCTTTATTTAATGAAAAATTGTAAATAGTCAGTCTTTATTTAATGAAAAATTGTAAATAGTCATTCTTTATTTAATGAAAAATTGTAAATAGTCATTCTTTATTTAATGAAAAATTGTAAATAGTCAGTCTTTATTTAATGAAAAATTGCAAATAGTCAGTCTTTATTTAATGAAAAATTGTAAATAGTCATTCTTTATTTAATGAAAAATTGTAAATAGTCAGTCTTTATTTAATGAAAAATTGCAAATAGTCAGTCTTTATTTAATGAAAAATTGTAAATAGTCATTCTTTATTTAATGAAAAATTGTAAATAGTCAGTCTTTATTTAATGAAAAATTGCAAATAGTCAGTCTTTATTTAATGAAAAATTGTAAATAGTCATTCTTTATTTAATGAAAAATTGTAAATAGTCATTCTTTATTTAACGAAAAATTGTAAATAGTCAGTCTTTATTTAATGAAAAATTGTAAATAGTCATACTTTATTTAATGAAAATTACATATGCTATAATCATTGTTATATGCATTTATTCTTTATCTTCAAGACTTAACACGATATTCGCATCTGTTATTTTTTAGCCTTCAGGGAAACTTCTGCAAGTCAGGAAGGGGCTCAGGTTAGCCATGCGAGCTAAAGCGTTGGCCTTAATTTCACATGGCAGACCTAGAGTGGCGAGTTCGATTCCCGCCTGGGACATAGGAATTTGTTTAGTGACGAATTCATTAAATTAAATCATTAGTACCAACCTGTCTAGAGAAGGGTGATAACCTGTAGATAGCCCGTCCCATTTAGCCATTGTACCAAAACGTGGACGTTAAGAAATAATAATATTCTTGTAGACCTTCTACTGATCTGAAAGATTTCTCATTAACATTTGTTTACATAATATTCACGCTGGTGTTACTAGTATGTAGATTCAATCTATTGTAAAACTTCATATGGGAAATCTGCTTAGTTTAAGCGTTCCTGAGTTTCGCAAGGATAAGACGAAAATTACGTCCTACTAAAGAGGTAATACAAGTGCGACTGTGTTTGTGTTTATTACTTATATTATTAATTAGCTTTAGTAGCAAAAGAGTGGACTTTAATAAATAATAATAATAAATACTATTCATGTAAGAATAGCGACTCATTTTTATATTTTAAAAGAACTGGTATTTGTGAGTGTAAATACTAATTCTTTGTGTGATGGCGTCGATATTTAACTGTCCCATTCACCACTAAAGATTATAATATTAATGGCTGAAATCGGTCCCGGAACAGGAGGGGGGGGTAAAGGGGGAATTTGAAAATTCAATATATCTCCCTTATTTTACGTAGAAATAAAGAATATATGGTGAGATGATATCACAAATATATTATATCAGCATGTGAGAAATCTGCTTACCTTATTTTGCCCCTGCGTGACGGAATTATTTTAATGGCTATCACTGTTACTAAAATATATGTCAATAGTCAACGAAACGACGTGTAATTAACCTTAGCTGAAACTCAGAAAAAACCCGAGTTGTAGGTATAAACCAGACGTGACTAGAGAAAAAGTTGTTAGCCCCGAAAGCAGATCGAATTGTTCTACGCTGGCTCAGGAGTGAAAGGTAAGCCACTCCACCATCATCCCTCCATCTTCAACCAGCCATCAATCAGATTCTATATAGTTCATAATGCATTCGCTATACACGAAACGACAAAGAAATATGCATATTCTACGAGATTGCTATGAGACGCGTTTCTTCTTCACCGCGTAATGTGATAATACTCATTCCGCCAGCGTATACAATGGCCGTAGGCGACTTTCATAGTAATTTGGAGGCTGAGCATTGTTTTAAATAAACATTGGCTCATGCAAGTTTGTTGTTAGTACATAGCTATAACGTAGATTGTCAAAGCGTCCGTCACGCAGGGGCTGCGTAAAATAAGCAAATTTCCCACTACCTGGTATAACACAGTTGTGATGCAAACTCATCACAAATTTTCTATTTCTAAGTAAAAAGTTCCTAAACTTCGTAGTAGAAATAAAAAAGAAAAAAAAAAAAACTTTTTAAATATTCTTTCCATATATCGTTTTAGCAGATTTCCCTTAAGGGAAATCAGCTATTGAGGTCGTACTCATGAAAAATTTCTTCAAATCTCCATCGATCCTACCCAGGAGATGACGAAATTGAGGTCCGTTCAAAATTATAATTATATATATCGCAAATTTTTGTTTAATCGTTACGAAACTCGATATTTAACTGTTTTATGCAAAAAGACAGATCAAGTTCGTTAATGGCTGAAATCGGACAAGAGGGAGGGAGGGGGGGCGAAAATTCGAAAAATCTCCGTTATTATGCATCGGATCGAAAAATTGTATCCAATCTTATTGCAAATTAAATTTACTATAAATATTGTTCTATACATTTATTCTCTATCTTGAATATCAACCGAGATATTTGCATTTTTCAGTTTTCAGCAAACCGCCACTTCTACTCATGTTACGTAAACAATACTCTGCTACATAATAAATCACATTATTGGAAGTTTAAATACCAAACATTGTATTTAAGAGACCTTTATTATACGAGATACATGCAAATATGTCCTGGGTTCCCCCCCCCCGCCCTACGTCTTAAGGTTTTGGACTACTAAAATTTTATTGATTGAGATAACGATTATTCTGACTCATTATTAATCACAGTACTAGATATAGTAAATAGCTCTCAATAAACTGTGTTATATTCTTATATATTTCAGTAATTGTTTTTCTTTCCGGTGTGAGGCGGGCAGACCCGTTTGTGTACATTTCTAACCTAACGCTTCCTGTCGGCAGGTTATTGAAATTGGGTGAAACATTTCTTATTTCCGTTTTTATTTATTCAAGGTGTTGTTGTGTTAGCAGTATGTATATTAATCTATTACTAAACTTCACGAGGGAAATCTGCTTAGTTTACGCAGCCCCTGCTTCTTCTGACTTTTTAAACATTATCTCATGGAATAATCTTATCTCTCAATTGCTGAACAAGTGATCTGGTTAACACATAGATTCCAGTAATTGGATAATGTGTACTCGTAAAAGCAATATTGTGATAAAGCAGATTTCCCTCGTGAAGTTTAACAACAGATAATTCTACATATTGGTAACAAAACCCCACCATGAATATTAAGTGAATAAATATAAACGGTAATTTAATTGAAAACTGCTTATTATATGTAGTACTGTAGTTTATAATGAATCAGAATAATTTTTATCTAAATCAATCAAATTTTAGTGGTCCATTAGCTTATGACAAGTGGGGGGGAGGGTCACCAGAACATATTTGCATGTATCTCGTATAATAAAGGTCTCTTGAAAACAATATTTGGTATTTAAGCTTCGAATAATTTGTTTTATTATTAGCAGATTTCCCTTAAGGGAAATCAGCTATTGAGGTCGTACTCATGACGCGATTTTCGAAAATTTTCTTCAAATGTCCATCGATCCTACCCAGGAGATGACGAAAATGAGGTCCGTTCAAAATTATATATATATGTCTGTTAACGCTCTAGCGGTCGTAATTTTTGTTTGATCGTTACCAAACTCGATATTTAAACGTTTTATGTAAGATAGATCAAGTTCGTTAATGGCTGAAATCGGACTAGAGGGAGGGAGGGGTTTAGAGGGGGATTTTCGAAAATTCAAAATATCTCCGTTATTATGCATCGGATCGAAAAATTGTATAAAACCAATCTTATTGTAAATTAAATTTACTATAAATATTGTCATATACATTTATTCTCTATCTTGAATATTAACCGAGATATTTGCATTTTTATGAAGTCTGGTCGGCTAACTGACAAAGTGCCGCCAAAAGTTCGGCCGTTTCATTAACTGCTCTGCTCGGCTGAAATTTCTCTATTGTAAAACTTCACGTGCGAAATCTGCTTAGTTTATGCAGCCTGCTTGTTTGTTGCTGCTGTTTGACGGACTTTACAAATTATACAGAGTATTTTTTATATAAAATTGTTTAAAATAGATATAAATATATACAATTTTGAACGGACCTTATTTTCGTCATTTCGGAAATCGTGTCATGAGTACGACCTCAATAGCTAGTTTCCATTAAGAGACATCTGCTAAAACGCAAATTGATAACATTTTCGACAGTCAAGTACTGCACGAATGCAGTGAGAAACAGCAATTGTAGAATTTCGATAGCTTAACAATATTGGTTCTATAACATTTTACGATAATATTCATTACCGGCCAATTTCCCCAAATTTCTCCCAATCTTCAGCGTTGACTGCAACGGTTAAATATCGAGTATGGTATAGATCAATTTAACATTTTCAATTCTAGAACGAATCATCTTAGTCGGTGACGTCAGCAGATAATGTATTTTTATGTATCTCACAAAGTAAAAGTTCAATGAAAACCATATATGGTATTTGACATTGAAATGAAGTGATTCATGATATAACAGCTTATTGTTAATAAGAAATGCGAAGGATTAGGGGTTTATTGATGGCCGACAATTAGAAAATGGAAATATCTCGGTTAACATTCAATTTGCAATAAGATAGGTTCTATAAAATTTTTCGATCCGACTCATAATAACTGAGATATTTCGAAATTTCCAAATATTCCCTCCCTACCCACTGGTTTGATTTCAGACGTTAAAAAAGTTGATGTTTCTTTTTTCATAAAACGATTATATATCCAGTTTGTTAACTATAAGACAAAAATTGCAACTGCTAGAGCGGTAACAGTGACTAAAAGACAAAAACTGCCCCTGTGACAGAACTAGTGAACAGAATATAGAACACCTCATCTACAGTTGCACACTGACTACACAATGACGAAATACACTCCAACAAACACTTCTCAGAAACAGAGAGTGGCCAATAGAGCTAAAGAGATTGTTTAAAAAATACCCATTAGTATTTAGACATTTTTCTAAATCCTTAATAGAAACAGCGGAAGTTTCTATTAAGCGGAAAAATAATATTTTAAGTCTTACTTCCTTTCTTTTTAGCAGATTTCCCTTAAGGGAAATCAGCTATTGAGGTTGTACTCAGACGGAATTTATTCTCTATCTTGAATATTAACCGAGATATTAGCAGTTTTATTAAATCTGGCCGGTTAACGGACGAAGTGGCTTTCCCGCCAAAAGCTAGTTCAGCCGTTTCATTAACTACTCAGCTCTCGTGAAATTTCTCGATTATATAACTTTACGTGGGAAATCTGCTTAGTTTACACAGCCTCTGCTTGACGGGCTTTTTTAATATGATGACACCTAGATTCCCCCCCCCCCCAAAAAAAAGGTTATAAGATGCAATGCAATATTTGTTATTTGTTGTACAGAACGAGTAATATAGATCGTTAAATGCCTATAAACGATTTTTTATTGCAAATATAAATAACGGACATATTTCGTACTTATGGTTCTTTGATCTGTCCTCAATGCCTTCCTTTAAGAAGATGGGGGAGAGTGGAGGGAGGGAGAGAGAGGGAGTGGGAGAGAGTGGAGAGAGAGAGATGAAGGAGTGAAGAGAGAGAGAGAGAGAGAGGGGGGGGGGAGAGAGAGCGCGAGAGAGAGAGAGAGAGTAGTGAGAGAGGGAGAGAGAGAGAGAGAGAGAGAGAGAGGGAGAGTGCGAAGAGGGGAGGAGGAGATGAGAGCAAGAGAGAGTGAGAGAGAGAGACGTGGCGAAAGAGAGAGAGAGAGAGAAGAGAGAGTGAGATAAGAGAGAGAGATATATAGAGAGAGAGAGATAGAGAGAGAGAGAGAGGGTGGCCAGAGAGAGAGAGAGAGAGAGAGAGAGAGAGAGAGAGAAAGATATGTGTAACCGATTGGTTAAGTACCTCGGGCATGTGCAAGGAAAGCTACAAATGTTAGCCTCCAATTATTACCAACTATATATTATAGAGATCTCCAATAACTAAGCCTTTTAATAATTCCATGGAGATTAGACCCTACCTCTTAATACGTCTTACAACACTTCCGAAATTCCAGTTGCCAAAGGAATATGGTTATGAAATATTACAAAACATGGAGTTTGAGGCAATTAACAGTTTTAGTCAATCATATCTGAGACTATATTGCTAATTTTTAAATCTCCTATTTCAGGCGGGCTCAACATTTAACTTCAGCAAGTCCATGGCGACACTATTTCTTCAAATTATGTTGCATATGATATTTTAATAAAATTTTGATAAGAATGGTTTGATTTTATACGTCTATTGCAAACCCATTTTGACAACAGTGTTTCTATACACATAAATTGATAAAGTCCATAACGCAGGGGCTGCGTAGACTAAGCAGTTTTCCCACATTTTGGTATCTCCTCTCACCACAAATTCTCTAATAAGGATCAATAAATTCTCTATTTATATGTAAAAAAAAAAATCGATGAGTAGAGCGCGTGGGTGGGGGCGGAGGTTACTGTTGCATTAAATCCCCCAAGGAATGCGCGAAATGTCGCTTAATGCTTGAGTTACGAAAAAATGCATAGTCCAACAATTTTAGATCAGTAGTTTAAGAAGATCGGTTCTATAAAATTTTAAGATCTCGTTCATAATAAAGGAAATATTTTGAATTATCAAACTCTGCCCTCCCCCCCTCTGTTCAATATGTCTGATTGCTTCTAATAACAAATATAATGTTGACAGAAACTGCCAAATGTCGAGGATGAAAGAGGTCAAATAAACATTTCCGAAAGAAGAACATCGTCTAAATTGATGTCCTCGTCACCCAACGGATGTCCTTGTATCTAGCATAATAAAGGTCTCTTGAAAACAATATTTGGTATTTACACATAAAATAATTAGATTAGTATTTAAACTTAAAATAATATGGTGCATGATGTAACAGATTGTTAATATGACAAGAGTAGGATTCCCGGAGGTTTATCTTAAGATGAAAAACTAAAAAAAACCCACATAACTCGGTTAAATATTCATAATAGAGAAGTATATGTTATATAACCAACCACATAGAATAGATCCTTGGGGGATACTATTAGTCAATTCGTACCTGTCGGTGGAGACGTCGTCAATTTTGGCAATGATGGTTGAGCAGTACTCGTCATCGCATTTTGTGTTTCTATTGATGCGACTGGAATCCAATCTTAACATGCATAGAAATAGTGTGTGCAAATGCACCATAACCATCAAGCCCATAGTACATTCTTCTTTATTTTGTGAATTTTTGATGGTAAAACTCCTTTAGGCACGTTGTGCACAGCGGTAATCAACCATCAGCCAGTATGAGATCGCGACGGTCTCCGCCACCGCTAGTACTAAGGTATAGACAATAGTATCATATGGTATATTAGCGGTTCTAATTCTTTGATTGATTATTTACCATTAGAAGTGAATAGATCTTTAGGGGGTATGCACCCCATTAGTCCAATTCGCTGGCCTGTCTGAGAAAAAAAGTATGAATCGCGACACCGCCACCGACACCGCTAGTACTCAACTCAAAGCTAAAGGAGCTTCTTTTCTTCATAACTCCTGAACCAAATTAGCTAGAGTTTTCGTTCCCATACCATTTTAAAGAGGACAAAACCAGCATAATTTCGTTCACAGATACTATATATCTACCATTTTTACTCTTCATAGATTTCTTAATCCGGAGTGTAAATAAATTCGAATATTTCAATGCAATTCTGGTATCCAATCTTACATTTGCACGGAAATAGTGTGTATCCAAATTTAGCTACCATATACCATTAAGCGCATCAGTTTTAGAAATTGGTGATGATGCTGGCAGTGATGATGGTGCAAGAGTTGTTGAAATTATGGATAGAAATTGATTTTTCTGAGTGTAATTAACTTATTTTTGTAAAGCATTTGTAATAATCTTGAAATGTAATTTTTTTCTTTTATGTAAAATAACTGAAATAATTATGTATAGTATTTTATATTGATAAATAAAACAATTCGTGGTAATTTTTTTTATCACTATTATTTTTTCATGTAAAATAGAACATAACTGTTACTTATTGATAAATAACTAAAAATATTTTTAAAATAAGACTTCGTAAAAAACATTTCTCAGCAATGCCAAAATTGATCGATCAAAGCTAAAGGAGTTTTCACTTCTACCGGCAGTCCCCTTTAAGACATTCTTCTTTATTTTGTGAATTTTTTTTATTTTACAATTTAAAATTTAGGGACATTGAAAACTTCAGGAATGTAGCTTAAAAGAAGCGAAAAATTTATAACTCAAGAAAGTTTGCCATTTTCTTTTCTCCTTTTGTAGGAGTTCTATAATGTTAGTTAAAGGAAATCATGAGAGATAAAATGCCCTACTTGAAAATATTAGAATTGAAGAGATACTTAGTATCGATAGCCTCGAAAAACTACACAAGATTTACTGCTTCATCACGCCAGCATGCAATACTCTGGAATCTATAAGTGCGGATAGACCACACTCCAGTTAAATGTTATAAATAATAAGACGAATTTATATAATTTTTGAATGGTTTTAGTTATCTTTATGTTTTATATTTACTATTTACCCTATATTGCTTCTTTTTTTTTCTTTATTGCCATATTATTATTGAACTCAAGAATTTGGATTTAGTTATGCATTTAAAAGACAGAATTGTTATTTGTTTATTTAATTTGTACAAGATATAAATCTTTAACAAATAAATAAATATATATTCTATCCAATTGAAAACACTTTTTTAATTTTGTTGCAAGTTGTAATTTATTACTAAAACAATTATATTTGGACATAAGAAATTGAAACATACATATGAAATAGAATAATTGGAACATATCTTTATGAAAAACCGCAGTGCAACGCGGAAAAATTTAATGCAACCGATCGGATGCACTTATGAAACTGCTCACTAAAGGTGACCCTTGCAATCGAGATTGAAAATAACATACTCACGATAATCCATTTATTTTTTAAAGTTTGCAGGAGATGCATTCAATCAGCTACCACATACCTGGAAATAAAGAGAGAAAACATATTAAACGCTTATTTCAAAGAATATTATAAGAGATTGAAAGCAATCATGAAGTGTTTACTTTAAATATCCTAGCAAAAATAATCAAAATTATAGTCATGTAATTGATCACGTAAAAAATAACACACACACACACACACACGGTGTTCCGCATTGCAGGCTACAATTGCAATATCTCTAAAACTGTTAAAGATATAGCAAAACTGCAAAGGACCAAATATGCACATGACAAAAATTTCGTTATTTAGAGTAACTTTTGTTACATTCACTTTTGCCGAATACCAAAGTATAAACGAGATATACACTAATAACTAAAGAGGGAGCGAGCAATTTTGTTTGTTTGTTTGTTACCTTTTCACGCATAAACGGCTGAACCGAATTTTATGAAGCTTGGTATGTATATTACTACTAACCCAACTTAGACTTTAGGCTATATTAATATTTTCTGAGACTAGCAGGAGTGGGGGTTATAAGGGAGGCCTAAAATTAAAAATAGCGATATTTCGTTTCCTATTGGTTTTTTGGAAAATATGCACATAAAAAAAGGTTTTTTTTTGTTATTTAGAGTAACTTTTATTATATACACTTTCGTCGTATGCCCAATTATAAATGAGTTATACACTAACAACTATAACGAGAGTCAAAAATGTTATATGGCACAAAAGCCTCAACCGAACTAAACAAAACTCGGAATGTGAATTAGCACTAACTCCTCCATGAGCTAACATTTGTAGGGACGAGCACGAGTGGGGGTTGTAAGGGAGGCTTCAATTTAAAAGTAGCGATATTTCGTTTCCTATTGGTTTTTGGACAAACATGAACGTGACAAAATTTGTTTATTTTGTTACTTACAGCAACTTTTGTCCTATTGCAGAGTATTAACGAGATATACACTAAAAACTAAAGTGGGAGCCAGCAATGGCTCTAACGATTCGGCCGAACTTAATAAAATTTGGTATGTGAATTAGCATTAATTCTCCCATCATTATAAGCTATAGTAGAATTTTTAGGTTCGGACGGGAGGGAGGTAATAAGGGAGGCCTGAAACAAAAATTCCCAATATTTCATTTTCTAACAGTTTTAGTATTGTGAAGTTAATGCAATCAGATTTGTTATACAGACGTATAAACGAGATATACGCTTTTTTAAAATATTTATTCGTTTATTTGCAACAACATATATACACATTACAAGCAAATGATGTAAATGATATGAAGTTGGCTTAATTATTCACTTTAGGTGGGAAGTTGTCCATTGACAATATCACATTGGAGGGAACATTGGCTTGTACTACATGGAGTTATTCTGAGCTCTACACAAGGAGATCTCTTGGCCACTTACGCTTCAGTCGTCGTCTTGGGTTTTCTGGAATATGGGTAGATGAAAGCGATTCGACTAGAGGATTAGGATGTGCGGGAAGGAGAGAGTGGAATTTCTGATATCGGTATTTTGCGAGGGCATGGACAAAATGAATGTTGAGGTCGTTATGGAGAGTTAAATTGGATACATAAAATGGAGAATCTGTAATTTTGCGGAGAATTCTGGATTGGAGGGTTTGGATTTTGTAGGAATTTGAAGGTTTAGTGGAACCCCAAAGTTCAAGTCCGTATGTCCATATTGGTCTGAGTACTGTCGTATAAATCAGTCGTTTGTTGCGTAGTGTTAGTTTAGATTTGTTGTCAAGTAGTCTTAGTAGAAGTCTGTACCGTCAGATATATGCTAAAAGCTGTATCGGGAGTCAACAATTTTAAAGGGCACAAATGACTGAACCGACCTTAACGAAACTCCGTATGTGGATTAGTATTAATACCTCTTTTACTACGTAGGTATTTTATGGAACGAACAGGGGTGGGGGTTATAAGGGAGGCCTGAAATGAAAAATTTCGATATTTCATTTCCTACTGGTTTTTAATGATACACGTAACAAACGTCATTTTGTTACTTAGAGTAACTTTCAATATAAGCACTTTTGTCGTATACCGAAGATTAAATGAAATATGAACTAAATTCTATAGCGGGAGTCAACAATTGTATTATTACTCATTAAAGTGTTTGTAATATAAGCATATTATGACGAATCATGTTATGTTTTTAGTCTTATATGATTATTCTAACTATGATTTGGATTAGGGTGTAACAAATCTTAGCCAATTCCCCTTCTGAATTGTTATTTATTTTAATTAGAACATTACGTCGTTATTTATTTCCAAAATAAACTTAAACTATAAGAACATTTCGATTATTTAATTTGTAAAATGTATTATTTAGACAAAGTCATGCTGGATTCGCATAACGTGTTATAGCGGAAGTTGTACGAAAATAAAACTTTGAAGTTGTCGGGAGGCTATACAGATAACTGTGTTAACTTATTTCCTGTGAAATGATGGAATTGGATTCTACCCAAATTTACTATCATGTATATATCTAAGCTCAAAATCTGGGATTGGTTGTTGACAGGAAATATGCACATTATAGATAATATTTAATTATAATAAATGCTATTCATGATTATGATATGAATTATTCAAGGTGCATCAAACAGTGGATTGACCAGGAAATTAATGTATTTTTATTTATTCTTCAAAACTAAACTCTCTATACCCCGGGTCTCCTACCTGAACCTTACGGGAAAACAATACGCCCATACGGGAAGTGCAGTTGTACACATTGAAGGCTTGCCGAAAAAAAAAAAAAATCATTCACGCAGGGGCTGTGTAAGCTAATGATTTCCCATGTGAAGTTATAAAATAGAAAAATCTCCCTACGAGAGCCGAAGCCAGTGGTACTTAGTAGTATATATATATATATATATATATATATATATTTATATTCTGATGGTACCTCCCCCACCCGATATCCATCTTTTGATATTGGGTTGTAAGTAAACAGTTTTCGATTACAATAATATATTATATTCATATATATTTCAGTAATTGTTTTTATGCCTGGTCAATAATATTCCTATCCATGTATTCAGATCTCAGAAGTTGCTTGACCTGTATGTTTACAATTCAGGCACTTTCTGTTGTGGATGTTATTAAAATATAAATTACCTACAGGATTTCTCATTTGTGTTTGTTCACTTAATATTCGCGGTGTTATTAAGTGTTACAAGTATGTTACATAGAAATATGTGGTGAGATGAAATCACAAGTGTGTTATACCAGGAAGTGGGAAGTCTGCTTAGTTCACGCAGCCGCTGCTGTATTTATATTATATATTCGTTTACCGTCAATGACGAGTAGCAAATGTTATTTATATAAAACCTTGAATGCCTGCCCAGTCCCAAGTTTTTTCTTCATGTGCGAATAAACGGACGCAAAAAGCCGTCTTTGCTGAGTGAAGAAAATGAGGGGTTATTTAGCGCACAAAGAAAGAAATCTTCATACTTCCACGTAAAACCAGTTCTGATCAACCGGTCAAAATGGAGGTTGGTGAAGCTGGTTTTGCAAAAAAGAAATGCTTCCCGGGTGGGTTTTATCTTGGTGGAATTTCGCTTTACGACCTTCGCAGTTTTATCTCTTAAAACGAGAATAGAGATTATAGATAATCATGTAAAATAAGAAAAAAGTTTTACGAAAAATGATGGATAAATTATTTGGAAGGTCGAAAATCAAAAAAAATTCGTGTACAAGTTATAATTAAGAACTATTCACGATGAAATATGCTCGCTTGAGTGATCTGAAACCTTAGTGATTATCTGGACGCCGTCATAAATATTTATATCCTGTTATGTACATTCGTTCCTGTTATTTAATAATTCCTTGTTTTAATTAGGCTGAAATTTTTAGACTTAATGTTAACAACGTCAAATTTTATTTTGTTTGGGTTTGAATAATTAAAAATAAGATTGCTTATGTACATTAATTCAATCCCACGTATAATAACAGATATTTCGAATTTTTCAAATTACATCTCTAAACATCCCCTACCTCCCAATCATCCTATTTCAGGATTTAAGGAAATTGATCTTTAATTTTGTATGAAACGCTTATATATGGAGTTGGGGAACCATACGACGAAAATTGCAACAGCAAGAGCAGTATCAGATAAGGATATATACTATATATATATATATATATATATATATATATATATATATATATATATATATATATATATATAATTTAGAACGAACATCATTTTCGTTATCTTCGGTGTAGGATCGATGGGCATTTGAGGAACTTTATCGAAAATCGATGCCCGCCAATGGGGAGAATTAGTTCGCAAGTTTGCTACCATTTCGCGCTAGTGTAGCAGCGCTTATGAATTAGTGGGATTCTTGTTACTTTTGAAAGCTCTGTTGATTCTTTCTTTCTGCAGTAAATTTATGATTTTATGTATTTCTCGTCCAGAGAAGTTGAGAACTTGAAGGGGTCCTGGCCAAACTGGAAATTAAACTATAAATAATTGCCTTTTATATATTTTATTTTTTAATTAGCCAAATATTAACCTAACTATTTTTTGTGAAAATATGACCTATTTAGCTTTACTTAAGAAATCTATTGCGGAAGGTCAAAAAAAAAGTTTTCCTTTTTAGCCGATTTTCCTGAAGGGAAGTCAACTATTGAGTTCGTAGTCAAGGTGTGTTTTTCAAAAATCTCCTCAAATGACCATCGATCCTACCCCGCTATATATCTATAATCGTCTGTTAACGGTGTAATTATCGTTCGATCATTACCAAACTGCATACCTAAACGTTTTATGTAAAAATAAAGATGATATATAGATAAATATTAATATTAAAAAAGATAAAAGATAATTGCCTGAAATCTGACAGGTAGGAGGGGGGCGGGTTTACACGGGGAAATTCCAAAAAAACCCATATATCTCCGTTATTATGAGTCAGATCAAAAACTGTATAGAATCAACCTTATTGAAAATGCATTTTTCTACAAATACAGTTATGTACGTTTTTTCGCTATTTTTATTATTAACCGTTGAGAAATTTTGCATTTTTTCTAGTTTTCTATGCCCTTCAGTTTTAAACCCCCATTCCAACTCATGTCATGATTTAAACAACAGGCCCGTTATATATTATGAAGCACGTTCTATTTGAAGCCTGAATACCAAATATTGTTATCATTGAACTCTTACGTTTTGAGATAAATGTAAATACGTTTCGGACGTGGGAAATTTCCTTAGTTAACGCAGGTCCTTCGTGACGGACCTTCACTTTAATCTATTGTTTGACTAATAATCATACTTAGTTTTTAAGTATTGTTTATATATGATTCTTGCTAAGGGAGAAATAAGAAATACAACGTGAGATGATATCATGTATCAGCACGAGTAATAGCTGCATTGTCAACCACCTGCTTTGATAGGAGCACGTGTAACTATTGACTTCTGACAATGTTACATGTTCGCCTATCTTACGGTAGATAAGCAAGAAAGTGTTTATCACAACTTAAACAGCTGTTATTTATCTTGAGAGCTCTGCCTCCCAGATTGTTGGCTGCTTGAATAAATACAAGGTGAATATACTGAACGTACCATCCTTATTGACTTGGCGAGGGACATACTGTTCTTCCTCAAGAAATAACCTTACATGAAAGGCACTTATACGTTGTATGTGAGGCACGTTTCTTGCCTTACGGTCAATATTGAAGGACAATGTTATATAGATGACTCCGCTCTTCTCTTGAAACTGACGGAAATATAGTACACTTACACTTAAATAATTATTGACATCTTAATTATCAGGGCCTCTTCAGTTAATTTCTGTCTCCAACTTATAAGCACCAAGCTAAAAACTACTACAACTTAAAATATGGCAGCCTACATTTTATCATGCAAAATAAAAGTTTACAGAAACACGTAAAACGTATTGACAATAACGAAAATAAAACAGCCTTGACTGATCATTCCATTTCCAAGATGCGTTGTTCCCCAAGGTTCAATATTAGGCCATTACTATTTTTATTAGCAGATTTCTACTCAAGGGGAGAATTCAAGCTATTGAGTGTCGTACTCTCATGACGCTGCGAGTATTTCGAAATATTTTCTCCTCAAATGTCCATCGATCCTACCCAGGAGATGACGGAAAATGAGGTCCGTTCGCAAAATTATATATATATCTATATATATATATATATATATATATATATATATATATATATATATATATATATATATATATACTAGCTCAGATACCCGGCTTCGCCCGGGAATTCATTTGAGGCTGAATGGTGATGGTACTTTTTAGCAGGCTTTACATTGCACAATATTTTGACATTTACCCGTCCCAGTGTTTAGATTGATACCCGTCGTTGCCGTGGATTTGCTAATAATAGAATATTTGTTCGATAAGACTTCACTGTCTTCGATATTTTTATATTTCCCGTCTCTTATACATGTAAATAAGGTGAATTTCTATTTCTGGCCTTCCTTATAACCCCCCTCCCGTTCGAACCTAAAAATTTTAATATAACTTATAATCATGGAAGAATTAATGCTAATTGACATACCGAGCTTTGTTAAGTTCGTTAGTGCCCAATAAAATTGTTGGCTCCCGCTAAAGTTTTAACGTAAAACTCATTTATACTTAGGTATACGACAAAAGTGTATATAACAAAAGTTACTTCAAATAACAAAATAACTTTTGTTATGTTTATATTTGCGGAAAAACCAATAGGAAACGAAATATCACTATTTTTAATTTCAAGCCTCCCTTATAACCCCCACTCCTGCCCGTCCCTAGAAATGTTGGTATGGCTTATTACACTGAAGACGTTAGTGATAATGCACATACCGAGTTTTGTTTAGTTCGGTTGAGTCTTTTTTGGCAAATAATATTATAATGTTTAGCGTATAACGCATTTAAAATTCGGTATTCGACAAAAGTGTATATAACAAAAGTTACTCTAAATAACAAAATAAACAACTTTTGTTATTTGCATATTTGCCGAAAAACCAATAGAAAACGAAATATCGCTATTTTTAATTTCAGGCTTCTCTTATAACCCCCACTCCTGTTCGCCTCAGAGAAAATTAATATAGCCTAAAGTCTAAGTTGGGTTAGTAGTAATATACATACCAAGTTTCATAAAATTCGGTTCAGCCGTTTATGCGTGAAAAGGTAACAAACAAACAAACAAACATACACGAAAGAAACAAAATGCAGTTATGGTGTCTATGACATGTGAAACGAAAAGTTATCGTGAAATTTCGGGAAAAAAATCTATGTACAGACAGAGGTTACTATTATATATATATATATATATATATATATATATATATATATATATATATATATATATATATATATACTAGCTGAGATACCCGGCTTCGCTCGGGAATTCATTTGTGGCTGAATGTTGGTGGTATATTTTTGGCAAGGCTTTACTTTGCACAATATTATGACATTTACCCGTCCCAGTGTTTAGGGTTAACACCCGTCGTTTATGTGGATTTGTTAATAATAAAATTATTTTTTTATCCAAGACTTCACTGTTATGCATATTGTCATATTTCCCGTTTCCTGTGCATTATGCATAGGTTTGAACTATTAATAAGAAAATATTGACATACATTTGAATAATTTTTTTCATTTGAGGTACCTGGTAGTTCATATTGAAAAGAAGTGTTGAGAAAAATTCTCTAAATAACAAATTAAACAACTTTTGTTATTTGCATATTTGCCGAAACCCCAATAGGAAATCACTATTTTAATTTCAGGCCTCCCTTATACCCTGACGAAATAGATAGATATATATATATCTATATCTATATATATATAAAATTGTAACCTCTGTCTGTACATTGATTTATTTCGCGAAATTTCACGATAACTTTTTTTGTTTGTTTGTTTGTTACCTTTTCACGCATAAACGGCTGAACCGAATTTTATGAAACTTGGTATATATATTACTACTAACCCAACTTAGACTTTATGCTATATTAATATCCTCTGAGATGAACAGGAGTGGGGGTTATAAGAAAAACCTGAAATTAAAAATAGCGATATTTCGTTTCCTATTGGTTTTTCGGCAAATTTGGACATAACAAAAGTTCTTTATTTTGTTATTTAGAGGAACTTTTGTTATAAACCCTTTTTTCGTATACCGAATTATAAACGAGATATACGCTAAAACCTATAGCGGATGTCAACAATTTTATTTGGCACAAAAAACTCAACCGAACTAAACGAAACTCGGTATGTAAATTAGCACTAACGCCTTCCTTATAATAAGGCATACTAACATTTCTAGGGACGGGCAGGAGTGGGGGTTATAAGAGAGGCCTGATATTAAAAGTAGTGATATTACGTTTCCTATTGGGGTTTCGGCAAATATGCACATGACAAAAGTTGTTTATTTTGTTATTTGGAGTAACTTTTGTTATATACGCTTTTGTCGTATACCTAAGTATAAATGAGTTATACGTTAAAAACTTTAGCGGGCACTAACGGCTGAACCGAACTTAACAAAACTCGGTATGTCATTAGCATTAATTCTTCCATGATTATAAGTTAAATTAAAATTTTTAGGTTCGAACGGGAGGGGAGTTATAAGGGAGGACTGAAATAAAAATTCACCATATTTACATGTTTAAGAAACGGGAAGTATAAAAATATCGAAGACAGTGAAGTCTTATCGAACAAATATTCTATTATTAGCAAATCCACGGCAACGACGGGTATCAATCCTAAACACTGGGACGGGTAAATGTCAAAATATTGTGCAATGTAAAGCCTGCTAAAAAGTACCATCACCATTCAGCCTCAAATGAATTCCCGGGCGAAGCCGGGTATCTGAGCTAGTATATATATAAAATTGTAACCTCTGTCTGTACATTGATTTTTTTCGCGAAATTTCACGATAACTTTTCGTTTCACATGTCATAAACACGATAACTGCATTAGGTTTCTTTTGTGTCAGCTTGTTTGTTTGTTTATTACCTTTTCACGCATAAACGGCTGAACCGAATTTTATGAAACTTGGTATGTATATTACTACTAGCCCAACTTAGACTTTAGGCTATATTAATATTCTCTAAGACAAATAGGAGTGGGGGTTATAAGGGAGGCCTGAAATTAAAAATAGCGATATTTCGTTTCCTATTGGTTTATCGTCAAATGTAAACATAACAAAAGTTGTTCATTTTGTTATTTAGAGTAACTTTTGTTATAAGCACTTTTGCCGTATTCGGAAGTATAAATGAGTTATACGCTAAAAACTATAGCGGGAGTCCACAATTTTATTTGGCACAAAAGACTCAACCGAACTAAACAAAACTAGCTATGTGAGTTCGCACTAACGCCTTCCTTATAATCAGCCACACTAACATTTCTAGTGACGATCAGGAGTGGGGGTTATAAGGTATGCCTGAAATTAAAAATAGCGATATTTCGTTTCCTATTGCTTTCTCAGCAAATATGCACATAACAAAAGTTGTTATTTAGAGAAATTTGCTCAACACTTCTTTTCAATATGAACTACCAGGTACCTCACCTGAAAAAATTAATTCAAATGTATGTCAATATTTTCTCCTTAATAATTCAAATCTATGCATAATGCACAGGAGACGGGAAATATGACAATTAGCAGGACAGTGAAGTCTTAAATAAAAATAATTTTATTATTAACAAATGCCAACAACGGGTATTAACCCTAAACACTGGGACGGGTAAATGTCAAAATATTGTGCAAAGTAAAGCCTTGCCAAAAATATACTATCACCATTCAGCCTCAAATGAATTCCCGAGCGAAGCCGGGTATCTGAGCTAGTATATATATAAAATTGTAACCTCTGTCTGTACATTGATTTTTTTCGCGAAATTTCACGATAACTTTTCGTTTCACATGTCATAGACACCATAACTGCATTTTGTTTCTTTGGTGTCTGTTTGTTTGTTTGTTTGTTTGTTTGTTACCTTTTCACGCATAAACGGCTGAACTGAATTTTATGAAACTTGGTATGTATATTACTACTAGCCCAACTTAGACTTTAGGCTATATTAATATTCTCTCAGACAAACAGGAGTGGGGGTTATAAGGGAGGCCTGAAATTAAAAATAGCGATATTTCGTTTCCTATTGCTTTTTCAGCAAATATGCACATAACAAAAGTTGTTTATTTTGTTATTTAGAGTAACCTTTGTTATATGTACTTTTGCCGTATACGGAAGCATAAATGAGTTATACGCTATCAACTAAAGCGGGAGTCCACAATTTTATTTGGCACTAAAGACTCAACCGAATTAAACCAAACTCGGTATGTGATTTAAGTACAAACGCCTTCAATATAAATATGTCATACTAACCATTTCTAGGGACGGGTAGGAGTGGGGGTTATAAGGGAGGCACTGAAATTAAAAATAGTGATATTTCGTTTCCTATTGGGGTTTCGGCAAAAGTGCACATAACAAAAGTTGTTTATTTTTGGTTATTTAGAGAAAATTTGGTTATATACACTATCGTCGTATACCGAAGTATAAAGACGTATAAACGCCTAAAAAATTATAGCGGGAGTCAACAATATTATTTGGCACAAAAGACTCAACCGAACTAAATAAAACACTCGGTATTTGTATTAGCACTAACGCCTTACTGTATAATATGCCTTACTAACATTTCTAGGGACGGGCAGTAGTGGGGGTTATAAGGGAGGCCTGAAATTCAAAATAGTGATATTTCGTTTCCTATTGAGGTTTTCGGCAATTATGCACATAACAAAAATTGGTTTATTTTGTTATTTGGAGTAAACTTTTGTTATATACACTTTCGTCGTATACCTAAGTATAAATGAGTTATATGTTAAAAAACTACTAATTCAACATCTATGCAGAATGCACAGGAAATGGGAAATATGACAATATGGAGAACCAGTGAAGTCTTTCATAAAAAAATTATTGTATTATTAACAAATCCACAGAAACGACGGGTATTTACTCTAAACACTGGGACGGGTAAATGTCAAAACATTGGTGCAAAGTAAAGCCTTGCCAAAAAAATACTATCACCATACGGCCTCCAATGAATTCCCGAGCCGAAGCCGTGTATTCTGAGCTAGTATATGCGATATATATATATATATATATATATATATATATATATATATATTTGTCTGTTAACACTCTTGCGGTCGCAATTTTCGCTTGATCGTTACCAAACTCGGAATTTAATCGTTTTATGTAAAAAGGAACATCAAGTTCGTTAATGGCTTAACTAGGACCCGTGGGAGGGGGGTTTAGAGGGGAGGATTTTCGAAAATTGGAGATATCTCCGTTATTATACGCCAGATCGAAAAATTGTATAGAATCAATCCTATTGCAAATTAAATCTTTATATATATAATTCTAGCGTACGTGTGTATGTCACTGAACTCCTCCTAGACGGATGGACCGATTTGATTGAATTTTTAAATACGCGTTCGAGTGACGCCCCGGATGGTTTAGCGCCGCAGATCGGCCAGGCAGATGGAGCAGGAGTGGGGGTCGTGAGGGTGGCCGAAATTAAAAATAGACGTATTTCGTTTCCTATTGGTTTTTCGGCAAATATGCACAGGATAAGAGTTGTTTATGTTGTTATTTGGAGTAACTTTTGTCATATTCAATTTTGTCGTATATGAAAGTATAAACGAGATATACACTAAAAAAGTAAAGAGGGGCCAATAATTTTATTGGGCACCAACGATTGAACCGAACTGAACAAAACTCGGTATGTGAATTAGCATTAGTTCTACCATGGTTATAAGCTGTACTAAATTTTTTAGGTTCGACCGGGAGTGGGGGTTTACTGAAGGCCGAAAACTAAAAAACGCCCATATCTCGGTTAATATTAAAGACAGTGAAAATAGGTATATGACAACGTTTGTAGATCTTTGAATTGGCAGAAAGATTGGTTCTGTACAAAATTTCGATCCGACTCAAACTAACGGAGATATTTCGAATTTTCGAAAATCCTCCCCTCTAAATCCCCCCTCCCAATGATCCGATTCCGGCCGTTGAAGAACATGATCCGTCTTTTAACGTAAAACGTTTAAATACGGAGTTTGGTAACGAGCGAGCGAAAATTGCGACCGCTAGAGCGTTAACAGGCTAATACACCTCTATCTTTATATATATAATTCTAGCGTACGTGTGTATGTCCCTGAACACCTCCACGAGAACGGATGGACCGATTTGATTGAATTTTTTAAATACGCATTCGAGTGAACGCCCCGGATGGTTTAGCGCCGCAGATCGTAGCGGCCCATGCAGATGGAGCTTGTCTCCGGTCGAAGGGCGAAGGGCGAGGTTATTGGAAATTGTAATGAAATGTTCATATGTTTATCTAATGGTTATGTTCTTAAGAATTTACAGTATGTCCATCTATAAAATGATGTTTTCAGCTGCGAGAGGTTTTTCACTTTCAGACATTGTTATTTATTTTCCAAAATTTATTTTAATTTGATTTGAATGTTGCAATTATTTTTCTTTTCTTTATTTAACATTTATGTATTTGCGTTATTATTGTTGAGGGTTTTTTATTTATTTCAGTTATTGGTCTACAAGGTGATTGTAATTAAGGAAAGTGTAGTGCGCCATTCTAACCAGATAATCACAGAACTAAAAACGTCTTCTTTTCCTTCTCTCTCAGTTTTCCTTATCTTTTTGCGTACAAAGTTTTTGGGATATTTTATTTACTATTTGTTTTTAGGCAAACGTGCACATAACAAATGTTATTTTTTGCGTTATTAAAAGAAGATTTTTTTTAAACATAACATTATTAAATTTAATATCCTAATCGCTTGATATATCATGCAGGACAACGTCTGCCGGGTCCGCTAGTTTACTATAAATATTGTTCTAGTAAATTTATTCTGTAACTTGAAACATTAACCGAAATATATGCATTGTGTATTCTGTTGTGTCGTTTTTCGCTATGTTCAGGAATTTCCGCCGAGAAGCTCTGGTGACGTTTCCATAACTATTCGTCCCCTCTGAATAGGTTTAGAGATACCTTACTACAACAGGTTGTTATTGGGCAGAATTTATATACTGGAAAACGTCACGTGGGAAATCTGCTTAGTGTTAGCGCATCCCCTGCGTGACGGAATTTTAAAATATATTATATATATATATATATATAATATTATATATAATAATATAGTGGTGAGGGTTATATATATATATATATTCGACCACCCAGCTGACCTTAAACTAAAAAAAACTATTATTTATTCTGATGATACCAGTATAAATATATAAGTCCGTCACGCATGGGCTATTTACCTAAGCAGATTTCCCATGTCGCATCACGTATTAGCATTTGTCTTAAACGTAAAAGTTCTATTAGACCAATATTTAGTATTTACGCTTCAAATAAAGTACTTCATAATATAACAACTTATTGTTAATATACCGAGAGTGGGAATGGGGGTTTACTGAAGGGTGAAAACTAAAAAATGCAAATATCTTAGTTAATAATCAAGATAATAAAAAACATCTATAACAACAATCATAGAACATTAGATTTGAAATAAGATTGGTCTTATTCACTTTTGCGATTAGACGTATAATCAAAATTGAAGAATTTTCAAAATCCCCATCTAACCCCCCCCCACCTCCACTGATCCGATTTCTGTCATTAACGAATTTGACCTTTCTTTTGAAGGACCCCTTAAGGAATATCTGCTAAAACAGGAATTAAATACCTTGATAGTATATTCTGCAACATGCATTCTTAAAGTAATCGATTTTAAAGTATGACTCAAAGCAATCGAGTTCATGAAAGTAATCGATCTATAGTCAGCTAACTTAACCTGCTTCAGGACCTCCCCAATGCGGAAGTCTCACGGAATGTAAGGAGGAACTGTCTTCAGAACTGTAAGTAAGCAATATGTAATTTAATTTAATAAAATATTATTTTAATACACACTTACTAATGTGGAAAGTCTAAATTAATGTCATTATGCGTTAAAAAGGAATGACCCCTGAAGAGGTGGTTACGAATCATGTAGTGCAATTGTGAATAAAGTTTGTGGAGGGGGGAGGAAGGTGTTTGTATTGGCGACCCTTTCCTTTAACCCATGAAGATCATATACGAATTTTTCTGTCTCCAATAAGAAGAATACATTTTAGCGGATTTCCTTTAAGGAAAATCCGCTATTGAGGTCGTAATCTTGACGCGATTTTCGTAAAAATTCCTCAAATGTCCATCCATCCTATCCAGGAGACGAAAATGAGGTCCGTTCAAAAGGATATATATATATATATATATATATATATATTTATATATATATATATATATATATATATATATATTTGACTGTAAACCCTCTATTAGGTGCAATTTCTGTTTGATCATTGCCAAACTCGATATTTAATTGTTTTATGCAGAAAGACAGATCGAGTTCGTTAATGGAGGATATCAGACCAGTAGGAGGGAGGTTTTAGAGGGGGAATTTAGAATATTTGAAATATCTCCGTTACTAAAGGGTGTTTTTTTTAGAGGTATAGAACTTTAAATTGCAATAAAACAACGATGGATTATTCGATTGACAAGAATTTTTTTTTTATTCGAAAGATAATCTTGTGGCATTACATTTTAAATATTATACATATACGGCGCAACATGTCACACAGCTCGTGCCACAATCGATTTATTGAAAGACACGTTTGGTGACCGCCTAATTTCACGTTTTGGACCTGTGAATTGGCCTCCAAGATCTTGTGATTTAACACCGCTAGACTAATTTCTGTAGGGCTAGGTAAAGTCATTGGTCTATGCGGATAAGCCACGAACGCTTGACCATTTGGAAGACAACATTCGCCGTGTTATTGCCGATATACGGCCACAAATGTTGGGAAAAAGTCATCGAAAATTGGACTTCCAGATTGGACTACATCCGAGCCAGCCGTGACAGTCATATGCCAGAAATCATATTTAAAATGTAATGCCACAAGATTATCTTTCGAATAAAAAAAAAATTCTTGTCAATCCAGTAATCTATCGTTGTTTTATTGGGATTTAAAATTCTATACCTCTAAAAAAACACCCTTTATAAGTCGGATCGAAAAGTAGTAGAGAATAAATTGAAATTTCGACCGCTATTGTTAAAAGAGCGTTAACAGACAAATTTATATTTCATTTTGAACGCAACATATTTTCGTCACCTCATGCCTAGGATCGTTGGACATTTGAGAAAATGTTTCTCAAACCACGTCACGAGTTTAACCTCAATAGCTGATTCCTCTTGAGTGTAATCTGTAAAGACGAGAGCCACTCCCTCTTCATAATCTTAATTGTATTGGTAATTAATGCCATCAGCCATAAGGAGACTTTGTTGACCTCCAGCAATTGCGGTGTCATTGAACAACGTGACGGACGTGGAGAACCTGTTGCTTTCTACATTTAACAATGTCGTCCAGAGATGAAGTAGCTCTGTCTGAGAGCTTCCAATGCACGACTTAAAGCTCACGAAGTCATGCACGAACAGTTATTATCATTATTTGCACAAACATGGGGAGGATTCATATATTTGTATGAACTAATAGCGGCTGTAATTTTAGTTTGATCATTACCACACTTGATGTTTGAACGTTTTATTTAAAAATAAAGATCAAGTTCGCAAGTAGCTGAACTCAGCAGGAGATCTCTGCTATTATTCGCGGAATATTAAATTTGTAAAGAACTTCCTATCCTATTGGAAATTATGTTGTCTTTGAATATTTTTCAACACATTTTTCTCTATCTTGAATGTTTTACCCAGATATTTGCATTTTAGTTTACACCCTTCAGTAAGCCCCCATTCCGTCATGCCATATTAACAATAGACTCTTATATCATGGAGCACTTTATTTCATTTTGAATTTTATGTAACCAACAGTGTTGGTTAGCATTTTAGCAGATTTCCCTTGAGGGAAATCAGCTATTGAGGTTGTACTCATGACAAATATATATATATATATATATATATATATATATATATATATATATGTCTTTGAACACACTAGCGGTCGCAATTTTTGTTTGATCGTTACCAAATCGATATTTAAACGTTTTATGCATGAAGACAGATCAAGTCCGTTAATGGCTGAAATCGGACCAGTGGGAGGGGGGGGGTTTAGAGGGGGGATTTTCGAAAATTCGTTATATCTCCGTTACCATACGTCGGATCAAAAAATTGTAGAAACTAATCTTATTGCAAATTACATTTACTATAAATATTGCTGTATACATTTATTATCTATCTTGAATATTAACCGATATATTTGCATTCTTATTAAATATGGGCGTGCAATCGATGAGTGAGTTTCCCGCCGAAAGCTAGTTGGGCCCTTTCCGTAACTGTTCGGCTCTCGTATGGAGATTTCTCTATTGTATTGTATTGTAACTTCATGTGGGAAATCTGCTTATTTATCCCTGCGTGGCTGACTTTTTCCTACTCACCGCCTGTTTTACAAGGAAATAGGGAATATATTGTGAGATGAGATGACAAGTATGCTATACCAGCTTGTGGAAAATCTGCTTATTTAAGACCGCCCCTGGCTGACGGAAGTTTTAATTTTCAGCCTTCATTTAACCTCCACACCAAAGATCGTTCTTTAACTATAAGCGAATATATAACGGAACACCTTATTCTCAGCTTAACTGACGGGCTATCCTAGTTTTGGCTTTCCTCCATTTTTAGCAGATTTCCCTTAAGGCAAATCAACTATTGAGGTCGTACTCATGACGTGATTTTCGAAAACTTTTCTTCAAATGTCCATCGATCCTACCCAGGAGATGACGAAAATGAGGTCCGTTCAAAACTATATATATATATATATATATATATATATATATATATTTGTCTGTTAACACTCTAGCGGTCCCAATTTTTGTTTATTCGTCACCAAACTCGGTATTTAATCGTTTCATGTAAAAAGGAAGATCAAGTTCGTTAACGGCTGAAATCGGACCAGTGGGAGGGGGGGTTTAAAGGGGGGATTTTCAAAAATTCGAAATATCTCCGTTATTATGCAATTAAATTTACTATAAATATTGTTATATACATTTATTCTCTATCTTGAATATTAACCGAGATATTTGCATTTTTATGAAGTCTGTGGTCGGGTATAGTTCGGATTAGATCGGCCATATTCGTCAGTACTCGGCTCAGGTGGAAGCTTCTTCTAACCTTACCTGTCGTTTCTAACCTTACCTTCATTACTTTGTGTGATTTATGCAAATACGGTCTGTTCATCCGCCGCCCCCCCCTTCTTTAGTTCTTGTACTACTAAAATTTGAGTTATTAAAATATAAATTACTTTTTACAATTCAAAAGCCGTTTCAGTTGGGAATTTATTAAAATTAACTGAAAGTTTTCTTATTACCGTTTGTATTTATTCATGGTTGGCTTGTGTTACCAGTATGCAGATTTCTCTATTGTAAAACTTCACGTGGGAAATCTGCTTAGTTTACGCAGCCCCTGCGTGATGAACTTTTCCTTTCTATATCACAAATTATATTTTCAAAATTCACCCATTATTTATATGCGCGAATAGTTGAAGACGTTATAGTGATGTGACCATTCTAGCCAATGTCTTTAAAACCTTGCAGGATCTATCAACGAAACACTCTAGAAATATAAAGTATCCTTTCTCAATAATGGACGTGACACAACTAAATCGATACGGAACTCCATTCTGTATTATACAAATCGGGAGAAATGAGCCAATTGTCGCCATTCATGACCCTGCTTAGAATGGTCATATCCTCTGAATAGAGTCAACAGGAAGTGGTTCAGCGGAAGGAAGGAAGAACGTTGCGAGTCATGTAGGATTCTGGAACAAGGCAGTCTACTAGACAGGACGGGCAAATCTAAAACTGGCTGTAATTGTGTTCTTTTTAACTTGTCGAGGATTTGACCAAGTTCATTGGAGATATCTTTTTCGCTTATATCTGAAGTGTTTAAGAGCGGAAGGTGCATGAACTTCTTCATGCAGTGCTGCGTAGGCTAAGCAGATTTCTCACCTGCTGTAATGACGTCATTACACATCATATACCTGGATATTCTCATAATAATGAGATCGTCACCATGATCTAAAGTCTAGGCCTTGTAGTTGCAACCATTGTGTTCTATAAGAAGCTACCTCTTTTCCATATTGCTATTCTCACCGAAATCAATAAGTTGCCTGATGTCTTCAAATATATTAGAAATGAAGTCGTTGTGCCTTATGACATGCCCAAGAAGTATCATTCTCCTTTTTTCCATGGCCTTGATAAGACTTTTGCTCTCACTTACCTCGTTTAGAACATGGATGTTGGACTTTTTCTGAGCCCAACTAGTTCTAGTGATTCCATGCCAGATCCACATTTCCAGTGCTCCTAATCCATTATATTCCCTGCTGTGTGGAGTCCAACTTTCGTTCTCCAATAAAGCAGTACACTTCATAGGAAAGACTTTGCAAACGATAAAAGGACGTGTGTATATATATATATATATATATATATATATATATATATATATATATATAAAATTGTAACCTATGTCTGTACATTGATTTTTTTCGCGAAATTTCACGATAACTTTTCGTTTCACATGTCATAGACACCATAACTGCATTTTGTTTCTTTCGTGTATGTTTGTTTGTTTGTTTGTTACCTTTTCACGCAAAAATGGCTGAACTGAATTTTATGAAACTTGGTATGTATATTACAACTATCCCAACTTAGACTTTAGGCTATATTAGAATTCTCTGAGATGAACAGGAGTGGGGGTTGTAAGGGAGGTCTGAAATTAAAAATAGCGATATTTCGTTTCCTATTGGTTTTTCGGCAAGTATGAACATAACAAAAGTTGTTTATTTTGTTATTTAAAGTAACTTTTGTTATATACACTTTTTTCTTATAACGTATTATAAACGAGATATACGCTAAAACCTATAGCGGAAGTGAGCAATTTTATTTGGCACAAACGACTCAACCTAACTAAATAAAACTCGGTATGTATATTAAGACTAACACCTTCATTATAATAAGCCATACCAACATTTCTAGAAACGGGCAGGAGTGGGGGTTGTAAGGGAGGCCTGAATTTAAAAATAGCGGTATTTCGTTTTCTATTCGTTTTTCGGCAAATATGATCGTAACAAAAGTTGTTAATTTTGTTATTTAGAGTAACTTTGTTCATATTCATTTTTGTCTTTTAACAACGTATAAACGAGATATACACTATAAACTAAAGCGGGAGTCAACGATTTCATTGAGCGCTAACGAGTAAACCGAAATTACAAAAACTCGGTATGTCAATTAGCATTAATTCTTCCATGATTATAAGCTATATTAAAATTTTTAGGTTAGAACGGGAGTGGGGGTTATAAGGGAGGCCTGAAATAAAAATTCTCGATATTTCATTGTCTATTTGTCTACGGGAAATATGACAATTTGGAGGACAGTGAAGACTTACATAAAAAATTAATTTTATTATTAACAAATGCCAACAACGGGAATTAACCCTAAACACTGGGACGGGTAAATGTCAAAATATTGTGCAAATTAAAGCCTTGCCAAAAAAATACCATCACCATTCAGCCTCAAATCAATTTCCGGGCGAAGCCGGGTATCTGAGCTAGTATATATATATATATATATATATATATATATATATGGAAGACTTGAAAGTTTTGCAAAGCATGAGACGTTTATTATCCAGTTGCTTTAAATGAAAATCCCATGAGTGGGAGAAGAAGGTGACTAAAGGCTTAAAATTAATAAATGTAAAGATTACTGTTATAACTAGAGAAAAAATTTATTGTCAACAATTGTGGAATAAAATAAATTTGTGATAGATTGTTCATGTAATATTTCTTGATACTACTCATAACTGAGATGATTCTTTATACCCCCCCCACACACCTCCTGGCCTAATTACGGTCATTAAAGAACCTATTTTTTATTTTTTTATGTAGTTCTATAAACTTTACCTTCTAACTTTAATATTAACCGAGATTTTAAAATTTCAGTCTTCAGAAAAACCCCACTTTTCGTTGTCGCACATTAGTAATTAGAGAATATAACATGGATCGTCTTAAAGCTTAAGTACCAAATATTTCTTTCAAAATCTTTACTTAATAGATCTTTTGCTGAATGAAAGTACGTCGTGTGATGACATCATCAATTGAGATTTTCTTTCTTTTTTAAATTCTTTATTTAAGCTATACCATTCTTGAATATTAAACCGATTAATTTAACACAAAAGATAGTCTCTGGACAGTATAAATAGTATTCCGTAATGGCTGAAATCCGACCAGGAATTAGGGAGAGTTTTTTTTCGTATTTTGCGAGTTATTCAAGCCTTCTTTTTTTCAGTCTTCAGCAACCCCCTCCCACTTGCACTCCCCGGATTTGTATTTAGACATAGAGAATATATGGTAGCATGAAATGAGTCGCATGTCACATCAGCACGTAGCCAATCGTTTTAGTTTACACACTCCTTGACGGACAATTTCACTACAGTTATTATGTTTTTAAAATAGTAAAAAGTAATTTTTCTGACAAGTATTATGAAAATGAATTTTTTTAGCGAGTACGTGTGTGGTCTTGTTTTCTCAGAGTTGAATTTGGAGTGGATTGAGAAATTTTCTATCGATGTGGCGGAGGAAATAAACCGGCTCACAAAGTAGTTATCGATTCGCCATTAACGATTGGTCTCACGGACGTTCCGGAAGCAAAGAACACAATTTGTCTTGCATTCACAACCGTAGTAATCTCTGCCAGGCTTGAGTTGCTCGTGGAAAAAAAGAGAGATCGAGAGACCTTAAAAAAAAATATTTGAAATGGAATTTTGAGACGAATGATCAAAACGGCCTTGACCCGTATGATTGAGCGCTGAATATGGATATGATTAATGGATTATGGTCGACAGACAATGTAAATCTTGTTGAGCCGGTACAAGGACACTTTTTTTTTATGGCGGAGAGACTTTCCATTCTCTAGAATCGAGACCGTTGAAACAGAATGGCCATAAGTCTGCTTTTACTAGGCCCATAAAGCTCTAGGGAAGATTGGACTTAAGGCTTACGCAACGGTTTATATTACAACTTGGCGCTTACTCCATGCAACAACTGAGAATTCCTACCGAGCATACACATAGACAGCGGCACCGCTATTAGAAAGGATCATTTTTAATGACTAGGACATAACATGGGAAGGTTCTCGCATACCGTGTACAGTAATTGTTGACAGGAATTACCGCTTTTATGGCCAAAGTTAAATATGGAGAATAATATTTCACAATATATCCGAAGGCCTGTGAGAAAATCATACACTTTTATTACCCGGTAGTTCGGAGACCTATGGTTATGGGTAGATAACAGTTTATTGCTTTGGGGCTTTTGTGAATTAGGCATTGGTCTCGGCGCATTTGGTAAAGTCGATGGAGTTAAAGAGTTGGCTTTAAACTCTCATAGTAAACCCAGACTGGTTAGTTCGAGTCCCGCCTTAGCAATAGGAATTTAAGTAGTGCCGAACTCATTAAATAAAATCCTTAGTCACACCCTGGCTAGGAGAGGGTGGTAACTTGTAGAAGAAGGCCTGTTCCTCAAGGAAACACAATGGCGGAATGATCACATTATGAAATTATATAATGGAGAGTATCGTTATAGATGGCGATGTGACAATGCAAGTTACCGTTTAGGTACCAGAAAAGGTACGTGGTTCACTGGTTCAAAAATTCCTGTAAATACAGCAATAACGTTCATTTATGCTTAGAAATAAAATAAAAAAAAGTCCGTCACGCAGGGGCTGCATAAACTAAGCAGATTTCCCACGTGAAGTTTTACAATAGAGAAATCTCCATACGAGAGCCGATCAGTTACGAAAACGGCCGAACTAGCTTTTGTCGGGAAGCTCACTCGTGCGTTATCCGCCTCCATGTAATAATAATGCAAATATCTCGGTTAATATTAAAGATAGAGAATAAATGTATATGACAATATTCATAGTAAATTTAATTTGCTATAAGATTGATTCTATACACTTTTTTGATCCGACGTAGGGTAACGGAGATAAATCGAGTTTTCGAAAATCCCCTCCTCTAAACCCCTTCCCACTGGTCCGATTTTAGCCATTAACGAACTTGATCTGTCTTTTTGCATAAAACGTTTAAATACCGAGTTTGGTAACGATCAAACAAAAATTACGACCACTAGAGCGTTAACAGACATATATATATATATATATATATATATATATATATATATATATATATATATATATTATTTTAGGAATAAAAAGAATATCATTCACTTTTTTTTTGGCAAACTTCCCTAAAGGAGGTCGTACTCAAATGCTTTTCGATCCTACCTAGATGACGTAAATGGGGTCCGTTCAAAAAAGTATATGTATATACACTCAACCGCAAAAAAAAAACCGGACACTTCATTTTTGTCGTATTAAAAGCTAATTTTCAGCAATTTTCTTTATGTGGGTATTCTAGTTATTACAGAGAATTTAGAGTCTAAGTCCATTGAACTAATCCCTTCAGGATTAGTAAACAATTAGATAAAACTCAGATTAGATTTATTTGTCGTGAAGTTGATCTATTCTAAACTGAAAGTAGTTTTTCGCACATTTAAACATCTTTAATTATTAACCAAGCATTTTCTTTAATTAATGTTTTATATTTATTTCTGTTCAGAATAATGGGTCTTTCAAACTTAGATGGAAGGCCGGAGCTTACGTTACATTGCCGAAACGCTTGGGGTAGCGAAGTCTACCATTCACTGTAATAAAAATGAAAAATAAATTTTTTTTAAATGTGTTAATTTATCTTTTTCTTTTTCTTTTATTTTGTATTTTTTTGTAAATAATCAATAAAAATTATTCACTTTTGGCAGATTTTGTTTAAATAACCTATAGATTAACCAATTATTTTAATTAAAAAGATTAATATACATATATATTAAGTATTTAACAAAATTATAAGACTAAATCTAAGTGTACGGTTTTTTTTGCGGTTGAGTATATATATACCTCTTTAGCGGTCGTAATTTTTTTTTTATCGTTACCAAACAGGATATTTAAACTTATGATTTAAAAAAAGTCCGTCACGCAGGGCGGCGTTAACTAAGCAGTAAAAGATCAATGAGAACAATATTTGGTATTTAAGCTTCAAATAAAGGGCTTCATAACATAATAGGATATTGAAAATATGAGATGAGTAGGAGTGGGGCTTTACTGAAGACCGAAAACTAAAAAATGAAAGTATCTCAGTAAATAATCAAGATAGTGGAAAAGTGTACATAACAATATTTATAGAACATTACATTTGCAATAAGATTATTTTTATACAATTTTTCGATCCGAAGCATAATAACGAAGATATTAAGAATATTCGAAATTCTCCCCCTCTAAACCCCCTCCTACTGGTCCGATTTCAGCCGTTTACGAACTTTGTCTTTCTTTTCGTATAAAACGATTATATATCAAGTTTGGTAACGATAAGACAAAAATTGCGACCGCTAGAGCGGTAACAGACAAATATATATATATATATATATATATTTATATATATACATATATATACAGTTTTGAACGGACATTTAAAGAAAATCTCGTCATGAGTGCAACCTCAATAGCTGATTCTGCTAAAAAGAATACTTTGGTATTTAAGTTATATAACAGCTAATTGTTACTATGAAATATCTCCGTTAATATTCAAGATAGTGAAAACTAGTAATAAATAACAACGTTTATAGGAAATTAGATTTGCCAAAAGATTGGTTCCTGACAATTTTTTGACACGACTGATACAAACGGAGATATTTGAAATTTCCAAAATCCCCCCTCTCCCATAGGATATCGGCCATTAATGAAATTGATCTTTAGTTTTACATTGGATTGCTAGAGCGGTAACGTGTAAGTATAAATACATAATAAAAAAGTCCGTCACGCAGGGGCTGCGTAAACTAAGCAGATTTCCCACGTGAAGTTTTACAATAGAGAAATCTGCCTAATAACAACTGTAGTAGTAAGAAACCTCTAAACCTAAAAAACATTATTTAGTGCGTAATAACCCAGTAGTTTCTAGCCCAAAAAAAAGTTAACCTAACCTCTAAACCTATTCACGCGGGACGATAGTTATGGAAACCCCCGCCAGAGCTCTCGTCGGAAACTCCGAACAGCCTATTGGTGACACGCAGAATACAAATGCAAATATCTCGGTTAATATTCAAGATACTTAATTAATGTATAGAACATTATTTATAGTAAATTTAATTTGCAATAAGATTGGTTCTATACAATCTTTTGATCCGACGTATAGTAACGGAGATATTTCGAAAATCCTCCCTTCTAAACCCCCCCTCCCACTGGTCCGATTTCAGCCTTAACGAACTTGATCTTTCTTTTTACATAAAACGCTAAATATGAAGTTTTGGTAAGGATCAAACAAAATTGCGACCGCTAAGCGGTAACAGACAAATATATAGATATATATATATATATATATATATATATATATATATATATATATATATATAGATATATATATACAGTTTTGAACGGACCTCATTTTCGTTCATCTACTAGGTAGGATCGATGGACATTTGAAGAAAAATGTCGAAAAATTCCGTCATGAACCTCAATAGCTGATTTCCCTTAAGGGAAATTCTAATAGAGATCATGTTCGTTAATGGCTGAAGACGGGACAGACAAACTGGGAGGGTGGCTTAGAAGGGAAATTTCGAAAATTCAAGTTATCTCTGCTATAATACGTCGGACCGGAAAAGTGTACAGAAAAAATCTTTCTGGAAATTAAATTTTCTATAAATGTCTTTATATGCATTTTTTCTCGTTATGTTGCTTATTAACCAAGATATCTTCATTTTTTATTTTTCGGCCTTCAGTAAACCCCCACTCTTACACATGTCATATTAAGAATAAGCTGTTATATCATGAAGTACTTTATTTCAAGTTTAAATACCAAATATTGCTCTCATTGAACTTTTACTTTTTGAGATAAACGTAAATACGTGGGGAATCTGTTGTCTGCGGACGGACTTTTTTGTCCTTCGCCCCCCCCCCCGCCCAAATCAATCAAAACGGAAAGTCAGCGCCAATGTTACCAATAATTATTACTGGAAGAGAATAATCAAAATAATTAGCGAATAAAAGTTGTTAATAAAAAAATCAAATAAACACATTGGGAGGTGACGTCTTTTGCAGTTCAACAATGTAGAAAGAAACCTTGACAGTTGTATACATTACATATAGTAAACCTTGGATTTGAGAATGCCAATTGGGTTGCAAACTTCCAACCCAACATTACTAATAGATAACTAACTAATATCCATTAGCATAGTAATTATGGACAAATCTCATTAAATGGATCGTTTATGGATATTTCAAACGGATGGAACTGTTTACTTAATATGGACTAACGTTGTCGGTTGTAAGTCGATATCATCTGCATAGGAACATAATTCTAAACCAATGAGTATTCTGACATGTTAATGAGTTATAATAGACTCCACGTGCCCTAGGGACGGAATTTCGTTTTAAACCATTAACAGGTGGCCTTCCTTTTCTCAAAAAAAAATATATACTCAAAGAAGTCTGAATTAAAAAAAAAAAAAAAACCCTAAAGCGTACACATGAAGCTTAATTATACCCCACGTTCTAAAATCAGCTTTCAAAAAGTACCCTATTAAATATTTTTTGTGTAGGTCTTTAAGAAAAACAAATATATTTATAATCGTTTTATACAAATAAGGGAAGTACTTTAATTTTATTTATTTATGCCCTTTCAAAGTCCAAAATTATACAATGTTAAATGACAAAACTAAAAGTTATAAATACACATTTTATAAATGAACATAGTACTAAATTCAAGCAACTAATATCAGAAAAATAGCTGATTTCCCTCAAGGGAAATCTGCTAAAAGCTGTTAGTGCTACATCAGGCATGCTCAGAGAGAGAAAAAAAAACGTCCGTCACGCAGGGGCTGGGTAAACTAAGCAGATTTCCCACGTGAAGTTTTACAATAGAGAAATTTCACGAGAGCCGAGCAGTTAAGGAAACGGCAGAACTCGCTTTTGGCGAGAAAGTCACTCGTCCGTTAGACGCCCAGATTTAATAAAAATGCAAATATCTCTGATAATATTCAAGATAGAGAATAAGAGTATAGAACAATATTTATAGTAAATTTAATTTGAAATAAGATTGGTTGTATACAATTTTATGATCCGAATTTTACCATCCGAACGTATGGTAACGGAGATAAATCGAATTTTCGAAAATCCCCCTCTAAACCAACCTCCCTCCCACTGGTCCGATTTCAGCCATTAACGAACTTAATCAATCTTTTTGCATAAAACGTTTAAATATCGAGTTTGGTAATGATGAAACAAATATTGCGACCGCTAGAGCGTTAACTGACAAATATATATATATATATATATATATATATATATATATATATATATATATATAATTTTGAACGGACCTCATTTTCGTCATCTCCTGGGTAGGATCGATGGAAATTTGAAGAAAATTTTCGAAAATCGCGTCATGAGTACGAACTCAATAGCTGATTTCCCTTAAGGGAAATCTGCTAAAAGAGTCACCAATAAAAAACATTTTTTCTTAGCAAACTTTATTCATACTACCCTACATGTTTCGTGGCTTGCATACCACCTCTTCAGAGGCTATTTCTTTTCAAAAGAATAATAACAATAATTTAAAAAAATATAATAATATTAATTTAACAAACTCCTATGATAATTCTTTGCTAGATACAGTATTAATAAATGCCTTCTTACATGATATATTTATGAAATATAGTTACAGACTGCTGCTTACATTTCTGAAGTGCTCGTTTCCCTTTTACGTTCGTAGCGACTGACCCTTCCACACTGGGGAAGTCGTTGATAATGAGATCGTTTTTGGAAAAGGGTTAGCCCCCCGAAGAGATAATACGTAAGCAACGAAACATATAGGACAGCATGAATAAAGTTTGCGCTGAAAAAATGTTTATTATTTGTGACCCTTGCCATAAAACAATGAAGAACATATACAAATATGGGTTACAGAATAACAAGGAAAACAAATAAGGCAAAAAAATTGGTGATGAGCATGGTTTTTTTTTAATCAATAGGAATTGAATGGCTGAAAATGGTACTTTGCTAATGATTGTCGTAACGACACACACACACACTTACACACATATATCTTTATAGGGGGTGAGGTTAGCCAAGTGAGTTGGCTTAATACAATTTTAATGATCCACGTACGTAACGAAATATTCCGAATTTTCGAAAACCTTCAAACCCTCCCCCTCTCCATGGTCCGATTTCAGCCGTTAACGAACTTAATCTTTCTTTTTGCATAAACGTTTAAATATATGTTTGGTAAGATGAAACAAAAATGCGACCGCTAGAGCGATTAACAGACATATAGATATATATATATTGATATTATATATATATATATAGTATATAAATTTGAACGACCTCATTTCGTCATCTCTGGGTAGGATCGATGGACATTTGAAGAAATATTTCGAAAATCGCGTCATTGAATATAGTCAATAGCTGATTTCTCTTAAGGAAATCTGCTAAAAGAGTCACCAATAAAAACATTTTTTAGCAAACGTGATGGCCTTAACTACCTACAAATTTCTGTGCTTAGGTCACTCGGGTCAAGTATTCTTAAAAGATAATGAATAAATTTGAAGTAAGGATAGTAGAATGCGAAAACAAAAAAAAATTAATTGCATAATACTGTAACTATAAATGTCAGCATGATATAATATGAACTATTACATTTTCATTCTGAAGGTCGTTACCTTTTACTCGTCCTGTCCTTACGGAGGTTTGATATGAACTTTTTACGGTGTCTTGAAGCTACGAGCCCGAACTATAGCCATATTATTGCGGAAAAGGGTGCTATTTGCAAACTGTTGCATACATTCTACAGTATAGCCTTAGAATACGGAACACATAGCAAAATATGTTGAAATAGAACTGTTTATTTTTTTATTTTCTTAATACGATTGAATTGAAATTAAGTTTCTACTTTGTCGCAAGATGGACCCACACATCTATCTATTGATTAGGGTAATAATTAGCTGGCCAGCTGGGAATTGAATGGCATTTAGGTTATACTGTAGAATCTAAGCCCACCGCTAAAAGTCTTGACCGTAATGAACCGTATTATCGAAAAAAGACGATATTTATAAGGAATAATTATATATATTATATATATTATATATATATATATATATATATATAGAGAGAGAGATAGAGAGAGAGAGAGAGAGAGAGAGAGAGAGAGAGAGAGAGAGAGAGAGAGAGAGAGAGAGAGAGAGAGAGAGAGAGACATACTTGAAAATATGTTCCTTAAATATATTTTAAGACATCCTTGAATATATCAAAAATGTAATTTTAAATAGCCTTCAAAATATAAAGTTTCATCATGGGTTATGTCCCTTTTAGTGCATTTTCCTGGAGGAAAGTCTGGTATAAAAGAATATACTTAGAATTAAGTTAGTTAACGTCTAGTTGTGCACTTTTACGTTTGATGGAAATTGAGTAGGGGGTGGGGTTAGAAGGGCGAAATTAAAAACTTAATTGCAATATTCTTCGTACCCATGAGAGATGCAGAAGATTTAAATATGACTTTTTTATTCATTATGAAATTATGCATAGAGTATGTTCTCGGGCATTTTTCGGTCCGACCATTGGCACGGAAGCACTGTATATCAAGTTAAAATAAGAACGCTTTATTTATTAAATTCTACTTTGTGACACTATAGCTAATCGGGGCGGGTTATCATCAGGTGACCATCCTTTTCTATCCAGGGTGGGACAAAGGATTTTATTTAGTGAGTTCGTTACTAAATAAATTCCTGGTGACCAGGCGGGAATGTAACTTGCTACTCTAGGTTCATCATGATTGAGATGAGATTAAGGCAAACGCTTGAGGGAAATCAGCTATTGAGGCCGTACTCATGACGCGACTTTCGAAATATTTCTTCAAATGTTTATCGATCCTACCCAGGAGATAAAGAAAATGAGGTGCGTTCAAAACCATATATATATATATATATTTGTCTGTAACGCTGTAGCGGTCTCAATTTTCGTTTAATCGTTACCAAACTCGATATTTAAACGTTTTTTGCAAAAATAAAGACCGTTAATGGCTGAAATCGGACCAGTGGGAGGGGGGTTTAGAGGGGAGGATTTTCGAAAATTCTAAATATTTCCGTTACTATACGTCGGATCGAAAAATTATATAAAATCAATCTTATTGAAAATTAAATTTACTATAAATAATGTTATATACATTTATTCGGTATCTTGCATATTAACCGAGATATTTGCATTTTTCTGTTTTCAGTTTCTGAGATGAGATCGGCTAACTTCGGGTCTAGTCGTGGGTTTCCGTCAAGAGCTAGTTCGGGCCGTTCCCGTAACTGTTTGACTTTCTATTCTGAAATTTCTCTATTGTATCTGCTTAGTTTACACAGCCCCTGCGTGACGGAATTTTTAAATTTAATTCGAGTACAAGGAAGTCGTCTGGTGTCCTCATCGGACTTTTCATTTAGGTACAGCTAGGATATACAGAGGTAATGATAATAAACCGTGTCATTGTTTGTATGTATAATTATGATAGCACTATCTTGGCCGTGCGTAACTTAATTCCGTCTACGGCACCGAAACAATACTAAAGGCAGATCCTTGATAGTGATTCTGGGGGGAGAAAGTTTCTTTTTTAGATCTAGATAATCTGTAAACGAGTCGTTGGATATTACAGGCTATTGTAATAGTCTGGAGCATCCTAGATTTCATATCTGGCTCATCACTTTGCTTGATATAGTTGGGGCATGTAATTAGATTCTTAAATACATCAGGAAACGTTATGCCTTCAAAGGCTTCCTGCAAGTCAAATGTAAACATTTCCACAGAGACACCTCCAAAATTAATACATCAGGTTCTTGTGACATCATAAGCCTCTGCCCTAGGTAGGCTCGGCAATGGTAGACAGGAGGAAGTCACCTCAAAAGTACCTGTGATGTTATAGGTGTATACATTATAGGCAGTGGTGGCTCGTAGCTAAAATTAGTGGGGGTGCTGCCCCAGAAAATGTTTAGCCTAAGCACGCTAGGGTTGGCACTGCGGGAACGACAGTGCTCTCTCTCCCTTGTGGAGCTTCCTGTGTGACACCTGTCAAACACCTCGCCGATGGAACTGTAAAGCACACAGTTCCATACAAAAATTTTTGTATATTTTTCCATAAACTGGGGGATGGTTACTGCATTAAGCTTAAGGATTATATATTATACCAGTATAAAGAAAGAATTCAAGAAAAAAACTCATCATATTAAATGTTATAGATAAATATCAAGTGGAAATTGGGGGTGCTGCAGTTCCGCAGTGCCTATACGCGAGCATCCACTGATTATAGGCAATGCTAGGTCTTAGAAAGGTGTAGGCAGAGTATTCATCATAATTATGGTTGTTTTTTTTTAATGTTTAATAGCACATTGGGTAGAATCTTATTAAAAAATACAATAATTAGAGAAAAAAAATATATAAATTTTAAAACCATAAAAATATATAATTTTTTTAGTGGCATTTATAAAAAAAGTCAGCCTTGCATGGACTTTAAAGACTGCAGATTTTCCACACTGGTCATCCGGCATAATCTATTCTCATTTTTTAGCAGTTTTACCTTAAGGGAAATTTGCTATTGAAGTCGTACCCATGACGCGATTTTCGAAATGTCCCTTCAAATGTCCAACGAAAATGAGGTCCGTTCCAAATTGTATGTATATATATTTGTGTGTTACCGCTCTAGGCCGCAATTTTTGTCTTATCGTTACCAAACTTGATATATAATCGTTTTATATAAAAAGAAAGAGCAAGTTCGTTAAAGGCTGAAATCGGTTCAGGAAGACGGGGGGGGGTAGAGGGGAATAATTTCGAAAATTCTTAATATCTCCGTTATTATGCTTTGGATCGATAAATTGTATAGACCAATCTTATTGTCAATGTAATGTTCTATAAATATTTTTATATACATTTTTTTCACTATCTGAATTATTAACCGAGATATTTGCATTTTTTTAGTTTTTGGTCTTTAGCAAACCTCCACTCCTACTCATGTCATATTAACAATAGCTATTATGTTATGAAGCACTTTATTTTAAGCCTAAATACCAAATACTGTTCTCATTGGACTTCTACGTTTTGAGATAAATGAAAATAGGTAACGCACGAGGGAAATCTGCTAAGTTAACGCAGCCCCTGCGTGACAGACTTTTATTATAATAAGAAGCCTTGTAAACCAGACATCGTTTTGTCAGCAAGGCTCGAGAGGCTTAGGAGTTCCGGTGCTCTATGTCGAAATTGCTAAGTAGGATATTTAGATTGAAAACTTAAAATGCAAATATTTATGTTATGATTCAAGTTAGAGGAAGAAAATCTATAGAAGATCAATTGTAAATCAAGTTGGTCGTGTAACATTTTTAGATCCGTTTCGTAATAACTGAGATATTTTGAACTTTGTTCAACACCCTCTAAACTTCACCACCTTCGAATCCTGTTTCAGCTATTATCTGCCTTGATCTGTAGTTAATATAAACTACTTAGATATAATGTTTAGTAAAAATCAAACATGAATTTCGACAGCCAGAGTAGTAACGCACACAAACACACTCGTGTATACATATAAAACTAGCTAATGTACCCGTCGGTGCCTAGGAAATTAATTTTGTCAGAATAATGATGGTTTTTTTTTTTGTTTTATACCAAGGCTTCCTCAATAACAAATTAAACAATCATATTGAGTTTAAACGAAGATTGTCTTTCTTCTTAAGCACATTACAAACCAACGTTTAATAGTTTATACATAGGTTTTTCAAATAACGACATATGGAAGGAAATAAGATAATATAATCCAGAATTAATGAGTTTGAATCCCCACAACTTCCGCTGTCACACTTGGTTGAAATTCACTGCGATTTTGTGCAAATAATACATTATAAAAATTAAATAATCGAAATGCTCTTATGCTAGTTTAAACAACTATTGGAAATAAATAACAAAGTTATTTCTAGAAAAATAAATAACAAAGGGGGGGGGCTGAGATTTATAATCTCATTATCATACATAGAATTATCATCTAAGTCTAAAAGCATAACATTATTTGTCATAACATGCCTATATCTAATAAACTTTACTCACGCTAATTCACATACCAAGTTTTGTTTAGTTCGGTTAAATCTTTTGTGTCCAATAAAGTTGTTGACTTCCACTATAGTTTTTAGTACATATCACGTTTATACTTCATTATTCGACAAGAGTATAAACAAAAAAAAAAGGTAATCTAAATACCAAAATCAACAACTTCCGTTATGTGCTCATTTGCCGAAAAACCAACTTGAAACAAAATATTGCGATTTTTCATTTCAGGCTTTCCTTATAACCCCCACTCCTGATTGTCCCTAGAAATGTTGATACAGCTTATTATCATGGATACCTTAATGCTAAATTACATACCGAGTTTTGTTTAGCTCCGTTCAGTCTTTTATACTCTTATACTTTTATAACATTGTTGACTGTAGCTATAGTTTTTAGCGTGTATCTCGTTTATACATCGTTATACGACAAAAGTATATGTAGAAAAAGCTATATGATGGATGAATATTTCCATCAACTTAATTTCAGAGTAATATTTGTGGCAATTAAAGGTTTAAAGATCTTTAATCAGGTATTAAAAGAAACATCAAAAACCAAAAAGACACACAATTATTGTAAGAAATAATTCTCTAATTGCCTATTTTAATTCTATTCAAAGCATTTTGAGACTCCCTCAATTAAAACGCCTGTTTAAGTAAAAGATTGGCCAATTTAAATTTTTATGACCTGAGAAAAAGAGATATTTTGAATTTGATATATTTGCTTTCCTGTAAACAACCACTCCTATGCCTGATTTTATAGTCGACCTTGAATCAAGAAGCGGTTTAACAATTTTCGTTTGGTCTGTGTGTGTGTGTGTGTGTGTGTGTGTGTGTGTGTGTGTGTGTGTGTGTGTGTGTGTGTATATACATATAATTAATGCTAAGGATTATATTTTAGGAATTGATTTGAATGTTTAAGTTAAAATTGCCTAGGGTCCTGTTTTAGTCAGTGAACTCTTTATACCGAAATACTTTTTTCAGCCGTCACAAGATTTTAATCTGTAAATGGTAACAAAGAGTAATATTGAAATTGATAAATGTAATCATTCATTCGTGGTTCATTGATAGTTTATTCATGATATCATTAAACACTCCCAAGTCTCCTTAATGAAACTGATAATAATCAGTTCTCCTTGACACTCAGATGCCAAATTTACATATTTTTTCCATTGTAATAAGTTTGTAAAATTTGTCAAAGGTTAAGGACGTTCAGACAGTAATAAAAGTATCGTAAATACTGTAAAGGCTCAGTTTGTTTTAATAGTTATAACAATATAGTGACTACAACAATAGTTTCGATTATTGAGGTTGAGATAACAATATTTTGAAGACTGTGAAAATGTTGGTTAATTTTAAAAAGTAATTAGCAATATTATTGAAAATTGCCAAGCTTGCAATCATTCAGGCTGTTTTAATAGTAAGAGCAATATTGAAAAAAGTCCGTCACGCAGGGGCTGTGTAAACTAAGCAGATTTCCCACGTGAAGTTTTACAATAAAGAAATCTGCCTAATAATAACAGTAGTAGTAAGGAATCTCTAAACCTATTCACTAGGGACGAACAGTTACGGCAACGGCCGCACTAGTTCTGGGCGGAAAGTCCCGAACATAGCCGATTCTTGCCGACCCCACACACAATACAAATGCAAATATCTCGGTTAATATTCAAGATACAGAATTAATGTATAGAACACTATTTACAGTAAATTTAATTTGCAATAAGAGTGATTCTATACAATATTTCGATCCGACGCATAATAACGAAGATATTTTCAAAATTCCCGCCCGTAAAACTTGTCCGATTTCTGCCATTAACGAACTTAATCTTTCTTTTTACATAATACAATTAAATATGGAGTTTGGTAACGATCAAACAAAAATTGAGACTGCTAGAGCGTTAACAAACATATATATATATATATATATATATATATATATATATATATATATATATATATATAATTTTAAACGGATCTCATTTTCGTCTTCCCCTCGGTAGGATCGTTGAACATTTGAAGAAGTTTTTTGAAAATCGCGTCATGAGTACGACAGACAATAGCTAAAAATGCAAGATTTTGAAATTATTTAAATTAGGAATAAGAAACTGTAAAAAGTTCAGCCTGTTTAAATAGTAATAGCAATATTGTGAATGCCCAAATATATATGTTAAAATATAGATATATTATTTATTTGGTTTTTAATATATATATGACTCTTAACTATATTTTTATACTTGGGTAGTAAAACATCCGATCCTTATGAAGGATTGGACGTTTAAATCTCCATGTGTAAACTATTTTTCAGTTTCAACGGCAGTATTGTGAAAGAACACTATATTTTTAATAAATTAAATTATTTTCTATTTATTAATTGTTAGTTTAACTCTAGGAGAGAAGACGTAGTTCTCTCGAGACTTATAATCGGCCACACTAAATTAAACACACTCATACTTAATGACAAAGACTGACAGAGCTACTTGCTCAACTTGTAATATTCTCTTGACGATAAGCAACATACTGACAGAATGCCGAAAACGACTACAGCAGGACTTCCCCTACAACTTACAAGAACTTTTGACGGAAGGCAGCCTATACATTAAGAATATATTCTCAAACTTACACAAAATTCAAATATACAACAAAATTTAACATACAAATTAAGTCTTGTGTAAAACAAGATTTCAAATTATATGCGTTAATTGTATTTTATGCGTTTATACACATGTATGTATTTACCCCGAAGGAGGACATTACGCCAATCATTAGCAAAAGTACCATTTTCAGCCATTCATTTCCTATTGATCCTCCACCAAATATGCTTATCACCAATATATTTTTTTTTGTTAAATACTTTTGTTATTGTTTTTTGGTATTTTTTATTGTTCCTTGTTATTATCTCTTATCTATTTTATTTTTTGTTTTTTGACTTTGTACAATTTTTGACTTTTGACAGGGCAAATCACCTATGGTGTGGTGACCATAAATAAATAAATCAATTATTATAAGTTGGTCTAGAATTTTACATGTTCGTTTATTCCTGTGTGGCTAAACAATTTTCAAATTTTTAATCCAATTGTGTTCCATTTCATGACGTTAACTTATTTCTCTTTTTTGTTTCCTAGCACCTGATGATGGCACGTTAGTACCAGAATTCCTTTTGCTTAAATAAACAATATGGGAAGACTTCCAGTTAATAAGACATAGTTCCCACATCTGTAATCCCACATCCGTTATCGAAACTCGAATTATAATAGTGCAAAAGTTCAGGCTGTTTATGTAGGAATAACAATACTGAAAAGGTTGCGGAAGTTCAGGTTATTTATGTAGTGGCAATAATATTGGGAAGGCATTAAAATGATCAGGCAGTTTACTGAAACGCAGTAAGGAATACGTTTTTTTATTATGTTGTCATAAATGTCTCTTTAGTGTAATAAATAACCAGTCGTTTGTCAAGATTTGGTACTTATAAAATAATTACAGAGTTAGTTTTCTTTTTTTTTTCGTGACCGGGATATGCCAAAATTTTTAATAACAACCTTAGAACCGTTCATTACAATTTTTAACGATATTGGGCTGAATCGTATTAAATAATAAATATTTCCTTAATAAAAAAACGATAGGTGTTGTTGTTTTTTTATATCCTCGTTTCAGGTAAAGGAAGTATTGTATTGGCGTAAAATTACACATTTTTTAGGAACTATCTGATTTCACCAACCCTGAGCCATTTACATCAGTTTCCGTGTGACGTATGTATATTCGTCTATCGCAAAATGAAAAAAATGTACAAACCGAGAATGTTTCAAATTTCATATTAATGACTGTTGTGCCGTCTGGATGTGCAACTCCACTTTTGATCAAAATGTAAAGAGGGTAAAGAGGGTTGGAAGGAAATAAAAAAAAAATTCACTTTTTTCGTAACTGAGAGAAAACTTATACAGAATCTATGATACATTACGATCCGATGTATTGTAACGGAGTTATTGCATATTAGTTTCAAAGGAAATGAGACGAATGTTCTACATAATGAGCAGAATAAATAGTTATTTATTATACAAGTGACGAAAGTAGATCATTTTACAACTCGAGTGAAACGTTTACCCACACGAAGAAGCGAGTGTGGTAATTTCACGAGAGTTGTAAATTCTACTTTCGTCAGGAGTATAATATTAATTTTTTTCTGTAATCGTGTAATACATGATCAGATCTAACCTGAATATGAACAAAATTAGGATGTTGTGAAGATTATGGTATGTTGTTGGTAGGTTATAGGCATGGTTTGTGAAAGGTTATAAGCATAGTTATAAAACAACTAGTGATGGTTGTGAAGTAGTGCAGTTATAAACGAGTGCAGGTTATAAACAAGGAAGGTAATTATTATTATATTTATTTAATAATATTTAAAATATATTGATTATTTCTACCAATAATTCAGTCACATTTCAATTTATTTTTTTTAAAATAAATTCTTACAATGTTAAGAAACATTTAAAAGCATTTAATTTCCAACTTCAAAATAATTTTTTAATTTATACTTATTACTAATTAAGAAGGCAATTCACTTTCTTCACTCTATTGCAAATTGTTTCACTTTCTTCACTCATTTCAGTTAAAGTAATACCATTATTCAACAATTACAGAAAAAAGTAAATATTCCTTCCGTATATAATCGCCATGACACTATTCACCACTTTATTGGTTGGAAAGTCGTAAATATACTAGCTAAAAGAATCATTGGTTAACTTAAACCAGCCTAACTGACCAATAGGTTTGCTTTGGCGAGACAACATCAAAGATTGGGCTGAACGTACCGTAAGAAGTCAGATCAGGTTTTCGTCGTTCAACTTTTTCAAGAATTCCTAAGTCTGCTTACCTACGCAATTCCTTCTGTAGTAAGCACCCATTTATAGAACATTTAATTAGCAATGAGATTTGTTATATACACTTTTTCGGGTCCGACATATAATAAGAGAGATATCTTGAATTTTCGAAATTCTCCTTCTAAGCCACCTTTCCCACTTTCCGATTTCAGTCATTAACGAACTTGATCTCTATATTTACATCATACGTTTAAATAACACGTTTAGTAACGATCAAACAAAAATTACGACCGCTAGAGCGTTAACAGGCAAATATATAAATCTCTCTCTCTCTCTCTCTCTCTCTCTCTCTCTCTCTCTCTCTCTCTCTCTCTCTCTCTCTCTCTCTCTCTCTCTCTCTCTCTCTCTCTCTCTCTCACTCTCTCTCTCTCTCTCTCTCTCTCTCTCTCTCTCTCTCTCTCTCTCTCTCTCTCTCTCTCTCTCTCTCTCTCTCTCTCGCTCTTTCTCTCTCTCTCTCTCTCTCTCTCTCTCTCTCTCTCTCTCTCTCTCTCTCTCTCTCTCTCTCTCTCTCTCTCTCTCTCTCTCTCTCTCTCTCTCTCTCTCTCTCTCTCTCTCTCTCTCTCTCTCTCTCTCTCTCTCTCTCTCTCTCTTCCTATCACTCCCTCATCTCTCTCTCTCGCTCTTCTTTCTCTCTCTCTCTCTCTCTCGCCTTCTCTCTCTCTCTCTCGAGTCGAGTAGTAGAGGTCAAGCCTAAGCTCAATAATATGTGGAGTGGTGACCAAATATTTAAAAATTGGTAAAAGTCTTAGGGCGCCCGCAATTGGAATGCCGCTGCCTCTGCACAGCGGGACTCCAATAAAAATCGTTATTTATACTTAATTTGCTATTTAAATTATATTAAATAGCATTTAATTAAATTAAAATCATACTTTATATAATTTCAATTTACATTTATATTATCATTTACCTATTTTTTTAAAAATTAAATACCTCAGCAGCAGATGACTTAAATGCCCAGAAAATTTCTTCTGTCCATTAGGTTGTTCAAGCTAGGGGAAAGCCAATCAAGCAAAGAATATTCTCTTGCTAATTTTCTTCTCTCTCTCGCTCTCTTCTCGTTTCCCTCTGCCTAAATTACTTCCAAACTTCTCTAGTCTACCACTTAATTAAGAATGGTAATTACGTCTGCTAGAGTCGCTACCATGCACGTGACCTTCAAAACGATACCCGACTTAAGAAGAAATGCTTCTCCGGCAATCAATATTCTCATGTGATTAAATTAAAGCTGTCGGATTTTTTTTTTGTTTTTGTAAACCTGTTATGAACTTCTACATAGTTATTGAGATAATCGTTTGGCTTAGGGGGTAACATTACAAAGGGTAAAATACAAAATAGATAACTGTACACCCCAAGGCAAGTAGGTTGTTTAGGTTGATTAAAGGCTATGGATGAATAAAAACAGACAACCAATTATATTCTTCAATAATCATTATTTAATATTCCTTTATAAGTAGTTAACAGAAAAAAATTAATGAAATATATAATGTGGACACCCCGTGATTTCCTTGTACTACTATTCAGTTAAATATAACTTTACCGCACTTCATTTAAAAGTGAATTAGGATATCTCCCATAAAAATCGACTAATTCCTTCACAAATATTTATTCTAAGCCCTATTGAGAACAGAGAACTTTAAAATATAATTCAAAAACATATTCAAATAAACATAACTTGAAAAATGACAAATTTCACCGTAACTATTAGATATAAGAAATTTTGAGGTGAAAATGTTTTGCTTATCAGAAGAATGCCTTTAAATTATGCTCAGTAATTTTTCTATCCAATGCGAGATATGGTATGTTACTTTCAAATGAAATATTTTTAAATTCGGTCCAACTATTCATTTTATTTATTAGCAGATTTTCCTCAAGAGAAATCAGCTATTGAGGTGTACTTCATAAATGTCCATGGATCCTACCCAGGAGAAGACGAAAACGAGGTCCGTTCAAAATTATATATATATATATATTTCTCTGCTAACTCTCTAGAAGAAGATTTTTGTTTGAAAGTTCCAACAACTCAATATTTAATCGTTTTATGTAAAAAGAAAGATCAGGTTCCTTTTTGGCAGAAATTGGACTAGAGGGAGGAGGTTATGGAGGGTGGATGTCAGAAATTCGTAATATCTCCATTACTATGAGTCGGGCCAAAAAATTGTACATAATCAATCTTATTGCAAATTAAATTACCGATACATATTGTTATATACATTCCGTTTTGCTATCTCAAATATTAACCGAGATATTTGCACATTTTTTTTTTAAATTTTCTGCCAGGATCAGGTTTAGAGGGGGAATTTTGGAAATTCTTAATATCTCCGTTATTATACGTCGGATCAAAACATTGTATAGAAGCAATCTTATTACAAGTGTAGTGCCCTATAAATGTTGTTTTATGAATTTTTTTCTGAATCATGAATGTTAACCGAGATATTCGGATTGTATAGTTTTCGGCTTTCAGTATACCCCCTTCTTTTCCATCGAACATAAAATAACATACATCATGAACGGTCATATTTCCAGCCGAAATACGAAATATTGTGTTCAACAAATCGTTTCTAGATGAGATACCTACAAATGCGTTCTGATGATCGGGGGGGGGGGGCTGCCCTCCTCCCCACCGTTTTTTTTTGTTTTTTATTTACTTGAGATTCCTTTTAAAGTGCAGCACTAGACAGTTAAACAGTTTTCAGCAGTATTAATATATTATATTCAGATATAAAATACTTTTTGTGATACCATCAATAAGACTTTGTGAACTTGACTCGAAAATGTTCATTTGATTTATGCCATGCTCGATCTAGTACGCTTACAGCTGTAACCAAGGTGATTTAACTGAACTACTTGATAATCTTTTCATGAAACCTTTATTTTGCAAGATACATGCAAATCGTTTTGTGATGACGTCATAGAAATTTGATTTATGCTATACCACCACACGGGAAATCTTCGTTTACGCAGCCATGCATGACGGGGATTTTTTTTTATAAATTTCCTGCATTAAATAGATTCGGGATCCTGCTCAAGCGATTTTATCACCAATATATGTCATAACATCTTATGCACAACTTAGTTTTAGCAGATTTCCCTTAAGGGAAATCAGCTTTTGAGGTCGTACTCATGACGCGGTATTCGAAAAATTTCTTCAAATGTCCATCGATCCTACCTAGTAGATGACGAAAATGAGGTCCGTTCAAAACTGTATATATATATATATATATATATATATATATATATATATATATATATATATATATATATATATATATATATATATATTTGTCTGTTACCGCTCTAGCGGTCGCAATTTTTGTTTGATCGTTACCAAACTCGATATTTAGTCGTTTTGTGTAAAAAGAAAGATCTAGTTTGTTAACGGCTGAAATCGAACGAGTGGGAGGGGGAGTTTAGAGGGGAGGATTTTCGAAAATTCAAAATATCTCCGTTACTATACGTCGGATCGAAAAATCGTACAAAATCAATCTTATTACAAATTAAATTTACTATAAATATTGTTCTATACATGTATTCTCTATCTTAAATATTAACAGAGATATTTGCATTTTTATTAAATTTAACGGACGACGGGGGGTCTAAGTTTCCGCTAAAAGCTAGTTCGGCCCTTTGCCGTAACTGTTCGGCTCTCGTATGGAGATTTCTCTATTGTAAAACTTCACGTGGGAAATCTGCTTAGTTTACGCAGCCCCTGCGTGACGGACTTTTGAAATCTTGTAGAAATAAGCTTCTTAGTAGTGTGTATGACAACATTGTCATTCCAGTGCTCAGGGAAGTTTGCATGCTTATAAGCTACTAATTTGTATAGATTTTCACGAATCATGGCTGCAAACATTTCTAAACTCTTCCTTTAAACAACTTAAGCTTTTTGTGTCAGCTGTATTATACCTTCTAATGTGCTGTATATTTATGAATTATTGAAGCCCTGCAGTTGTATGATTTTTTCATGAACATAAAGTTTGACTGAATAAACAGATTGAACCGCTTCTGTATAATGTGCAACGTTATTCGCACGGACATGAACAGTGATTGACGTTAACTGTCAGTGAGAAGTGAACATGTTTTATGTACAGTCATCAATATAGCAACGGCTTCCTTGTTTTTTAGTTTTTATCTTCCCTTCTCAATCACCTTGGAAGAACAGGATGCTGTGTGTTTCATGTGCCGCCTTCTGTCATAAGCACCTGTTGTCTATATTTTGATCAAATTTTAATCGGAAAGTGAAAAATAATGGGCCAAATAATAATAAAGTCATCCCTCCCTGAGTAGTAACACCCCTCCCTCTCCTACTCATCGGTTGTACATCGAAATATATAATATGTAGTAAAGTGAGAGAACGTGCTTTATACCAGGACTTGCGAAATCTGCCTAGTTTACTCAGCCCCCAGCGTGATGGACGTTTTAGGTATTTACATGGTAATACTACTCTGGACTCTGAGGCCAAAAAATCAGCTGGAAAACTTGATTATGAACAAATAGATGTACTACATGAAGATATTTCAAGACAAACAAAACAACTCATCTTAGATACATGGCAAACCGACTGGACTAACACAAGTACTGACAACAAACTTCGAGCTATAAAGAACACTATTTGCATGTGGCCATCAAGTTCCAGAAACTCTAGGAGAGAAGAAGTAGTTCTCTCGAGACTTAGAATCGGCCACACTAAATTAACACACTCATACTTAATGACAAAGACTGACAGACCTACTTGCTCAACTTGTAACACTCCCTTGACGATAAGACATATACTGACAGAATGCCGAAAACGACAACACCAGGACTTCCCCTACGACTTACAAGAACTATTGACGGAAGGCAGCCCACACATTAACAATATATTCTCATACTTACACAAAATTGAAATATATGATAACATTTAACATGCATTAATCATCCACCAACTGTATATGTATATTTTTTTTTTTGGTACTTGTTATTATTAGTATTATTGCTAAGTTATGTGCTACTATTACTTGTTGCTAAGGTATATGTTATTATTACTTGTTGTTTAGGTATTTATTATTGTCCCTTGTTGTTAATGTATTTGTTATTATTACTTTTTGCTAAGGAATTTGTTATTATTACTTGTTGCTAAGGTATTTATTATTGTTACTTGCTGTTAAGGTATTTTTTGTTATTATTTGTTGTTAAGGTATTTATTATTGTTACTTGCTGTTAAGGTATTTTTTGTTATTATTTGTTGCTAAGGTATTTATTATTGTTACTTGCTGTTAAGGTATTTTTTGTTATTATTTGTTGCTAAGGTATTTATTATTGTTACTTGCTGTTAAGGTATTTTTTGTTATTATTTGTTGTTAAGGTATTTATTATTGTTACTTGCTGTTAAGGTATTTTTTGTTAAGGTATTTATTATTGTTACTTGCTGTTAAGGTATTTTTTGTTATTACTTGCTGTTAAGGTATGTTTTTTGTTATTGTTACCTGTTATTACTTTTGAAAGGGCAAATCACCTTCGATGTGGTGTCCATTAATAAATAAATTGAATTGAATTGGTAATACTACTATTATTGGTACTGTTATTGGTATGTTATCATCCCCAATAACAAACTGACATCGAAATACATACCATATTGAACAATATGCACAAATATCAAATGCGTTCCCTGAAATGTTTGATATAAGCGATTTCAAAACTTGTTTGATTCTTGATAAAACACTAAAAGTTTCCAAGAGGAGTTACTTAAAGAGATGTCTTAAGAGGCTCATTATACAATATGAAGAGTAAATACTACTTTCAGATAAAGGAATTCTTATTCTTCTATTCAATTGTACTCAAGGTTAAATGAATGAATTTGAACTATATGAAAAATACGAAGAAAGAAACGGCGGGTGGGATACAGTAGCAATACAGTATATAGTTGGGCTTAAAATATATAAAAAAAAATATCATTTACCTAATTAAAAGAAAGTCTGTCTCTCAGGGGATCTGTATACTAAGCATATTTTCCTCGAGCGTGTATGCAACACATTTCATTTCATGTCACTTTTATTTAATTTTTCTAATTAAAAATCCGAATAATAAAAGTGGTGGTTTACTAACGACTGAAAACAAGAAAGTGCGGATAAGATGATTAATGTTTGAGCTACGAAAAAATGTTCGACCAGTAATTGTAAAACATAGAGAGATTGGTTTTATAACATTTTCCAATATAATTTATAATAACAGAGAGAAATTATCGAATCTGCCCCTAATCCAATTTCTGCCACTAACGGCTTTGATCTTTAGTGTTGAATTAAACAGTTTAATATCGATAATGATAATATAAAATAAACATTTTCAAGTAAAGACGTAAAATCTCAATTGATGACGTAATCATATTACGTTTTTGTACTTATCTAAGATAGGAAAAGTGAAATGAAAACGGTATTTGGTATTTACTCTTCGAATTAAGTGATCCATGAAGTAACATGGACTGTGACTGCGGTCACAGGGAATCCTTGGTTCCTGTCACATCATTGTGAAGAGCAGGGCACTGATGATGGAGCGTATGCTCTGAAAGCGCTCTGTCACAACGAATAAAGAATAGTGAAGGAACGAGGCGTTTTTTCTTACCTGAGGTAATAATTCCTTCACCATCCAGCACCTCAAAAATGGATAACATATTCTTGTTATGATATGAGGATGTAGTGTATTTACTCAATGCTGAAAACTAAAAAATGGGAATATCTAACTAGGTGGATGTTGAAGACAAAGAAAATATGTACAATTTTTTGATCCTATGTAAAATAACAAAGATATTTTGAATGTTAGAAATCCTCACTCTAAACCACCCTTTCCTTTCCCACTTCTCAAATTCAGCCATTAACGAAGTTGATTTTTAGTTTTACATGAAACGTTTAAATGTCAAGTTTGGTAACAATCAATCAAAAATTTCGACTTACGAAATGCGCATCCATTAGTCTACTTGAGGGATTTCGTTGCTACATGGAAATTACGTATATTTAATAACCTATTGAAGAAGTACAAAGAAAATGAGTGTTCCCTAACAAAAGATTGGCATAGATGTTGCCAGGGCGGGAATCTAGAACCTTCTAGGCGACGAACCCAGCTCCGACCAATCAGCGAGTGAGTTGGCGCCTAGTAGAGCTGATGGCGGGTATATTAAGTTGGCCAGCTGGCCCGACAGTTCGGTTTTTTGTTAAACATCAGTGATTTGACCTGTGATTCGAGCGACTCGTGAGTTATTGTACTGTATAATAAGAACGTGAACAGTTTATATTGTGGTTAGTAATGAACAATATTTTACCATGTATGCAAAAGTGTGTAATTTGTCGCTAAATAAATTGTGCAGAGATAAAAACGTTAAAGTTTATGTATTTAATTTGGCAACCCAATAGAACCCTAATAAACAACGTTTATTATTTTGGTAAGAAACATAACAAAATATACACAGTTTTGAACGGAGCTATTTGTCATTATATTCTGGATTGGATCGTTACCCTGAAGGAAACCCTGTAAAACACCATAATGAACAACAAAGGACTTGGTAATTACTTTTGAAAAGGTCGAATAAACTCCATTTAGTGTGAGACCTCGAAGAGAAAGTAACCGACTGGTCGAAAAAGGAAATGACACCTCGGTTTCGCAAACCCGAGGCTCCAGAGGTTCTGGAACCATTGTTCGAGTTCCTACCACCTGGAACTATCTGATACCCTTCAGGCGTGACCTCTGACTAATGGGAAGGAAAGACCAAAAAAAGAAAAGAAAAAAAAAGGAGGGCGGGAAAGCTTTAAAAAAAGGAGTAATTTGCCGGTGTTTCTCAGGGGAGTGTGTTTTCCCAATACTTTCCACAATTTCTCTAAGTCGTTGATACTCTAATGATCTGCGGTTTTACGGGAAATTCTTTCAGAGGTGGTACACCAATAAACTGATAGATTTTTTATTTGGAAAAGAATAATAATGTACAAATAAATTTTTAAATTACATACGAGTTTCTCACGACAGAGTCAAGCGTGTTAATCAACCACAAAACATATTTACAGTTACATAAATCAAGAAAATACCAAAACCATTAACTATTAATGATAATTTATGCCTCAAAAATGATCTTTTAGCCAAAACTAATTAAAAGAATACATATAAAATAATTAACAAATTGGGGACACACAATATAGATAATTTCTGAAATGTAAAGAAAAATGTTGTTTACTTTTTCAACGCTGTCTATTTTAAGAATAACTGTTCTTAGTTTTTTAAGTGATTTTTTAAATAATTGAACACTAATGAACTGCTAAAAAACCCGTTACGCAGGGGCTGTGTAAACTAAGCAGATTTCCCACGTAAAGTTTTACAATAGAGAAATCTGCATACTGCTAACACTTAACGTGAGTAAACACAAACGGTAATGAGAAATTCCCAACAGAAACGGCTTCCCAATTATAAAAAAATAAATCTGCCAACCACTCAGAGCTGTACAGATAGATAGACATATGCTTCTCCAGAAAGAAAAAACAATTTCTGATACATATATATATATATATATATATATATATATATATATATATATATATACATATATATAAATGTATGTATATCTGAATATAACATATTAACTTTATTGCAAAATATTTAATTTATCTACTAGTACTGCAATTTAATAATGAAACAGAATAATTTATATTTTAATAACTTAATATTTAGTAGTACAAAACTAAAGAAAGGGGGGGGGGCAACAGCACGTGTTTGCACATATGTGATAAAGAGAAAGCTTACACGAGTATCTAAACCAATTTTACGAGAGCCGAACAGTTACGGAAACGGCAGAACTAATTTTCGGCGGAGTGTCACTAAAGGAACCAACAATAGCAAGTTATTTTGCAATAAGCTTGGCACTATACAAGTATTCGATCCTACGTGTAGTAACGGTAATATTTCGAATCTTCGAAAATCCTCCTGTCTTAACACCCCCTCACTGGTCCGATTTCAGCCATTAACTAACTTGATCTCCCTTTTTACATAAAACGATTAAATTCGGAGTTTGGAAACGATCAAACAAAAATTGTGACCGCTAGAGCGTTAACAGTCAAATATATATTTTGAACGGACCTCATTTTCGACATCTCCTGGGTAGGATAGATTGACATTTGAAGAAATTTTTCGAAACTCGCGCCATGAGTACGACCTCAATAGCTGATTTCCTTTAAGGGAAATCGGCTAAAAAGAAAACAATGAGTTGTAGTGTCTGAGGGGGGGGGGGAGGTACAGAAGGTTAATTGAGAGTAAGAATAGCTCGCTTAGTACTTAAGTTACGAAAAAAAATGCCAAGAACAACTATTGTAGACCTTCAATGATTCTATAACATTTTACGATCCAACTAATAATAAGGGAGATATTTTGAATTTTCGAATTCCCGTCCCTATTTAGCCCCCCTCCTCTCTTAAAATTACTTACATCTCTGTCGGCTTTCTATCCTGGATAAAATATGAGACCAAAGATGATATGAAGAGCACGTTTTCTAGGGGCTAATGATGCCTTCACGAGCCTGCAAAACCTAGTTCCGTCCTGTAATTTTCTCAGTCCGGTTCTGGTCTTTAAGCTTGCCCTACTTAAGTCTGTCTGGAGTAGTTCTCGGCCTCATTTTCGCCATCTCCTGTGTAGAATCGATGGACATTTGAAGAAAGTTTTATAAAATCTCACCGAGAATGCACCTAGAATAGCTCCATTTGTAACTGAATTCCATAAAGGGAAATCTGCCTGCTGAAGATGGAAACCTTTTTTTATTTTTTTTATTTATTTTTTGGATAATTATCTCTTATTTCCAAAGGTAGTTCCTGAATCAATGATATTACAGTTAGTCCGACGATTATTAAAAAATGAATGATTATCAAGATGAGTTTTTTTTTTTTTTTTTCAAAGCGACCTTGCTGAACGAAATGCAATTACAATTTCATTTATTTGACTTTAATAATTGCTGCAATTTTTATGCCGTTTACAATTACGTAATATTAGGTGCCGAAGTAATCACTTACGTAAGAAGCAACATTGAAAATACACTGATAGACCTGTTAACAACATTGTATAAGCTGGTATATTAGATTATAAAATGCAAATGTTATTTAGTTTTTTTAACCAACTGTTGCTCCCGTAGCTTGCTGGTTTTTGAACTTGTCCTGAAGCCCCACGTAAGAACTATGATATAAATATAATAAAGCCGTAGGCCTTTTAGCAGATTTTCCATAAGATAAAACAGCTATTGAGGTTGTACACATGACGCGATTTTCTCAAGTCTCCATCGATCCTCCCTAGGAGATGACGAAAATGAAGTCCGTTCAAAATTATATATATATATATATATATATATATATATATATATATATATATATATATATATATAGATAGATAGATAGATAGATAGATAGATAGATTTTATTGGCTAATATATACATATTTTAGCCTGAGTCTGGCCCATTTAATGTTAGTAATCATACTAGTAATATACAAAAAGAAAAACATATATGTATGTTTGTATATATAAGAACTAGTGACATAATATTAACCTACTATATGCAATAAAATAATACATTTTACTTTTTTTTTTTTTATTTTATAAATTGTTTTCAGGTACTTAAACTTCTAAAATTCTTTATAATTAAATCTGATTAGTACTATTCAACATATACGTATTTACATTTATTTATTTGTTTACTGTGACTTCGTTGGACATTCCTATATAGATAGATAGATAGATAGATAGATAGATTTTATTGGCTAATATGTACAAATTTTAGCCTGAGTCTGGCCCATTTAGTGTTAGTAATCTTACAAGTAATTTACAAAAAGAATATATATATATATATATATAAGAACTAATGACATAATATTAACCTACTACAATAAAATAATACATTTTTTATTTTTATTTTATTATTATTTTTTTTTTTATCAAATGTTTTCAGGTACTAAAACTTCTAAAATTCTTTACAATTTAATCTGATTAGTGCTATTCATCATTTGTTTACTGTGACGCATTAATTGACTTCGTTGGTCATTTCAAAATTATAGGGATTAATTTTCAATATACTGGTATAGACTATGTCGTTGCCTAGTTGCATACTGCTGAAAGGAATAAGTAAATCATGTTCAATTTATAAATGTCCTCAATGTGAAGGATATTTTCCAGTGACATTAATTCATCACTTGTTGCTATAAACTTCTTCAAGTATTGCTGTCTATAATAGCTGTATTCCGAGCATTTCAATAATAAATATTTTAATCCGGCCGATATGAATTCCTTGCAGCATTCACAAATTTCTCCGGATTTTATTACTTTCATTTTTTTATTGTGATACTGCTTCAAGTAGTCGTTATTTGAAATTCTAAGTTGACTTACTAATCTTACTTTCTTCATATTCACTTTGAATTTAAGATAATCTTCGGGTTGGGGGCTGGTATAATGACAAACATTTCTATAAAAGGGATTGTATGATGTACTATATACTCTATTGATGTCGGTATATATATATATATATATATATATATATATATATATATATATAAATATATCCATCGACCCATCTATCTCTAAATATATTTGTCTGTAACCGCTCTAGTGGTCGTCATTTTTGTTTAATCGTTACCAAATGCAATATACGAGGGGTAAGCGTATTAAAAAAAAGTATAAGCGTTTTAAAAAAAAGAAGAAAAAGAAATATCAAGTTCAAAAACGGCCGAAATCGGACCTGGGGGGGGGGTTAGAGGGAGGAAATTTTGAAAATTCGAAATATCTTCGTTATTTCTCGTCTAATCGAAAAATTGTATATAATCAACCTTATTTAAAATATAATTTTCTATAAACGTTGTATGTACATGTTTTTTATATAATGAATATTAACAGAGATATTTCCATATTTTAGTTTTCATCAGTAAACCCCCACTCCTACTCATGTCTTATTAACAATAAGCTGTAATGCCATGAACCACTTCATTCCCAGATTAAATACCAAATATGGTTTTCATTGAACTTATATTTTTTCCAATATAATGCTCTAGCGTTCGCAATATTTGTCTTATGCTACTAAACTCTATATATAACCGTTTTATTTAAAAAGAAAGATCAATTTCGATAATGGCTGAAATCGAACCAGTGGGAGGGGTGTGGGGAGAATTTCGAAATATCTCCATTATTTTACGACAAAGTGTACAAAACTAATTTTATTGCAAATTTAATGTTCTATAAATGTTGTGTTTTACATATTTTCTGTATCATAAATATTAACCGAGATATAAATATGTTTTAGTTTTCGGCTTTGAACAAACCCCCACTCCTACTCATGTCATATTACCAATAAGCTGTTATATCCATTTCATTCCAAAATTAAATACCAAATATGGTTTTCATGGAACTTTTACTTTCTGAGATACGTGCAAATACGTTGTGATCACGTCATCAAATTAAGCGAGTTATTTGCGTTTTCTTGTTTTCAGCCTTTAGTAACCCCAACACTCTTCACCTTCTACTCAGTAGAATTTTTTTTTAAAATAGTAATAGATAATATGTGGTGAGAGAAGATCGCAAATGAATTCTACCTGCACGTGGAAAATCTGCTAGGCTTACGCAGCCACTGCGTGACGGACTTTTTTATATCTTGAAAGGACCGTTGGACGTTTAAGAAAATTTTTCTAAATCGCGTCATGAGTACAACCTGATAACTCACCCAAATAGCTGATTTCCCTTAGTGGAAATCTTCTAAAATTACGGATTAGTAACGAAGAAGCAGTCGAAGCTACCCGATTTTCCACGTGCAGGAATGAAACACGGATGACGACTGAGTGGAAATTACCATGATGTCATCTGTACATTGTATTCTTATTTCTACTTTATAGATGTCTGTTCTGAGAATCTATCGTAAACTGCACTTAAAACTGAAGATAATACAAGATGATTAGTGATATAATAGCTCTTAGTGGAAATCATATTAATATTCTTGTTGATGACCGATGTTAGAACAATCCATGTTATATGTGGCTGTCGGTCATCAATGTTTCGGCAAATATTTATTACCTTTGTCAAGTCAGACTGAAAACCCGATTTTCAACATTCAGTGCATCGGTTTTTCAGCCTACTTTGACAAAGGTAATGAATATGCACCTCAACAAGTAGTTTTCAATTCACCTCAAGAGACAAACAAGGATTGAAAATCACATTGTTTGTCTTGGAGATTGATTGTCAATCAGAGCAAAAAATAAAATAACTACTCGGGATTTGGGCGGGCTGTTGGTCCATCGTCAACGGAAGGATATCAAGGTCAAAACACCTTTACTCTTAATACTAAATTTAATAACTGCAGAGTACTTTCGGGGCGAACCGTCCCATCATCATCAGTGCTCTAGAGCTGGTCCCTATTGAGCCGGCATAGGGACGAGCTCTGGAGCACTGAAGATGGGGCGGTTCGGCCCGAAAGTACTCTGCAGTTATTACATGAAGTATTAATAGCAAAGGTGTTTTGACCTTGTTATCCTTCCGTTGAAATAACTACCTTAATTCCATATGTAGCCTGTGGAGCTTGTGCTTCGGCCTATATCAAATGGTAGTTTCCGATCACATAACCTGGAAAAGGAAGTCCAGCTACGTTAAAACATTTATTCCGAAAATGCTGGATGGTATGTTCAAACAGTGTCCGGGTTGGTTTCAGCGCCATTGCTTTGTGTGAAACTGAGACATCTCGCTGCTTGAGATGGCATCAACTTCGAAGAATATAATCATCAGTTTTCCCTATTGCACACTGATGAGGGTTGAGTAATTGTGGCCCCTTCCCAGTCACAAAATTACTACTTTCTCTCAGCGTTCAGTTTGGAGTAAGAGTAATACTATTGGTTTCTGGGAGCGAGGGGAACTTCCTCTCAAGAGTTCAAAAATCAGTTTCTCCCCCGATTAGGGGTTATGACCTACACTGTAGTATGACATAAAAGACGGAAGTTACTCTAAGATACCAAGAAGAGATGAGAGACCTTCACCCTCTTGCAGCGTGAGAAGAAGACATTACAAATTCTCAAGACAACTTAGCCTAAATGTAAATAAAATGTAGAAGGAAGCAATGTATGAGAAGAACCCGTGTGTAAACACAAATAAGTAGTTATGTACTAATCTTTACCCTCAGAGAAACTTATGATCTTTGGCTTCGATTAATATCACACTGAAAACGCTTGTTGTTGTCAACACACATAAAAATGAAATTACATAAGCGTTGCAAAAAGTCAATTAAGCAGATTTCCCACGTGCTGGTATAGCAAACTGATGGTCCCATCTTACGTCATATTCTCTATTTCTATGTAAAAAAAACTCCTCATCATCCTCATCTACTGGGTAGGATCCATTGAAGAATTTTTCGAAAATCCTATCATGACCACAACCTCAATAGCTGATTTCCCCTGAAGGGAAATCTGCTAAAACTGGATGTCATAATACCAAGAAAAGATAAGTTACTACTTCACAAAGCGTTAATTATCTATGAATATACTGAAATATCTGCAAGATATCCCTTATGTACCTTTAGGCTTGATGCGGCCTGTATCCCACCAATCCTGCACTCACGATTATATTTTAAGGAATTTTAATCAATAAACGTCTCATAACCATCTTCAATTTCTACCACGGAGAAATCAGCTTAGCTTACGCAACTCATGTGAAACGAACATACAGATATTGCCAGCAAAGTACTCAGGTGACATTTATTACAACTGAATGAAATCATTCTAAGCTTAAATACTAAATCATGTTTTCCGGAACATTTTTTTTTTATGCGAGATACATGCATAAAATTAAGATTTTTCGTTTTTTACTGGAACTCATTTATTTTATCTATATTGATTACTTGATATTTAACGGTTTCAGTCAACAGTGAAGATCATATTTGTTATTGGCTGAAATCGAAATTATAAGAGAGTGGGTTAAGGGGAGGGGAAACAAAAATCCGAAATATTTCTGTTAAGGTAAGTAGGATTGCAAAATGTTGTAGAACTAATCTTGTTAAACTATTGTTGTTATATGCGTTGTTCCGTAACTCCAGTATTAAGCGTGTTATTCGTACTTTCTTTCTTTCTGTGGCTGAAGTAACCCCCCTCCCCTACGCTCATCGGTTTATTGAACATAAATAGAGAATATGTGGTGAGATAAGATGAATGGCATGTCATACCAGCGTGGGACATAATCTTAATTTTAGCAGCCCATAAGTACTAACGACTTTTTTATATAATGGTCTCTAGTCTTTAGAAATTTGAATAGATATTAATCATATTTTTAACTTTTAATTCCATATTATTAAAAAAAACATAATTTATAGATATTGTATGTCTACAATCTGCGATTCACAGAGTCGATATGATTTGTCGTGGGAAAAACATTATTATAAAATTTTGATCCTTTATTATTCAAACATATTTGCTATGCCGTCTATGATAAAAAAAAATCTGTTTCGTCTATTAAAATTACTAATGTATGAAACCCAGAAGCATACAATATAATTAACATTTCTGAGAATTATAAATTACTTTATTAATAGCTTTAGTGAGCATTTATTTTACAGAACCCCTTAAACAAAACCGACCTCATTAATACTTTAAATATTTAAAGTATTTCTGGAAAGTAAATGTTTGCCTAGGTATATAAATACTGATCCAGTTCATTAAACGTGAGTTTTATACAAATCTTATCGCATTGATATTAAAAGAACGCAAGATTCATATGTTCAATCTCGCTATGCTTTTATTATGCCTGGATTACGTCGTGTGACGATAAAAATGTATAAATTAAAAAGTATTTTCAATATCGCATTGAGAATTTCGGTTGTATATGTATAAGAACCATTTGGAAACGATATTTCGTGATCTTAAAATCCAGGCTTCCCGTTCTCCAATTCAGGACTAACAATAATATAAGCTATTTTCTAAAGATCTGTATATATGTATATATATATATATATATATAAAATTATAACGTTTGACAGTACATTAATTACACAGACCTTGCATGTCGAATGTTTTTGTTATAATTGTTTGATGGATATCAAACATTTTTATCCTTGGTGTCTGTTTGTTACCTTTTCATGCCTAACCTACTAATCGGAATTTCATGAAACTTAGTACGTGCATTACTACTAACTTAACGTAGAACTTAGACTGTACTAATATTCCTAGAGGCGAACAGGAGTGTGGGTTATAAAGGAAGCCTGAAGTGAAAAATCGCGATATTTCATTATCTATTAGTTTTTCGGCAAACCTGCATATAACAAATGTTGTTTCCTTTACTTAGTTATGGAAAGTAATTTTTAATATACGCACTTCAAGAAGTATAAATGAGATATACCCTAAAAACTATAGAAGGCATCATACAACTCAAGGAAACTTAGTATGTAGATTTGTATTAACGCCTCCTTGATTATAAGTTGCAATAGTCTTTTTAGGAACGAACAGGAATGGAACTTGGAACTTCCGGAGGCTGGAAATGAAAAAAAGTCTGTCAAGCAGGGGCTGCGTTAACTAAGCAGATTTCCCATGTGTGTCACATATTTGCATTTAACTCAAAACGTAAAAGTTAAATAAGAACAATATTTAGTATTTAGGCTTCAAACAATATGCTTCATAATATAACAGCTTATTGTTAATATGATATGAGTAGGAGAGGGAGTAAAACTGAAGGCCGAAAACTATAAAATGCAAATATCTCGGTTAACAATCACGATAGTAAAAATACTTCCATAACAACATTTATAGAAGGTTACATTTTCAATAAGGTTGGTTCTATGCAATTTTTCGATCCGACGCATAGTAACACAGATATTAAGAGTTTTCTATATTCCCACATGTCGGATTTTAGCCATTAATGAACTTGATCTTTAGTTATACTTTAAAAGTTTAAATAAAGAGTTTGGAAACGATCAAAGAAAACTCGCGATCGCTAGATCGTTAACAGATAAATAATCGTCTTCTCCTGGGTGAGATCGATTTGAGAATATTTTCCGCAAATCGCGTCACGAGTACGACCTCAATATGATTTTCCTTAAGGGAAATCTACTAAAATCGCCAGATTTTCCGATCTGGTGTCCAATCATTAACGCCAAGCCATTAAAGAGCTGACAATGGTTGAGTTTGACAGAAATAATTGGCAGAGCGTGTCCTTCATGGAACCACCATCGCCTTCTTAAATATATTCTTTTTAATATTAATTCATGACTCCATTATTATAATGAATGAATAATTTATGAGGCAATGAACATGCATATTGTTCACCTGTCTGCATAATGCACCCGTGCAGGTGTCAAGAGTCATTTAATTCAATCAACCCCCATAATCAGTCGAATTACAACTTCGTAAGGATGTGCAATTACGTCGATTAATTGACATAAAATATTTTACATTTCCAAGTTCCAATGGTTGATTTAAACCTTCAAACAGACAAATCGGTAATTGCGGTCAATTATCTAGAATTAAGATTTAGTACGGATAATCACTGATGGCTCGTGTTTTAAAACAATGTTCGGAGACTTTTTTATATTGCTCCGTCAATTTAAGTTGTTTGGGACTTTACGTCAGTCCAGTCAAGGCTATTGTTTATCAATTCTACGGTTATTGTGCCATTTACATATCTACACTGAAAACATTAAACCCGAAAGGAACATTCTCGAATAATCTTAAAAACAATGTCTTTTATAAACAAAGTCTTCGAATGATGTGGTTTATTAAATAACATAGTATTGTTTATGTATCAGGAGTAGAAGTGGAGGTTTGCTGAAAGCTGAAAAATGCAAATATCTCAGTTAATATTCAGGCTAGAGAATAAATGTATTTAACAATATTTATAGTACATGTAATTTACAATAAGATTGTGTCTAAATAATGTTTCGATCCGACGTACTATAACGGAGATATTTTGAATAATCGAAAACCTCCTCAGATCTTGAATTTTCATAAAAGAATTAAATATCGCGATTGGTAACGACCAAACAAAAATTGCGATCGCTAGAGCGTTAACAGAGAAATATATATATATATATATATACATACATACATACATGTCCCCGCGTGAAATGTTAGAGAGGGATGGGAATTCGAAAATTCAAAATATCTCTGTAAAATGTTACAGAACCAATCTTCAAACCATCATCTATTTCAGCTATAAATTCTATACATTTCTTAACAAGTTATTCCTACTGTCTTGTTTTCCAATGAGTAACCCCCCTCCCTCTTTAAACATCGACTTTTCCCCCCATAGAAAACGAGAATACATGGTGAGATGAGATCACGTGAGCACGTAGGAAATATGCTTAGACGGACTTTTTATTTTAATCTTGAGATTTAGGTATTGTTCTTTTAAGTAATTGTTCATGAGTCGTCCGTTACTCCTGTCCTCGCCTTCATTTCCAATGTGTTCATTGTGAACTTTTATCTATAATATACATATACTCCTCCTTGTTTATATATATAAAGTGCTTGGGAACAGTTGCATGTGCCAGGAAGCTGAAAAGATAATGATATCAGTCCCTGGTGAATAACACAAGGCTGACTCATATATTCACCACAACGATTGTAGCATTTATTCTGCCTAACAGCTGTTTGTATTTATTCCAAAATAAAGCGTATACCCACTAACACTTTGAAGAACTTTGAGACGCACGGTCTGCATGAACTAAAAAGATTTTCCAAGCAAAGATGACGTCATATGACATTTTGTTGAGGCCTTATCTTCTATTAATTAAAAATATATAATTCTTACCCTGAAATATGAAATGCACTGAGATCTTTTAAATTCTAAGCCAGTAACGAAACGAATAATTATTTCAATGCGAATAATTGTTTTCCTATGCCTCTAATAATGTTACGGAGTACGTTTCATCCAGAAGCTTTTTTTTTATTTAATTCATAAAATCTCCGTTAGTTCACAATCTTGGATAGATTATGAAGATCATAAGAAGAGCAGGTTTTCCTGTAGCTAATGATGACTCAACCTGTCTGCACAACCTGTTCCAGCCTATAATTTGATAAGCCCGGTTCTGGGGTTTGTGCAGGGCTTAATATAGTCTGACTAGAAATCTCGACCTCACTTTCGCCCTCGATTGCCTATAACCGATGGACATTTTACACTGCAGTGCCAAAATACTTAATTAATTCCCGTAACCTCTCGTTTACACTGTAATACCAGTATAACTAATTAATACTCATAACCTCTCGTTTACACTGTATTACCAATATACCTAATTTACTCATAGTCGTTCTATTACATTGTATAACCAATATGCTTAATTAATTCCCAAAACCTCTAGTTTACACTGTATTACCAATATACCTAATTAATACTCATAACCTCTCCTTTACACTGTATTACCAGTATAACTAATTAATACTCATAACCTCTAGTTTACACTGTATTACCAATATACCTAATTAATACTCATAACCTCTAGTTTACACTGTATTACCAATATACCTAATTAATACTCATAACCTCTCGTTTACACTGTATTACCACTATACCTAATTAATACTCATAGTCTCAAACATACACTGTATAACCAATATACTTAATTAATTCCCATAATCTCCCGTTTACACTGTAATACCAGTATAACTAATTAATACTCATAACCTCTCGTTTACACTGTATTACCAATATACCTAATTTACTCATAGGCGTTCTTTTACACTGTATGACCAATATAATTAATTAATACTCATAACCTCTTGTTTACACTGTATTGCCAATATACCTAATTAATAATACTCATAGTCACAGACTTACACTGTATAACCAATATACTTTAATTACAACCAACATATAACCAACATTAATACAAATAAAATGTTTGGACACAAACCATCAAAAACACAAATTTAAAATAAAACCTCAATTAACATACTTTCAAACCAGATACTGCTCATCTTATTTGGTATATAATGGGATATATATATATATATATATATATATATATATATATATATATATATATATATATATATTTGTCTGTTACCGCTCTAGCGGTCGCAATTTTTATTCGATCGTTACGAAATTCGATATTTAGTCGTTTTATGTAAAAAAAACAAGATCAAGTTCGTTAACGGCTGAAATCGGACCAGTGGGAGGGGGGATTTAGAGGGGAGGATTTTCGGAAATTCGAAATATCTCAGTACTATACATTTTATACTCATAACCTCACGTTTACACTGTATTACCAATATACCTAATTAATACTCATAGACACAAACTTACACTGTATAACCAATATACTTAATTAATTCCCATAACTCCCGTTTACACTTTAATACCAGTAAAACTAATTAATACTCATAACCTCACGTTTACACTGTATTACCCAATATACCTAATTAATACTCATAGTCACAAACTTACACTGTATAACCAATATACTTAATTAATTTCCTATAACCTCCCGTTTACACTTTAATACCAGTAAAACTAATTAATACTCATAACCTCACGTTTACACTGTATTACCAATATACCTAATTAATACTCATAGTCACAAACTTACACTGTGTAACTAATATACTTAATTAATTCCCATAATCTCCCGTTTACACTGTAATACCAGTATAACTAATTAATACTCATAACCTCTCGTTTACACTGTATTACCAATATACCTGATTTACTCATAGTCTCGAACTTACACAGTATAACCAATAAACTTAATTAATTCCCATAACCTTTCTTTTACATTGTAATACCAGTATAACTAATTAATACTCATAACCTCTCGTTTACACTGTATTACCAATATACCTAATTAATACTCATAGTCTCAAACATACACTGTATAACCAATATACTTAATTAATTCCCATAATCTCCCGTTTACACTGTAATACCAGTATAACTAATTAATACTCATAACCTCTCGTTTACACTGTATTACCAATATACCTGATTTACTCATAGTCTCGAACTTACACAGTATAACCAATAAACTTAATTATTTCCCATAAACTCTCGTTTACACTGTATTACCAATACACCTAATTAATACTCATAGTCTCGAACTTACACAGTATAACCAATAAACTTAATTAATTCCTATAAACTCTCGTTTACACTGTATTACCAATACACCTAATTAATACTCATAGTCTCGAACTTACACAGTATAATCAATAAACTTAATTAATTCCCATAACCTCTCATTTACACTGTAATACCAGTATAACTAATTAATACTCATAACCTCTCGTTTACACTGTATTACCAATACACCTAATTAATACTCATAGTCTCGAACTTACACAGTATAATCAATAAACTTAATTAATTCGGCCCAAATTTAATAAAAATGCAAATATCTCGGTTAATATTCAAGATAGGGAATAAATGTATAACAATATTTATAGTACATTTAATTTGCAATAAGATTGATTCTGTGCAATTTTTCGATCCGACGTATAGTACTGAGATATTTCGAATTTTCAAAAATCCTCCCCTCTAAACCCCCCTCCCACTGGTCCGATTTCAGCCGTTAACGAACTTGATCTTGTTTTTTTACATAAAACGACTAAATATCGAGTTTCGGAACGATCGAATAAAAATTGCGAACGCTAGAGCGGTAACAGACAAATATATATATATATATATATATATATATATCTATATATATATAAAATTGTAACCTCTGTCTGTACATTGATTTTTTTCGCGAAATTTCACGATAACTTTTCGTTTCACATGCCATAGACACCATAACTGCATTTTGTTTCTTTCGTGTCTGTTTGTTTGTTTGTTTGTTTATTTGTTTGTTTGTTTGTTACCTTTTCACGCATAAACGGCTGAACCGAATTTTATGAAACTTGGTATGTATATTACTACTAACCCAACTTAGACTTTAGGCCATATTAATTTCCTCTGTGATGAACAGGAGTGGGGGTTATAAGGGAAGCCAGAAATTAAAAATAGCGATATTTCGTTTCCTATTGGTTTTACGGCAAATATGAACATAACAAAAGTTGTTTATTTTGTTATTTGGAGTAACTTTTGTTATATACACTTTTTTCGTATACCGAATTATAAACGAGATATACGCTAAAACCTATAGCGGAAGTGAAAAATTTTATTTGGGACAAAAGACCCAACCGAAATAAATAAAACTCGGTATCTGTATTAGCACTAACGCTTTCATTATAACAAGCGATACCAACATTTCTAGGGACGGGCAGGAGTGGGGGTTATGAGGGAAGCCAGAAATTAACAATAGCGATATTTCGTTTCCTATTGGGGTTTCGGCAAATATGAACATAACAAAAGTTGTTTATTTAGTTATTTAGAGTAACTTTTGTTATATACACTTTTTTCTTATACCGAATTATAAACGAGATATACGCTAAAATCTATAGCTGGAGTCATCTATTTTATTGGGCGCTAACGATTGAACCGAACTTAACAAAACTCGGTATGTCAATTAGCGTTAATTCTTCCATGATTATAAGCTATATTAAAATGTTTAGGTTAGAACGGGAGTGCCGGTTATAAGGGAGACCTGAAATAAAAATTCGGGATATTTCATTGTCTATTTGTTTTTCGACAAACATGCACATAACAAAAGTTGTTTAGTTTGTTATTTAGATTAATTTTTTTTTTTTATACATTTCTCCAGGAAAAATGTGTGGAGCAAGTAATTTGCATAGAAATATTGATATGCTCAACAATTCATTCCTATTTGAACTATCAGGGACCGTAGCTGGAAAAATTAATTCAAATCAATGTTAATATTTTGTCCTTAATAGCTGAAATCTATGCATAATGCACAGGAGACGGGAAATATGACAATTTGGACGACAGTGAAGATTTACATAAAAAATTAATTTTATTATTAACAAATGCCAACGACGGGTATTAACCCTAAACACTGGGACGGGTAAATGTCAAAATATTGCACAAAGTAAAGCCTTGCCAAAAAAGTACCATCACCATTCAGCCTCAAATGAATTCCCGGGCGAAGCCGGGTATCTGAGCTAGTATATATCTATCTATCTATATATATATATATATATATATATATAAAATTGTAACCTCTGTCTGTACATTGATTTTTTTCGCGAAATTTCACGATAACTTTTCGTTTCACATGTCATAGACACCAAAACTGCATTTTTTTTCTTTGGTGTCTGCTTGTTTGCTTGTTTATTTGTTTGTTTGTTTGTTACCTCTTCACGCATAAGCGGCTGAACCGAATGTTATGAAACTTGGTATGTATATTACTACTAACCCAACTTAGACTTTAGGCTATAGTAATATTCTCTAAGACAAACAGGAGTAGGGGTTATAGGGGGAGGCCTTAAATTAAAAATAGTGATATTTCGTTTCCTATTGGTTTTTCGGCAGATATGAACATAACAAAAGTTGTTTATTTGGATATGTAGAGTAACTTTTGTTATATACACTTTTGTCGTTTACCAAAGCATAAAGGCGTTATATGCTAAAAATTATAGCGGGAGTCAACAATTTTATTTGGCACAAAAGACTCAACCGAACTAAATAAAACACTCGGTATGTGTATTAGCACTAACGCCATCCTTATAATAAGCCCTACTAATATTTCCATAAACGGGCAGGAGTGGGGGTTATAAGGGAGGCCTAAATTTACAAATGTTATTATTAACAAATCCACAGAAACGACGGGTATTAGCCCTAAACACTGGGACGGGTAAATGTCAAGATATTGTGCAAAGTAAAGCCTTGCCAAAAAAAAAATACCATCACCATCCAGCCCCAAATGAATTCCCGGGCGAATCCGGGTATGTGAGCTAGTATATATATATATATATATATATATATATATATATATATATATATATATATACAGTTTTGAACGGACCTCATTTTCGTCATCTACTAGGTAGGGTCAATGGACATTTGAAGAAAACTTTCGAAAATTCCGTCATGACAACCTCAATAGCTGATTTCCCTTAAGGGAAATCTGCTAAAATTATGAACACAACTTTAAAATGCACTACTTTTATAAGCGGCCCCCGCCAACGTATTAGCACACTAAAGTTTGGCCCGCAACATGTCGAAGGTTGCCCATACCTGCTGTAGACTGTCAATGAATAGTTAATAGTTGATGGCATGTTCTGCAGAGAGGTATTTCTGTTCTAGTCATCACGTACGAGTCCGTTAAATGTGTGCGTCCTATCCTAAGTCTTGTGAATTTCTCGCAGATGATTCTCCGATGTCCTACGCCAACATTTTTGATAAGTAAAATAACAATAAATAGATTAATGAAAATAAAATTTGAAACAAAACTACTAGATATAACAGAGTCCGTTTTAATAACAAAATTTCAATGAATTAGATTCTAGAAGAAATACTAGGTTTTTTTTTTCTTTTCTTTCGAATTCATTCCAATCTCCTATCATAAATATATACCACAAATAATACATTTGGAGCTGAATCAAAAATATATACGGTTCAGTAGCAATTTTTTCCAAAATTTGTTACGAAATATTCCGAAGAAGAATCAAAATGCAGTGCATCAAACAGCAAAGTAATATTTACTTATAATAATAAGCCTTTTATTACAAATATGTTTGTTACAACCTGTGGAGGTAAGGTCTACCACGGGGACTATCCGGACGGGAAAGTGGGAGAAATTGGCTTCCATTGGAAAAAGAAGAAAAGATTACTCACTCTTTTGATTAAGATATATGCTGCTTCTGGAAACTCACCTAGAACCAAAATTAAAATTGATTAATAAATACAAATAAAATGTTTGGACACAAACCGTCAAAAACACAAATTTAAAATAAAACCTCAATTAACATACTTTTTAACCAGATACTGCTCATGTTATTTGGTATATAATGGGATATATATATATATATATATATATATATATATATATATATATAATAGCTCAGATACCCGGCTTCGCTCAGGGAATTCATTTGAGTTTGAATGGTGATGTTTTTTTTTTTTTTTGCAAGGCTTTACTTTGCACAATATTTTGACATTTACCCGTCCCAGTGTTTAGGGTTAATACCCGTCGTTGCTGTGGATTTGTTAATAATAAAATTAATTTTTTATGTAAGACTTCACTGTCCTCCATATTGTCATATTTCCCGTTTCCTGTGCATTATGCATAGATTTGAATTATTAAGGACAAAATATTAACATACATTTGAATTAATTTTTCCCGGTGAGGTACCTGGTTGTTCATATTGAAAAGAATTATTGAGCAAATTTCTCTAAATAACAAAATAAACAACTTTTGTTATGTGCATATTTGCCGAAACCCCAATACGAAACGAAATATCACTATTTTTAATTTCAGGCCTCCCTTACAACCCCCACTCCTGCCCGTCCCTAGAAATGTTGGTATGGCTTATTATAAGGAAGGCGTTAGTGCTAATACACATACCGAGTGTTTTATTTAGTTCGGTTGAGTCTTTTGTGTCAAATAAAATTGTTGACTCCCGCTATAATTTTTATCGTATAACACATTTACACTTCGGTATACGGCGAAAGTGTATATAACAAAAGTTACTCTAAATAACAAAATAAACAACTTTTGTTATGTGCATATTTACCGAAAAACCAATACGAAACGAAATATCGCTGTTTTTAATTTCAGGCCTTCCCTATAACCCCCACTCCTGTTCGTCTCAGAGAAAATTAATATAGCCTAAAGTCTAAGTTGGGTTAGTAGGAATATACATACAAAGTTTCATAAAATTCGGTTGAGCCGTTTATGCGTGAAAAGGTCAAACAAACAAACTTACAAACAAACAAATAAACAAACAAACAGACACGAAAGAAACAAAATGCAGTTATGGTGTCTATGACATGTGAAACGAAAAGTTATCGTTAAAATTTCGCGAAAAAATCAATGTACAGACAGAGGTTACAATTTTATATATATATATTACATAATTTATTAAATTTAAAAAAATGTAAAGTATTTGTAATGAGTTTTCGTGACAATAATAACTTTTTATTATTTCTTCTAAAATATTTATACCATAGATTTAATAGATAAACCTAGTTATTGAGTTGATAATAGGATAGATGTCCATCTGTTGTTTCAAAACCTTCAACTTGAACTAGATATTTCTCAAATGAGATGTTCACCAGTTTCGTTCTAATTCAAAAGGTCATCACTGTTTTTTTTTTAGGTCACTGATAAACTCCTTAAATTTATTATGATGTATATTTTTGGATAGTCAAACGCTGAATTCCGAAAACTCGTCTGCCTTGATGCATGCGGAGAGGGGCAAGGGGAAGAAAATCTGATGTTGGCACCCCATTAGTATTTTTAATTGCGTTTAAAGTCGTTTATGACTATTTCATTTGAAACTGATATACGATGTCTCCGTATCAGATCGAAAACTCTCATAGAACATAATTTATAGATCTTTTTATGATGAATTCAAACATATCCACACATTTTATTGTATTTCTAATAGGTACAAAGAAATTTACACATATTTCATTAAGCCAGCCACTACACCACCATTCCCTTAGTCAATTTTGATCAAAAGGGGAGGTTTATAACTAAACGGTACAAATATCCCCTTAAGGAAAATCAGCTGTTAAGGTCTTACTCATGATGCGAATTCCAAAATTGTTCTTCAAATGTCCATGGATGGAGACTACGATGACGAACTATCTAGGAGGAGATGACGAAAATGAGGTCCGTTCAACATTTGATATATATATATATATATATATATATATATATATATATATATATATGTCTATCTATATATTTGTCTTTTACTGCTCTAGCGGTCGCAATTATTTCTTTTTCGTTACCGAAATTGTTATTTAATCATTTTATGTAAAAAGAAAAATCAAGTTCTTTAATGGTTGAAATCGGACAAGTGGGAGGGGTGTATAGAGAGGGATTTTCGAAAATTCAAAATATCTCCGATATTATACATGGGATCGAAAAAGTGCATATAATCAATCATATTGCAAATGAAATGATCTATAAATATTGTTACATACATTTATTCTATACCTTGAATGTTAACTGAGATATAGGCATTTTTCAGTTTTCAGCCCTCAGCAAAGCCCCACTTCCACTTATATAACATAAACCATTTTCTTATATATTATAAACCACATTAATCGAAGCCTAAAACCAAATACTGTTTTCAAGAGACCTTTATTATACGAGATACATGCATATATGTTCAGGTGACACCCTCCTCCCCGTCGTACGTATTTGGAGTGCTAAAATTTGAATGAATGAGATAAATATTATTCTGATTCATTATAATTTACAGTACTAGTAAATAGTTTTTAATAAAATTATTATGTTATATTTTATTAATTGTTTTTCTTTCCGGTCTAGAATATTTCTATCTATCTATTCAGCTGTGACCTCTTTGTTTACAATTCAGACTGTTCTCGCTGTAGAGGTTATTAACTTGTTATTATTATTTATTTATTAACGTCCACTTTTTGCAACTTAGGCTAATCAGGACGGGTTATCTACAGGTTACCACCCTTTTCTAGCCAGGGTGGGATTTTAGGACGTTATTTAATGAATTTCGTCACTAAATAATTTCCTTAACCCAAGCGAGAATCGAATATTAACTTGTAAATTGACTGAAAGATTTCTCATTACCATTTGCATTCATTCACTTAATATTCACGGAGGTGTTACCAGAAATTAGATTTATCTATTGTAAACCTTCATGTGGGAAATCTGCTTAGTTTACGCAGCAGCTGCGTGACGGACTTTTTAAAGTTATGGGTCCATTCCAAGTAAGCCGAGACAGTCATTGAACCCCATGTATTGCATTTAGACAGCTGTGTCGCTGAGGAAAAGGCGAAGCATGAAGGTGAGTGTGTGCAAAACCGGACTTGACACTTTCTAGCCAAGAAGCCACTGGTCTCTCGTTTAATGTCCTTCTTAGCAGATTTCCTACAAGGAAGGCAAATGAGTTCTTTGGGTGGTTCTCAAGGAATGATTTGGGAAACAAATGTCTTTCAAATCAAACCTCCTTAACACATAATAAAAATTTCCGTCACGCAGGGGCTTACAACAGTGGGGGTTTACTGAAAGCCGAATACTAAAAAGTCCCTCACGAAGGGGCTGCGTAAACTAAGCAGATTTCCCACGTGAAGTTTTACAATAGAGAAATTTCACGAGAGCCAAACAGTTACGGAGACGGTCGCACTAGCTCTTGCAACTCAAGACTAGACCCGAAGTTAGCCTATCTCACCTCGACCGTTACTATTAATAAAAATGCAAATATCTCGGTTAATAATCAAGATAGAGAGTACATGTACTTGAAAATATGTATAGTAAATTTAATTTGCAATAAGATTAATTCTATACAATACATCCGACGCATAGTAACGGAGATATTTCGAATTTTCGAAAATTCCCCCCTCTAAACCCCTATTCCCACTGGTCCGATTTCAGCCATTAACGAACTTGATCTGTCTTTTTGCATAAAACGTTTATATATCGAGTTTGGCAACAATCAAACAAAAATTGCGACCGCTAGAGCGTTAACAGACAAATATATAAATAATTTTGAATGGACGTCATCTCATTTTCGTCATCTCCTGAGTAGGATCGATGTACATTTGAAGACAATTTTCGAACATCGCGTGATGAGTACGACCTCAATAGCTGATTTCCCTAGAGGGAAATCTGCTAAAATACAAATATCTCCGTTAATAATCGAGATAGTAAAAAAAACAACATTTATAAAACATAAAAATTGTGTTTATTCTTAAGTAAATCCCCACTCCTAATCCTGTCATTCAAAAAAAGCTGACATATAATTGTTCTAAGCTTAAATACCAAATATTCTTTTCAAGAGACGTTTAGTATACGACTTAAATGCAAATTCGTTGAGTGATGCAGTCATCAAACTCAATATTAAAAGTCCGTCACGCAGGGGCTGCGTAAACTAAGCAGATTTCCCACGTGAAGTTTTACAATAGAGAAATCTGCCTAATAACAACTGTAGTAGTAAGAAACATCTAAACCTAAAAAAAACATTATTTAGGGCGTAATAACCCAGTAGTTTCTAGCCCCAAAAATTAGTTAGCCTAACCTCTAAACCTATTCACGAGGGAAGATAGTTATGGAAACGGCCGCCAGAGCTCTCGGCGGAAACTCCGAACATAGCCTACTGGTAACCACACGCAGAATACAAATGCAAATATCTCGGTTAATATTCATGATAGAGAATTAATGTATAGAACAATATTTATAGTAAATTTAATTTGCAATAAGATTGGTTCTATTCAATTTTTTGATCCGACGTATAGTAACGGAGATATTTCGAATTTTCGAAAATCCTCCCCTCTAAACCCCCCCTCCCACTGGTCCGATTTCAGCCGTTAACGAACTTGATCTTTCTTTTTACATAAAACGCTTAAATATGAAGTTTGGTAAGGATCAAACAAAAATTGCGACCGCTAGAGCGGTAACAGACAAATATATATATATATATATATATATATATATATATATATATATATATATACAGTTTTGAACGGACCTCATTTTCGTCATCTACTAAGTAGGATCGATGGACATTTGAAGAAAAATGTCGAAAATTCCGTCATGAGTACAACCTCAATAGCTGATTTCCCTTAAGGGAAATCTGCTAAAACGTTTAAGTCATCACTAAAGATCATTATACTTTATATTGGGGCTCAGGTTAGCCATGTGAGTTAAAGCGTTGACCTTAATCTCATATGGTAAAACTAGTAGAGAGGCGAGTTCGATTCTCGCACGGGCAAAGGAAATTATTTAGTGACGAAATTCATTAAACAACATCCTAAATCCCACCCAGGCTAGAAAAGGGTGGTAACTTGTAGATAACCCGTCCCGATTAGCCTTAGTTGCAAAAAGTGGACGTTAATAAATAATAATATTATATTATATATTGGCTAAAAGAGGGGGGGGGGGGCCTCGGAGAGTAAACATTTATAGAACCAATGTTGTTAAACTATTGACGCTCTACAATTGTTCATTCTTTGCATTTTTTCGTAACGCAAATATTATACGAATAATTCGTACCTTCTTGATTTCAGTAAGAATAGACAGTGAGTTGAGATCATTAGTGCGTCTTACCAGCCGTGGGAAATCTGCTTAGTTTACGCATCCCCTGCGTGACCGACTTTTCTATTCCCTTCTTACCCTTGAATGTGGATCTACCATTACTGGGCCCGCCAAGTCAATTCGATATCCGTTAGAACAGGAATTGCTGCTTGCTAACCCCAATCATAACCACTGGGCCATTATTGTCGGATGAGGTTTTCACTCTCCAATTGCATTCCTAATAAAACATAATATCGTCTCATGAAGGCAAATTTTTGAGGCCACTGGCTTCTAAACGGCTGCAATCTTGACGAACCATCCGTTAGAAATTATTATTGTTAAATAATTGTTTTGTTTCTTTTCATTTCTGAACCAAATTTGAACAAAGAAAAATCAGAAGTTTGAAACCTTTGAATTAAAATATGTATCTAAATCCACAACAAATATTAATAATTAAATTAAATAAAACACTTATTGTCTTATTTTCGTAATACAAGATAGAGTACTAATGTCGTATAAGTAGAATAATATTCATAAGCAAGAGACCCGTCAATGGATACCAACAAATAGGATATGACCGTCACGTAAAGCTGCGTTAACTAAGCAGATTTCCCACGTGACGTTTTACAATAGAGAAATCTGCATACTAATAACAGTAGAAGTAACGAGTCTCTAAACCAATTTCACGAGAGCCGAACAGTTACGGAAACGGCCGAACTAGCTTTCGGCGGAAAGTCCCGAATAGAACCGACTTCAACAGGTCTCAACTCTGTTATCAGGCACGCGCTTAATAAAAATGATAATATCTCGGTTAATATTCGAGATAGAGAAATAAATGTGTAATTACATTATTTATAGTCAATTTAATTTTCAGTTCTATACAATTTTTCGATCCGACGCATAGTAAAGGAGATATTTTGAATTTTCGATAATCCCCTCTAAACCCCTCCTCCCACTTGTCCGATTTCAGCCATCAACGAACTTGATTTTTCTTTTTACATAAAACGATTAAACATCTAGTTTGGTAACGAACAAACAAAAATTGCGACAGCTGGAGACAAACAGACAAATGTATATATACATATATATAACATTTTGAACGGACCTCATTTTCGTTATCTGGGTAGGATCGATGGACATTTGAAGAAATGTTTCGAAAAGCGCGTAATGAGTATGACCTCAATAGCTGATTCCCCTTAAGGGAAATCTGCACATATCTTGGTTCATGTACACACAGAAGCCAAACGCGCCTTTATATGGATTGGTAAAATTATTCAATTTTGTTAAAAATATAATTTTGAAATTATAGCGTTTAGAGCTACGTTCTTGTGTATTTATTTGTGCTTTTTATGTGCTGAGTAATTATGGGTATGTGTGGGTTACATTCAGTCGGTAAGTCGTGCAAGTGAAGGGTGAAGTAAATATTCACGTTTTCTGTAGACTGTTAGTGATGTAAGTAAATTAGTTTAAAATATATTAATTGTAAGAACATTTTTTGAGTAAAGATTTCTTGGATTAATACTATTGCGTTTAATTTTTTTTTTTTTTTTTTTTTTAATTTTAGGATCTAATCCTTTCCCCATAGATTTGTTTCAAAGATAATTTTGTTGACTACAACTTTTATCTCGCAGCATTTTTCTATAAAATGTGCCGTTTCTCAAATAAAGATTTGTGCATTTTACGGCTAAAGGATGCGTCAAATCAACACATTCACCTATATGAACTCGTTTTAGAATATTTTTTCTACAAGAATTCGCCATAAAAAATAGGGCATTCTATTGAAAATTCCAAAGTTGTGGTCGCTGGAGAAGCACTGGAGAAGGTTAGGAGGCTGAATATGGGCTGACAAGATTCTTCAGGGGTGCCAAATTATGGCACACCAAGTCTCAGCCTTGTATTAAAATACTTGGAGAATATGAGGGGGGGGGGTAAGTTGGGACACCCTGTATATATACATATAAACTTTCAAACGGACCTAATTTCTGTCGTTTCCCAGGTAGGATCGATGTACGTTTGATGAAATTGATTGAAAATGGCGCTATTAAAACCTAAATAGAATTACGCTGATCAGCACGCAGCATAGGCCCGTGACTCGTCCAATCGATAACCTATGGAAGTACATTCCGAGATGGCTGGCATCAACAGAAGAACCAGTTCCATCTTGTTCTATTAAAATTGGCCGGCGGTCCAAACTTCACAAGCTGGTTCTATGAACGTCAATATATATTACACAGACTAACCACAAAGATTCGTTTGCGGTTTCCCTTTACAGCCCAATCTACAGTAGTCGTAACATCCTGTTACAATGTCAGCATATCCTCATTTGGTAAACATAGTAAATAATTACGTAGGAATGGATGATTAGTGATTTAAATATTCAATAGCTTATTATGTACTTATCGTAAAATTTATATCCAAAAAAATGACATCAATGTTTAGAGAATAATTTGGAAATATCCGGTTCGTACTTTCATTTATCGCTGATTCACTTCGTTTCCGGGGCTCAGGTTGGCCGTGCAAGTTAAGGCGTTGGTCTTAATCTCGCGTGGTAGACCTAGAGTGGCAGGTTCGATTTCCGCCCCAGGCGGTAGAAATTTATTTAGAGACGGACTCATCAAATAAACTCCTTAGGCCCACCTTGGCTATAAAAGGGTGGTAACCTGTAGATTGCCTGTCCCCATTAGCCATGGCAGCAAAAAGTGGAAGGAAATAAATAATAATAAACAATAAAACTTCGTTTCCTATTTAGGTCCATTTTCTTAAAATGTCCATCAATCCTATCGAGGAGAAGATGAAAATCAGGTTAAAAACTCTCTGCCTCTCTCGATATGTATATGTACATGTGTTTATATATATATATATATATATATATATATATATATATCTTTCTCCTTGGTAGACATATTTTAGACATTTTCACCCCAATAAACCCTCAGAAGAAATGTAAAGGCTAATATACTCCTTTTCAACCCTCAAAATGATCGAATAGTGATAAAAATAGGTGGGTGCCTCCCGCCCCCAAAATCGTGGGTGATGAGGGAAATGGGGTTATTTAACATAAGAATTTGCAGGAATGGTTCATGCAGAACAATGTACTTTGTAATTTCTTATTTTATCATGGATAAATAAAAGTTATTCTATATAAATCATCGTTTTGATGAAAGAATACACGAGTTAGCATTTGCAGATATTTAAGTGCTATACTATCAAGACTATACATTTCGACAATCATGAAAAGCCTCCAAGATATATAACCTTTCAATCAAAATTAACACTAAAAGATTGAATTGGCTTTCTGCTCCTATTAATATCAACTGGAGAAAACGTAACTATGCTTTTACCTACAACTGTACATATTTTAGCAGATATCCCTTGAGGGAAATCAGCTATTCAGGTCGTACTCATGACGCGATTTTCAGAAATGTTTCTTCAAATTTCCATGATCCTCCAGGATATAACGAAAATGAGGTCCGTTCAAAATTATATATATTTGTCTGTTAACATTCTAGCAGTCGCAATTTTTGTTTAATCATTGTTTAATCCACCAAACCCGGTATTTAAGCGTTTTATGTAAAAAGAAAGATCAAGTTAGTTAACGGCTGAAATCGGACCTGTGGGAGGAGAGGGGTTTTAGAGGGGGGGAGTTTTGAAAATTCGAAATTATCTCCGTTACTGTACGTCTGATCGAAAAATTGTATAGATTCAATCTTATTGCAAATTACATTTACTATAAATATTGATATATACATTTATTTGCTAATTTCAATATTAACAGAGATATCTGCATTTATTTAAATCTGTAGGACATGTGGTGGGGTATAGTTTCCCGTACTGATCGACTCCGGTGGATGCTTCTTCTAACCTTACCTTACTTTCCTTACTTTGTGGGATTTATGCAAATACGTTCTGTTAATTCGCCCTCCCCCCTTCTTTAGTTCTTGGACTACTAAAATTTGAGTTATTAAAATATAAATTATTCTTACAATTCAGAAGCCGTTTCAGTTGTGAATTTATTTTAATTAACTGAAAAATTTCTCATTACCATTTGTATTTAATCATGGTGGATGTTGTGTTACCGGTATGTAGATTTATCTATTGTAAAACTGATTCAAGTGGGAAATCTGCATAATTTGCGCAGCCCCTACGTGACGGAACTTTTTATTAAGTGTTTGTGCGGCTACTCCAGGAAGTTTCCGGATTAGTTCGGCCATTTCCGTAAGTGTTTCGGCACTCGTGTAACCCAACCTTTCTCCGGTCTTGCCTTTAAACCTTTTACTTTATGAGCTATATGTAAATACTTGAAGCCCCCCCCCCCCCATATTCAAGATAGTGTTGTGTTACCAGTATGTAGATTTTTCTATTGTAAAACTTCATGTAGGAAATATGCTTACTTTACGCAGCCCCTACGTGACGGACTTTTTATATATAAGAAGGTGGCTATAACAACTTTTATTTTTATAAAGTGAATCCGGGTGAATTCCTAAAATCGCGAAAAGCCTAAATTAATTGATAAATAAATTAAGTGCCATACTGATTTTATAATAATAACAATGCTTGTAGATATTCAATTTATTTAATGAAACCTTGTAATATACCTTTTATTACTCTTCTCAGTATGTGAGGACATTATTTATTTTCATTTTAATTTTTCCAATATTTTGAATCATACTGCCCAGTCATTTAGGGCATCTCTCAAACTGTCTGGACATTATCACTAATGCCCTGTTAATCACTTGAATCTTAAAACACACACACACACACACACACACACACACACACACACACACACACTTAGGCGGATTAGAATGTGCGTAACATATTGGCTGTCATATAATAGTTCAGTCATGTCGAGAGGAATGCCAAGGCCTATTGGTTGAGTGCATCCTGTTAGTATGTGTTTTATTGTTTGGTAATTGTTGCAGAATTTACATATGGGATGTCTGTCCTTGTCATTGAATGTCCATGCTGTAATAACAGAAGATATTTGGCTGCCATGACACAAGGACCTTGGAGCTAGTAATCCAGCTGACAGACCACCAACTAAATTGTTATTATTGTTTATTAGCTTCCAAATTTTGCAACTAAGGCTAATTGGGATGGGTTATCTACAGGTTACCACCCTTTTCTAGCCAGGGTGGGAGACTTAGGATGTTATTTAATGAATTCCGCCACTAAATAATTTCCTTCGCCCAAGCGAGAATCGAACTCGCCACTCTAGGTTTGCCATGGGAGATTAATGTCAATGCTTTAACTCACATGGCCTGAACCTGAGCCCCCCCCCAACTAAATTAGTCATTGCACAAACACAATGTACAGAAATAAATTGACAACTCAAAGACGTAGTGAGACATTACGAAAACCCAGTACTAGGTGGACGAATGCTCAGAATGGTTGAATGCAAACAACAACCACTTCCGCGGTATCAGAAGTAAAATTAAGGAGTGGCCATCGAGCCATAAAAAACTTGCGGAAGTTCTCGGGAGACTCAGAATCGGCCACAGAAATATTAACTACCAAATTGTATAAAGTAGAACTTCCTACCCAAAAAAGAGCCACGGCAAGGCTATTTGGAAATAATATAAGGCATTTTAGCAGACTTCCCTTAAGGTGAATCTGCTAATGCGGTTGTACTCATGGCCTGATTTTCGAAATATTTTTTCAAATGAACTCCGATCCCACCTAGGAGATGACGAAAATAAAGCACGTTCAAAGTTTTATTATTTTTATGCATGTTACCCCTGTAGCGGTTGCAATTTTTGTCTTATTGTTACCAAAATCGTATATTATAATTATTTATTAATGTCCACATTTTGCAACTAAGGCTAATTGGGACGGGTTATCTACAGGTGACCACCCTTTTCTAGCCAGGGTGGGATTTAGACTTTGTTGGGGCTCAAGCTAGCCATGTGAGTTAAAGAGTTGACCTTAATCTCACATGGTAAACCTAGAATGGCGAGATCGATTCCCGCCTGGGCAAAGGAATTTACTTAGTGAAGGAATTCATGTTAAATAACATCCTCGGTCCCACCCTGGATAGAAAAGGTTGGTAATCTGTAGATAACCCGTCCCGATTAGTCTGAGTTGCAAAAAGTGGATGTTAATAAATAATAAAAATATTTTTTTGGGAAGGTCCGGTGCGCCCCAGTGCCATGCTCATAGCCAAAGGTAACCAATTAACCACAACAAAAAGTTAACCTTCTCGCCCAAAAAACTCGAAAAAATGAAACTTTGCCAAAATCGATATACAAGCGTTTCATGGAAAACTAAAGATCAAATTCGTTAACAGATAATGGCGGAATTAGGGAAAATTGAGTATAAATGTTGTTATATGAGTTTATTAATTATTATCCTTAAGATATTTGTATTTTCCAGTATTTAGCCTTCAGTTATCCACACTCTTACTCCTGGCACATTAACGTTAAGCTGTTGTAACATGAATCTCTTCATTCTAAAGCCTAAATACCAAATATTGTTTTCACGAGGCCTTTATTACACGAGATACATTCCAATTTGTTGAGTGATGTTTATTTGATCAATACCATCCTGTCGATATTTAACATGTTAAATTAATAAATATAATAATAAATCAGAGTTATTATTAGTAGGATAGTAAAATGCTGTAGAACCAATCTTGTTAAAATATTGATGTTCTGCAATGGTTGCTCAATGCATTTTTTGAATACTCATATATTAAAGGGGTGATTCAATTATCTGGTTTTTAGTCCGAATAGGTGATAAGATGATATCATTAGTGTGTCATGCCAGCAAGAGGGGAATCTGCTTAGTTTACGCAGCCTTTGCGTAACGGACTTTTTTGATATTTTGATGTTGTCATTTTCATCCAGTATGGGTTCCTTAAGGGAAATCAGCTATTGAGGTTGTACTCATGACGGAATTTTCGAATTTTTTCTTCAAATGTCCATCGATCCTACCTAGTAGATGACGAAAAAGAGGTCCGCTCAAAACTGTATATATATATATATATCTATCTATCTATCTATATATTTGTCTGTTACCGCTCTAGCGGTCGCAATTTTTGTTTGATCGTTACCAAACTCGATAGTTAGTCTTTTTATGTAAAAAGAAAGTTCGTTAACGGCTGAAATCGGAACAGTGGAAGGGGGGGGGTTTAGAGAGGAGGATTTTCGAAAATTCGAAATATCTCCGTTACTATAAGTCGGATCGAAAAATTGTAAAAAATCAATCATATTGCAAATTAAATTTACTATAAATATTGTTCTATACATTTATTCTGTATCTTGAATATTAACCGAGATATTTGCATTTGTATTCTGTGTGTGATCGGCAGGAGTCGGCTATGTTCGGGGCGTTCGCCGAGAGCTCTGGCGGCCGTTTCCGTAACTATTCGTCCCTATTGAATAGGTTTAGAGATACCTTACTACTACAGTTGTTATTGGACAGATTTATCTATTGTAAAACTTCACGTGGGAAATCTGCTTAGTTTACGCAGCCCCTGCGTGACGGACTTTTTCGTTTATCGCCTCATGAGTTCAACCTCACTAGCCGATTTCCCTAAAAAAAACCCTGCTAAAGTGTCATGTTTTAGGTGTAAAGTTCAATGTTCGACGTATGCACATTATGCAGGTGTTTTTGTTTAATTTGTAGATGATTATCGGTAACCCATAACAACCTTTTACTTCTAAATACTTCCTTGAGATCAGTCATTTCCTTATGTTCGGCTGAAACCGGCAATTTCGAAATCATTCAAAATCAGTAGAGTTCTGAAGGTCTCGATAATCCGTTCACGTCCTTGTTGGAGGCCATTGCACTCTTGACTTCTATGCAGCTTAGAACCTTCCTACAAAGAGTTCCTTTTTTTAACTTTTGAGCAGATTTCTCTCTGTCGAGGCTGTACATATGAACGATTTTCGAATTTTTTTTTTTCTTCAATTGTCCATAGATCTTATCCAGGAGATGACGAAATTCTACCGCTCTAAACACGCCCCCTCCTCTCAATGGCGCGATTTCAGCTGCTAACCAACTTGAGTTTTTATTTTACACAAAACATTTAAATATCGAGTTTGGTACCACCGATCAAACCCAAATTGCGACCACTAGAGCAACAGACAAATATATGTCACTTGAACGGTCCTAATTTTCGTCATTTCCTGACTAGGATTGATTGGCATCTGTGAAATGTTACCAAAATCTCGTCATGTATATACGACCTCAATACCCGATTTCCCTTAATCTGCTAATATATATATAATATTGTTTGATTGCAAGTGTTCGAGTCTTAATGAACCTGGTTAACTTAAGAGTCGTGAGTTCCACTCCAACCTTGGCAATAGGAATTTATTTAGTGACAAACTCATTAAATTAGTCCTATCCAGTAAAGATCTGTAGATAGCCTGTCTCGATTAGCCATAATTGCATAAAGGGGATGTAAATAAGAAAAAAAAAATCTCTTTTTCATTAAATATTAATCAAAGAACTATTTGTCTGAAGGATGTTTTAGCAGATTTTCCTTCGGGAAAATCAGCTATTGAGGTTGTACTCATGATGCGATTTCAAAAAAATTTCTTCAAATTATCCATTGATCCTACCTAAGAGATGACGAAAATGAAGTCCGTTCCAATATATATATATATATATATATATATATATATATATATATATATATATATATATATATATATATATATATATATATATATAAAATTGTATCCTCTGCCTGTACATTGAATTTTTTCGCGAAATTTCACGATAACTTTTCGTTACAAATGTCATAGACACCACAACTTCATTTTGTTTCTTTCGTGTATGTTTGTTTGTTTTTTTGTTTGTTTGTTTGTTACCTTTTCACGCATAAACAACAGAACCGAATTTTATGAAACTTGGTATGTATATGACTACCAACCGATCTTAGACTTTAGGCTTTGTTAATATTCTCTGAGACGAACAGGAGTGGGGGTTATAAGGGAGGCCTGAAATTAAAAATAGTGATATTTCGTTTCCTATTGCATTTTCGGCAATTATGCACATAACAAAAGTTGTTTATTTTGTTATTTAGAGAAACTTTTGACATATACACTTTTGTCGTATACCTAATTATAAAGGCGTTATACGCCAAAAGTGATAGCAGAAATCAACAATTTTATTTGGCACAAAAGACACAACCGAACTAAACCAAACATGGTATGTGAATTAGCACTAACGTCTTCCTTATAATAAGCAATACTAACATTTTTAGGGACGGGCACGAGTGGGGGTTATATGAGAGGCCCGAAATTAAAAATAGTGATATTTCGTTTCCTATTCGTGTTTCGGCAAATATGCACATAACAAAGTTAATTATTTTATTATTTAGAGAAATTTGCTCAACAATTCTTTGGAACTACAAGGTACCTCACCGGGAAAAATTAATTCAAATGTATGTTAATATTTTGTGCTTAATAATTCAAATCTATGCATAATGCACAGGAAACGGGAAATATGACAATATGGAGGACAGTGAAGTCTTACATAAAAAATTAATTTTATTATTAAAACACCCTAAGTTCCGGTGATCCTCTTATACCGTTGTTAGGTGTAGAGAAAATCAGGTTTACTAGTTCACGTGATCGGTGTAGGCAGTAAATACAGGAATATAATTTATTATATATATTAACATTGACTGACATCTGTTAGAAACGAAATGAAAATTATTGGCGTTCTGATTGACATTCTGCAATGTTAGTAATTATAAGTTATCGCTTGTTAAATACAAATGAATATAAACATTAATTATAAATAGTTCTTCTTTTATAATAATAATAATAATTACTGTCGTGTGTGTGTCCATATTTTTTTCAAATCAATGAACCTTTGCGGATGCTGGAGTAGTGAACGAGAAAATTAAAAAAGTCCGTCACGCAGGGGCTGCGTAAACTAAGCAGATTTTCCAATCTCGTCCGTTAGGCGCCCAGATTTAATAAAAATGCAAATATCTCGGTTAATATTCAAGATAGAGAAAAAATGTATATAACAATATTTATAGTAAATTTAATTTGCACTTAGATTGCTTCTGTAAAATTTGTCGATCCGACGTATAGTAACGGAGATATATCGAATTTTCGATATTCGAAATCCTCCCCTCTAAACCATCATTAACGAACTCGGTCCTTATTTTTACATAAAACGTTTAAAATCCAGTTTGGTAAAATCAAACAAAACTTACGACCGCTTTAAAACACACACACACACACACATATAATATATATATATATATATATATATATATATATATATATATATTATATATTATATGTACATAGTTTTCAGCGGTCCCTATTTTCGTCATCTCCCAGGTAAGATCAATTACATTTGAGGACATTTTTCAAACATCTCGTCATGAGTACAACCTCAATAGCTTCCCCTTAAGGCAAATCTGCCAAAAGAATTATTAATAACGGAAACGTAAGACTGACGTGCCGAAAGACGGGGGGAGAAAACGTTAATGATCCATCGCGTGACTCAAGAAGGAAATTATACGTCTGTTAAGAAAGGCAGGCTTCAATATAATCATTGCAATTATATCTCATAATTATATAATTTTTATCTTCTCCACCCACCGTTTTTGTGCACCGAAATAAATAAAAAATCAAAAAACAAAAAAAAAATCCGAGGCCAAGCTTTGGCAGGGAATGCATCTGCCTGACGTATCCTTCGCATTTTGATTATATCTCCATAGAAATTGATCATAAACCAATGAAAGCCATCTGTGACCTGCGAGTTTCTTCTTTTCACTTTTATAACAGCTTTAATGGCGTTTGTTGAAGAAAGTATGATGGATTAGATGTGTACAAATGTTAAATTTTAGCAAATTTCTCTTAAGGGAAACCTCACCTCTTGAGGTCGTATTCGTGAGGAGATATTCGAAATATTTCTTCTAAAGTACATCCATCTCACCTAGGGGAAGACGAAAATGAGCCACATAAACAGATTTCTATTTGCCCCACTACCATTAACAATTTTTGTTTCATCATCAAATTCAATAACACTTCACATAAAACTAAAGCTTAAGTTCGTTAAAGGCTGAAATCGGAGGCAAGGTTAAGAGGAGCAAAAACTCAATATAACTCCGTCGTTATAAGCTGGATCGAAAAAACAAAAACAAACGACGTTGTAATAAATGTAATTTTCCGTAAATGTTTTTTCTAAATTTTGTTTTCCGAATATTAACTGGGATATAGCAGAGTTCGCATAAGGGAAATCAGGTATTGAGGTCGTTTGTCTCAAATGTCCATCAATCCCAAAATTATATATATATGTTAGAATTTTGCGGGCGTGGATCGCAAATATTTATTTCTTCTATACCAAACTCGATATTTAACTGTTTTTCAGACTGAAGATCATATTAGTTAAAGAATGAAATTGCGGGTGAAATAGTGTGGTGTTAAAGGGGAGAAATTTACGAATTCAAAATATCTTTGTTATTTTGAGTGGTATCGCAAAATAGGGTTTGTCTAGTTAAGCTATTGATAGTCTACAATTGTTGTTCTATACACGCTTTCGTTCTCAAGTATTAAGCGAGTTAATTGTACTTACGTGTTTACAGGCCTTCAGTAACCCTTGTACTCGTCGGTTTTTTTCAAGGAAATATGGAATATGTTGTGAAATGAGATCACAAGTGTGTTTTGCCAGCAGGTGGGATATCTGCTTAGTTTCCTCAGCCCCTGCGGTACGAACCTTACTATAATGGTTTCATTTTACCAGTAACCAGCTGGAAGCTACTCGTCCTGAAGCTGCTCAGGAGAGAACCGTAGCTCTGACGTGTGGTCCTTATGGAAGCTCCAATATCTGCCATCTGGTTCCAACCTCTCCACCTGTACAGCTGTATCCCACCGCACCCACATCAACCATATCCTGTAAGATCGGCATAGACTTCCAAATGGCATTCTGTTAAAGACCTTATGACAGAGTTCAATCTTGGCCAACGAACGTGGGAAATCTGCTTAGTTTACACAGCCCCTGCGTGACGAACTTAAACATGACATATAAATATGTGACATGTAGAAATGTTCAAGCATGGCTTTGTGGATAAGTGACAGAATATGGAGTCCGAAGTGTGGGCTTCCAGTAGAAAATCAGGTATCGTAATAAATTCCTAAGGCACACTGACCAGGTGACCCAAGAATTACATAATCTACCAGCCTGGAGTTGCCCTTCTCTTCCGCTTGCTTCCAATACTCTCAAAGACCAATTCGCGCTTTTAGGAGGTGATCTCGACACTACCGGATCGGTTGTAAGGAGAGTGTTCCCTCTGTTGGCAGATATCCCTAAAGGAAAATTAAATCAGCTATTGAGGTTGTTCTCATGATGAGATTCTCGAAAAAAACGTCAAATGTCCACGAAAATGGGATCCGTTCAAAACTATATATTTGTCTGCTCACGCTCTAGCGGTCGCAATTTGTTTTCATCGTTACAAAAATCGATATTTAATCTTTTTATTTAAAAATAGAGATTAAGTTCATTAATGGCTGAAAACGGTCCGGAGGAATGGGGGTTAGAGGGGGAAATATCGGAAATTCAAAATATCTCCATTATTATAAGTCAGATTGAATAATTAAGTAAAACCAATTTTATTGCACATTTAATTGTTAATAAATGTTGGTATATAACTTTATTCTGCAACTTGACTATTAACCGAGATATTTGCATTTTTTGGTTTTCTACTTTCAGTAAACCCCCATTCCTACTCATTTAAGAATAGCAATTCGCTGTTATATTATGAACCTCTTTATTTTAAGCTTAAATTCCAAATATGGTTTTTAAGAGAACTTTATTATGCGAGATACGTGCAAATTCGCAGTGTGATGACGGTAATTAAATTGTTTATTCGAAAATGTTCAAGTGAGCTATCCATACTCGATATTTAACTGTTTCATCAATACTAAAGATATTTGTTATTGGCTGAAATTGGAGATGGAACAGTGGGGGTTTAGAGAGAGTGGGAATTCGAAAATTAAAAATATTTCCATTATAATGAGTCTTGTTGTAAAATGTTATAGAACCAATCCTGTTAAGCAATTGATGCTCTACAATTGTTTCTCAGTGCATTTTTACGTAACTCAAATATTTTAGCGAGGTTTTCAGCTGTCCATAACTCAATAGCTCATCGAATTTTTACTTTGAAATAGAAAATATATGGTGAGACAGGATTAGACGAGTGTCATACCTGCTCCTGAGAAATCTGCTTAGTTTACGCAGCCTCTTTGTCACAGACGTTTTGATTATTAGCTATAAGCCGTTAGTATCTTAGTAGGTAGAAGGATGTTTGATTAGGCATTCAACATCGTGGTTAATATGCCCTTTAGGAAGTGTAAAAAAGTCCGTCACGCAGGGGCTGCGTAAACTAAGCAGATTTCCCACGTGAAGCTATACAATAGAGAAATCTCCATAGGAGAGCCGAACGGTTACGGCAAAGGGCCGAACTAGCTTTTCGCGGGAAATTCAAAAATCCGGTATCGGCCCAAATTTCATAAAAATGCAAATATCTCGGTTAATATTCAAGATAGGGAATACATGTATATAACAATATTTATAGTAAATTTAATTTGCAATAAGATTGATTCTGTACAATTTTTTGATCCGACGTATAGTAACGGAGATATTTCGATTTTTCGAAAATCCTCCCCTCTAAACCCCCCCTCCCACTGGTCCGATTTCAGCCGTTAACGAACGTGATCTTTCTTTTTACATAAAACGACTAAATATCGAGTTTGGTAACGATCAAACAAAAATTGCGACCGCTAGAGCGGTAACAGACAAATATATATATATATATATATATATATATATATATAGATATATATATACAGTTTTGAACGGACATCATTTTCGTCATCTCCTGGGTAGGATCGATGGACATTTGAAGAAAAATTTCGAAAATCGCATCATGAGTACAACCTCAATAGCTGATTTCCCTTAAGGGAAATCTGCTAAAATTTATTGGTATCATAGTTTAACACAATTAGCTCTACAAAACTGTTAATTTTTCGTAAGTTAAGTATATCTAGGCGACTTGGTCAGATGACCAGATGTGTCTCCAAGGGAGAACATTGGAAAGCCAATACTTTAGAGCAAAGGTTACCGCATTGAAGGTATCTCTGCTCACATTTAACCTTTCCTCGACACTCCATTCTTGGAAGCCATCCAGATAAACTTTAGAGAATGGTAGACGCAAAGCTTCTAGGGAAGGCTTTCGTAACATTTTATAATAGATTAAGGAGTTTCTAATTCTAATTTTTTTTAAATTTGTTGTAAAACATGTACTGGATTGTTATATTTTTACATTAAGTACCTAAGTCCCTAAACATCTCAAATCCAAATAACACTTTAATTCCTATTAATTCCTATCTACATAGGCAATAACGTATCATATTCTAGTTCGTGAGAAATTTGTTTAGCATACGCAACCACCTTCGTGACGGACTATTACGTTGTAAAATGACCAGTTTCTATAGACTCAGAATATCAGCGACAGGTAGCTAATTCAGAAAAGAATAATTTATATATTTTAGAGCGTTCGCTCAATCGCGATACAGCTAATAAAGAAAGATAAAAAAAATGAAGAACAAAAATGAAATGAGCTATTTGAATAATAACTTTAGAAAAAAAGTAAACAGGATGAACGTTAATGTATAACTAAATCCCGTTATTAATTATTATTATTCCGTTATTGTAAACAAAGTCCAGATATTATGAGTAGGATTCTAAACTTAAGCAAAACCAATTTTATTGTACATTTAATAATAATTTACATTTATTCTCTATCTTGAATATTAACCGAGATATTTGCATTTTTATTAAGTGTGTGTGCGGCTATTGTCGGAATTTTCCGGATTAGTTCGGCCTTTTCCGAAACTGTTCGGCACTCGTGAAGCCTAACCTTTCTCTGTTCTTGCCTTCTAACCTTTTACTTTGTGAGATATATGGAAATACGTTCTGTTGATGCCCCCCCCCACCAGATTCAAGATGATGTGTTACCGTAGATTTCTCTATTGTAAAATTTCACGAGGGAAATCAGCTTAGTTTACGCAGCCCCTGCGTGACGGACTTTTTTTTTTCCTCATAGTAACCTCGTGATATATATATATCCTATACAACTTACAGACTTCATTGGTCGTACCAAAAGTATAAGTTATAATGAAGATTAATTTAAGTTTGTAATTTGAATAAGGCGAAAATTGACTGTAGAAAGTTCTGTGAGATCATGAAAACCTTTGGGAAAAAACCACCAAAAAACAGAACTGGTATTTGAAATTAGGTGGCATTAATTCTCATTTAAAAAAAAACTCATTGTACAACTGGCCTTTTATAAAAAGCTTGTTTGACTTGATTCCTTGTTTTGTTACTACCGTCTTGGTAGCTTCCTTTGTACGAAAATCTTGATATATGTTATGTCAGGTAGTACTTTATTGTAAGCTTAAATACAAAATATTTTTTCAAGGCACCTTTATTATGCTAGGTAAATGAAAACTCGTTGCGTGAATAAGTCATAAATTAAGATTTCACGTTCTTGTTTCGAAAATGTTTATTTAATATATACCATATGCAACATTTAACAGTTTCAGTCAACACTAAAGATCATATTTGTTATTCGGACATGGCATAGAGGGGGAGTGGGAATTCGAAATTTTAAAATATTTCCGCAATTATGAATGGGATTGTAAAATGTTATAGGAGATAGCTTGTTAAGCTATTGATGGTCGACAATTGTTGTTCTATGCAATTTTCGCGTAACTTAAGTATTAAGCGAGTTATTCGTAGTTTCTTTTTTTCTGTCTTCAGTAACTCCCCCTTCTACTCATCGGTTTTAGCAGATTTCCCTTAAGGGAAATCAGCTATTGAAGGTTGTACTCATGACGGAATTTTCGAGATTTTTCTTCCAAGTAGTACTACCTACCACCTAGTAGATGGCGAAAATGAGGTCCGTTCAAAACTGTGTGTGTATATATATATATATATATATATATATATATATATATATATATATATATATATATATATATGTGTGTGTCTGTTACTGCTCTAGCGGTCGCCATTTTTCTTTGATCGTTACCTAACTCGATATTTCAGTCGTTTCATGTTAAAAAGAAAGATCAAATTCGTTAACAGCTGAAATCGGAACAGTGGGAGGGGGGGGGGCTTTAGAGGGGAGGATTTTCGCAAATTCGAAATATTTCCGTTACTATACGTCGAATCGAAAAGTTTTATAGAATCAATCTTATTGCAAATTAAATTTACTATAAATATTGTTATATACATTTATTAGCAGATTTCCCTTGGGGGAAATCAGCTATTGAGGACGTACTCATGACGCGATTTTCCAAAAATTTTCTTCAAATGTCCATCGATCCTACCCAGGAGATGACGAAAATGAGGTTCGTTCAAAATTATATATATATATATATATATATATATATATATATATATATTTGTCTGTTAACGCTCTAGCGGTCGCAATTTTCGTTTGATCGTTACCAAACTCGATATTTAAACGTTTTATGTAAAAAATAAAGGTCAAGTTCGTTAATGGCTTAAATCAGACCAGTGGGAGGGTGGGTTTTGAGGGGGGGATTTTCGAAAATTCAAAATAACTCCGTTATTATGCATCGGATCGAAAAATCGTATAGAACCAATCTTAGTGCGAATTAAACTTACTACATATACATTTATTCTCTATCTTGAATATTAACCGAGATATTTCGATTTTTATGAAGTCTGTGCGTTCGGATTACGTCGGCCATCTTCGTCATTTCTCGGCTCAGGTGGAAGCTTCTTCTAACCTGTCGTTTTTAACCTTACCTTCTTTACTTTGTGAGATTTATGTAGATACGTTCTGTTCATCCGCCCCCCCTCTTTAGTTCTTGGACTACTAAAATTTGAGTTATTAAAATATAAATTATTCTTACAATTCAGAAGCCGTTTTAGTTGGAATTTATTTTAATTAACTAAAAGATTTCTCATTATCTAATCACGGTGGTATTGTGTTATCAGTATGCAGATTTCTCTATTGTAAAACTTCACAGGGGAAATCTGCTTAGTTTAACGCAGCCCCTGCATGACGAACTTTCTCTATCTTGCATATTAACCGAGATATTTGCAGTTTTATGAAATCGGGAGCGTATAACGGATGAGAGTGAGTTTCCTGCCAAAAAAAAAGCTAGGTCAGCCGTTTTCTTAACTCTTCGGCTCTCGTGAAATTTCTCTATTGTAAAACTAAACGTGGGAAATCTGCTTAGTTTACGCAGCCCCCTGCGTGACGGACTTTATTTTAATTGACTCGGCATCTATCTCCTTGTCCATGAACCAATCTTATAGAGGCAATGATGCTTTCGTTTTTGTTGTTCTATGCATTTTTTCGTAAATCAAGTATTAATCGTAACTCTTGATTTATTTTTTTCAGCCTTCAGTAACCTCACCGCCGACTTCTACTCATTGGTTATTAGCAGATTTCCCTTAAGGGAAATCAGATATTGAGGTCGTAATTATGACGCGATTTTCGAAACATTTCTTCAAATGTCCTTCGATCCTACCCAGGAGATGACGAAAATGAGGTCCGTTCAAAACTATATATAAATATCTATCTATCTATATATATATATACTAGCTCAGATACCCGGCTTCGCCCGGGAATTCATTTGAGGCTGAATGGTGAAATGGTATATTTTTGGCAAGGCTTTACTTTGGGCACAATATTTTGGACATTTTTTACCTGTTCCAGTGTTTAGGGGGGGTTAATACCCGTTGTTGGCATTTGTTAATAATAAATTTATTTTTTTATGTAAGACTTCAACTGTCCTGCATAATTGTCATATCTTCCCGTCTTCTGTGCATTATGCATAGATTTGAATTAATAAGGAGAAAATATTGGACATACATTTGAATTAATTTTTTCAGGAGAGGTACTTGGTAGTTCATATTAAAATGATACCCGTGTGTGAGCAAATTTCTCTAAATAACAAAATAAACAACTTTTTGTTATGTGCATATGTGCCTAAAACCCCAATCCAAACGGAATATCACTATAATTTTTCAATTTAAGGCCTTCCTTATAACCCCCACTCCTGCCCATCCCTAGAAATGATAGTATGGCTTATTATAAGGAAGGGCGTCAGGCTAATTCACATACCGAGTTTTTTTTAAGTTCGGTTTAATCGTTAGGGCCAAATGAAATAGTTTACTCCCGCTTTAGTTTATACTGTATAGCTCGTTCTAAAATTCGGTATACGAAAAAAAGTGTTATATAACAAAAGTTACTCTAAATAACAAAAAATAAACAACTTCATTTTTATGTTCATATTTGCCGAAAAAACGAATAGGAAACGAAATTTCGCTATTTTTAATTTCTTGCTTTCCATTATAACCCCCACTCCTGACCGTCCCTAGGAATTGTGGTATGGCTTGTTATAATGAAAGCGTTAGTGCTAATTCATATACCGAGTTTTATTTATTTCGGTTGGGTCTTTTGTTCCAAATAAAATTATTCACTTCCGCTATAGGTTTTAGCGTATATCTCGTTTTAATAATCGGTATACGAAAAAAGCGTATATAATAAAAGATACTCTAAATAAACAAAATAAACAACTTTTGTTATGTTCATATTTTCCCGTAAAACCAAATAGGAAACGAAATATCGCTATTTTTAATTTATGGCTTCCCTTATAACCCCCACTCCTGTTCGTCTCAGAGGATATTAATATAGCCTAAAGTCTAAGTTGGGTTAGTAGTAATATAATTACCAAGTTTCATAAAATTCGGTTCAGCCATTTTTTGCGTGAAAAAGTTAACAAACAAACAAACAAACAAAACAACAAACAAACAAACAAACAGACACCAAAGAAACTATATGCAGTTATGGTGTCTATGAAATGTGAAACGAAAAGTTATCGTGAAAATTTTCGCGAAAAAAATCAATGTACAGGTCAGGGGTTACAATTTTTATATATATACTAGCTCAGATACCCGGCTTCGCCCGGGAATTAATTTGAGGCTGAATGGTTGATGGTATTTTTTAGCAGGCTTTACATTGGCACAATATATTTGACAATGTACCCGTCCCAGTGTTTAGGATTGATACCCGTCGTTGCCAGTGGATTTGCTAATAATAGATTATTTGTTCGATAATTCTTCACAGTCTTCGATATTTGTAATATTTTCCCGTCTCTTATACATGTAAATATGGTGACGCCATGAATTTTTATTTCAGGCCTCCCTTTATAACCCCAACTCCCGTGATAACATAAAAAAATTTTTGTATTGCTAATAATCATGAGAGAATTTATGCTAATTGACATTCCTAGTTTTGTTAAGTTCGGTTCAGCCGTTAGTGCCGCTAAAATTGTTTTAACGTTATATATAAATCATTTATTACTTAGGTATACGACAAAAGTGTATGTAACAAAAATTACTCCAAATAACAAAATAAACAACTTTTGTTATGTTTATATTTGCGGAAAAACCAATAGGAAACGAAATATCGCTATTTTTAATTTCAGGCTTCCCTTATAACCCCCACTCCTGCCCGTCCATAGAAATGTTGGTATGGCTTATTATAATGAAGGCCTTACTGCTAATACACATACCGAGTTTTATTTAGTTCGGTTGAGTCTTTTTTGGCAAATAATATTGTTGACTACCGCTATAATTTTTAGCGTATAACTCATTTATACTTAGGTATACAACAAAAGTGTATATAACAAAAGTTACTCTAAATAACAAAATAAACAACTTTTGTTATGTGCATATTTGCCGAAAAACCAATAGAAAACGAAATATCGCTATTTTTAATTTCAGGCCTCCCTTATAACCCCCACTCCTGTTCGTCTCAGAGAATTTTAATATAGCCTAAAGTCTAAGTTGGGTTAGTAGTAATATACATACCAAGTTTCATAAAATTCGGTTCAGCCGTTTATGCGTGAAAAGGTAACAAACAAACAAACAAACAAACAAACAAACAAACAAACAAACAAACAAACAAACAAACAAACAAACATACACGAAAGAAACAAAATGCAGATATGGTGTCTATGACATGTGAAACGAAAAGTTATCGTGAAATTTCGCGAAAAAAATTAATGTACAGACAGAGGTTACAATCTTATATTTATATAGATATATATATATATATATATATATATATATATATATATATATATATAATTGTAACCTCTGTCTGTACATTGATTTTTTTCGCGAAATTTCACGATAACTTTTCGTTTCACATGTCATAGACACCATAACTGCGTTTTGTTTCTTTCGTGTATGTTTGTTTGTTACCTTTTCACGCATAAACGGCTGAACCGAATTTTATGAAACTTGGTATGTATATTACTACTAACCCAACTTAGACTTTAGGCTATATTAATTTTCTCTGAGGCGAACAGGAGTGGGGGTTATAAGGGAAGCCTGAAATTAAAAATAGCGATATTTCGTTTTCTATTGGTATTTCAGAAAATATGCACATAACAAAAGTTGTTTATTTTGTTATTTAGAGTAACCTTTGTTATATACACTTTTGTCGTATACCGATGTTTAAAAGCGTTATACGCTAAAAATTATAGCGGGAGTCAACAATATTATTTGCCAAAAAAGACTCAACCGAACTAAATAAAACTCGGTATGTGTATTAGCAATGAGGCCTTCATTATAATAAGCCATACCAACATGGACGGGCAGGAGTGGGGGTTATAAGGGAAGCCTGAAATTAAAAATAGCGATATTTCGTTTCCTATTGGTTTTTCCGCAAATATAAACATAACAAAAGTTGTTTATTTTGTTATTTGGAGTAACTTTTGTTATATACACTTTTGTCGTATACCTAAGTATAAATGAGTTATACGTTAAAACTTTAGCGGGAGCCAACAATGTTATTGGGCACTAACGGCTGAACCGAACTTAAAAAAGCTCGGTATGTCAATTAGAATTAATTCTTCCATAATTATCAGTTATATTAAAAGTTTTAGGTTCGAACGGGAGGGGGCTTATAAGGGAGGCCTGAAATAAAAATTCACCATATTTACATGTATAAGAGACGGGAAATATAAAAATATCGAAGACAGTGAAGCCTTATCGAACAAATATTCTATTATTAGCAAATCCACGGCAACGACGGGTATCAATCCTAAACACTGGGACGGGTAAATGTCAAAATATTGTGCAATGTAAAGCCTGCTAAAAAATACTATCACCATTCAGCCTCAAATGAATTCCCGGGCGAAGCCGGGTATCTGAGCTAGTATATATATATATATATATATATATTATATATATAATATATATATATATATAATATATATATATATATATATATATATATATATATATATATATATATATATATTCTATTTTTGAGGCTGCATCGCTGGTAAGTATCGTCATTATGAGGATTTCGGCTATCTGCTCCAGCGGTTGGAATTTTAGTTTTGCAAATCTTCAATGGAAATGCGTCCATCTTCGTAACTAAAATTCCAACCGCTGGAGCAGATGGCCGAAATCCTCATAATATATATATATATATATTTGTCTGCTTAACGACTCTAGCGGTCGTCGCAATTTTTGTGTGATCGTTACCAAACTCGAATATTTAAATCGATGTTTCTATGTAAAAAAGGAAGATCAAGTTCGTTAAATGGCCTGAAATACGACCAGATGGGAGGGGGGGTTTAGAGGGGGATTTTTGAAAAATTCGGAATATCTCCGTATTTATGCGACGGTCGGAATCGAAACATTGTATAGAACGTCGAAATCTTATTGAAAATTAAATTTACTATAAATTATGTTCTATTCAATTCTTCTGTATCTTGAATCATTAACCGTGGATTTTGCATTTGTATTCTGCGATTGTGTGTGGCTAGTGTTAGGGACTTTCCGCCTGAGAGCTCTGGCGGCCTTTTACGTAACTATTCGTCCCTACGTGCAATAAGTTTAGAGCGTTTTTTACTACTACAGTTGTTATTGAATTGGGCAGATTTATCTACTGTAAAACTTCACGTGGGAAATCTGCTTAGTTTACACAGCCCCTGCGTGACGGACTTTTTTTTTAGCATACAAATAGGAAATTTGTGGCGAGGATATCACAAGTGTGTTAGAACATCAAGTGGAAAATCTTTTGAATTCACGCAGCCTCTGCGTGACGGACTTTTTATAAAAGCTCATCATGTTTTGCTCAACTCATTGCGCAGAAACTATTCTTTTCAATTAATTATGCATGTCGGAAACTCATGGAATCTCAGTACGTGTATGAATTACCGATAATCAATGCCTATTAAAAACACAGCACAAATAAGAATACATTACTATAGACATTATAACGATTTAGTTCTCTATTTGTTACACATATTAGAATTTATAAGGATAACTATAGAGCTTTAGAATAAATTAAATTCACTTTGAAATAGAAAAAGTAGTAAATGAACTAAAGAACGTCTATATAATGGCATATTAGTCAATGGAGAGAACAATTTATCTGTTATTAAATAATTTTTTTATCAGTAGTATGTAGATGAAAAAGCTTATAAAAAGATAATTAACCCACATATTCATGGCGTTAGGAAACTTCCTAAGTCCTAAGAGGTAATTATGTGGTATTCCAAGTCTTTTTTCCTCCTTATCCAGGGTTACTGGAGAAGAGAAGAAATAATATTTACATGAGAGGTAAGTGGATTAGACAATATGTAAATACAGTGAAAAGTAGCCCTGGGAGGGGCAAAACTAAGCAAAGCAGATTTACCACATGAAGTTATACAATAGAGAAATTTCACGAGAACCGAACAGTTACGGAAACGGCCGAAATAGCTTTTGGCGGAAACTCACGAATAGAACCAAAATTAACCGATCTCATCCCGTCTGTAATACGCACGCACTTAAGAAAAATGCCAATATCTCGGTTAATATGCAAGATAGAGAATAAATGAATATAACAAAGTTTATAATAAATTTAACTTGTAATGAGATTGATTCTATAAATTTTTCGATACGACGTATAGTAACGGAGATATTTGGAATTTTCGCGAAATCCCCCCTCCCACTGGTCCGATTTCAGCTATTAACGGAATTGATCATTATTTTTACAAAAAAACGTTTAAATATCGAGTTTGGTAACGATCAAACAAAAATTGCGACCGCTAGAGCGCTAAGAGACATATATATATAAAATTGTAACCTCTGTCTGAACCTTGATTTTTTATTTTTTTTACAAAATTTCACAATACTTTTTCGTTTCACGTGCCGTAGACAGGATATCTGCAATTTGTTTCTTTCGTGTATGTTTGTTTATTACCTTTTCATGCATAAAAGGCTGCACCGAATTTTATGAAACTTGGTATGTATATTACTATTAACCCAACTTAGACTTTAGGCTACATTAATATTCTCTGAGACGAACACGAGTGGGGGTTATAAGGGTGGCCTGAAATTCAAAATTCAAAATGATATTTCGTTCCCTATTGGTTTTTCGGCAAATATACACATGACAAAAGTTGTTTATTAGGTTATTTAGAGTAACTGCAGTTATATTCACTTTTTTCGTAAATCGAAGTATAAATGAGTTATACGCTAAAAACTAAAGCGGGAGCAAACAAATTTATTTGGCACCAACTATTGAAGGGAACATCAATATTAAACGTACACAAAGCGTATGTGAATTAGCATAAATTCTTCAATGATTATAACCTATATTAAAATTTTTAGGTTGGAAATTTGGGGGTTATAAGGGAGGGCTGAAATAAAAATTCCCAATATTTCATTTTCTATTTGTTTTTCGGCAAACGTGCACATTACAAAAGTTGCTTTCTTTGTTATTTACATACTTTACTTTATTTACATTTGTTCATACATTTATTCGTATAACAATGTATGAAGCAAGTAATTGGCGTAGAAATATTGACATGCCCAACAATTCTTTCCAATATGAACTACCAGGTACTTCACATGAATAAATTAATTCAAATCTATGTTAATGTTTTATCCTAAATAATTCAAATCTATGTTATTTAATTAACACCAGTAACAGAATTCACTAAGTAACGTATACGGTCACCCTGTCCTTCTCTTCTCCCAAAAACATTAATCCATTAGAAATGCCAGTTTGCCAACTACATGCAAAGAGACAGGAAATGTAAAAATATTGAGGGCAGTGAAGCCTTAAATAACAAATAATTTTATTATTAACAAATCCACAGCACCGACGGGTATAAACCCTAAACACTGGTACGGGGAAATGTCAAAATATTGTGCAAAGTAATGCCTTGCCAAAAAAATACCATTTTCATTCTGCCTCAAATGAAGTTATATATATAATTGGCCGGACCTCAATTTTGTCATTTATAAGTTCATGTGAATTGACATTTCAAGAAATTTCTCTAAAGGCTTAATAGATGATTGTATTATTGTTTGCAATGTCCCTGGAAATTTTTGCATAGCTTTCGTTTTTTTTTAATCGCAGGGTTGAATGTATTTTAGCAGAATTCCCTTAAAGGAATATTTCCATGTATTCAGCACTGGGAAGTTGGCTGCTCTGTTTGTTTACAATTCAGACCCATTTCGTTGCAGATTTTATTAACTTGTAAATTGCCTGAATGATTTCTTATTACCGTTTGTATATATTCCCATAACATTCACGGTGGTGTTACCAGTAGGCAGATTTATCTGTTGTAAACCTTCCCGTGGTGGATATCTGCTTAGTTAACGCAGCCCCTGCGTGACGGACTTTTTATTATTGGTTTCCATCCTTCAAGTTACCAAACACATAGCTCTTACACTAGACTACACGACGTTTGGTTATGACGTTTTGGACTTTGATCTTTGTCAAACCGTTTGTCACAAAGTCTTAAACTTTTTCCGTTTACTCAACTTTGTCCCAGGCTAGTACATGGAGCGAAAGCTCAAGTACAGCACACGCCCAGCTGAAGAGATCCGAAAGATCGAAACGAAGTCATCCCAAACATGTCTATCGCACTGAAAGTGTGTCCCGAAACCCACCTGTTACAGTAAAGTTTCAGTGTTTAAGATGGGACTTTGGTGTTGATCGTTTTCGTCATACGGTGGCTCATCAGCAACGCGAACTATTGTTGGAACGATTGGAATTAAGACAAACTGCCTTGTTATTTAAGACTGTGTGACAAACGGTTTGACAAGGACAAAAGTCCAAAACGTCATAACCAAACGTCGTGTAGTCTAGTGTATTTCCAAACACTCTTTGGAAAAGGCTGTGAAGCCAAGTTCATTTTACACAAGTCCTATGACAAAGTCTTTTGACAAAAGTCTTGACAAAGTGCATAGCTCTCCTAGTCGGATGAGCTAGTGTTGGCTGTTGTATAGTAGCTTGAACCTTGGAGCATTGGGCTGGCCGGTAGAAACGTTGTGCAATGATTCTTGTGGAACCAGTTCGGTAAGGAATTCTTGACAGAGTTTCTGAATTCTTCAACTATTTCATCGGTGGCTGACACTGGAATGGGGAGCTATAATGAATGACTATACACAGAGACTAGTTAACTATTTCTAAAATAATAACAGTAATTATGTATCAGAAATCCACAAGTCGCCAAGCACTATTAATAAATATTTGGGAAGATTCGCTTAAAAAGTCCGTAATGAAGATGCTGCGTAAACTAAGCATATTTCCCAAGCACTCTATAATTCTCCCAGTAAAAAGGATATGTCAGCAGGAATTAATATGTTGGACTCAAGAGTTTTAGTGTAAATCGGGTGAGAAGTGGGGGTTTACTAAAGCCTAAAAAGTTCGTCACGCAAGGGCTGCGTAAACTAAGCAGATTTCCCACGTGCTGGCAAAACGCATTTGTGATCTCATCTCAAATATTTTTCTATTTCTGAGTTAAAAAAAAAACGACGAGGCAAAAAGGTTATGAGGCTCGTGGGGGTGAATGAAGGCTGAAAACAAGAAAGTACAAAGAATTCGCTTAATACAACAGTTACGAAAAATATAATCTGTCACGCAGGGGCTGCGTAGACTAAGCAGATTTCCCATGTGAAGTTTTACAATAGAGAAATCTGCCTAATAATAACAGTAGTAGTAAGGAATCTCTAAACCTATTCACGAGGGACAAACAGTTACGGAAACGGCCGCACTAGCTCCCGGCGGAATGTCCCGAACATAGCCGACTCCTGCCGACAACACACACAATACAAATGCAAATATCTTGGTTTATATTCAAAATAGAGAATAAATGTATAATACAATATTTATAGTAAATTTAATTTTCAATATGATTGACTCTATACATTTTTTCGATCCGACGCATAATAACTGAGATATTTCGAGAATTTCCCTCCCTCTTACGGGTCCGATTTCAGCCGTTAACGAACTTGATCTTTCTTTTTACATAAAACGACTAAATATCGAGTTTGGTAACGATCAAACAAAAATTGCGACCGCTAGAGCGGTAACAGACAAATATTTCTTATATATGCTGAAATTACTAGTAGTTTAAGCAAAAATAATTTTAAATATGGTCAAAATTTGTTGGGAACGGAAGATTTATTTAGTTGGTTAGAAATCACAATCCACAAATAGTTTGGAGGAAATCTGACAGTTTGAATATCCAGAAAAGCCACTTATAACAACCTCATAAGAATAATGGTAGTAGACAAAACGCGATATATACATGCATATCTGAATGTATTCTCTTCCCTGTCTAAAATCACATTTACAACATGTGAGGGGCAAAACTGGTGGGTAGCCTGTATACTCATACTTGGTAATAGTCTATCATTAGTCAGCTGATGCAGGCTATAGGCTATCGAGGGATGGCTATCTAACAACTCTGTCCTTGAATAGAACTTTCTCCACTCGTGTCATCAGTAGTGTTAATGGAATTTTCCTCATGATGCCTTTCTTTATTGCTGGATGTTCTGTGGCAAATCAGGTTTACTCGTTGGCTAGACCAATTACCACGTGAAGCCTGTAAATACTGCATATGAATATAACGGAAATCAACAAGTTGAATTAACGAATTAATCCACGGTGTCCTGGTCCAAACATTATTCAGAAGAGTGAAATTAAAGTATTGTGGAGACATTAATTAAAATAGTTCAGATAAAAACCAGTTCTTTAACAGTAGGAGGCAAGTTGAAGGACCGACCTTGTACAAAGCCAGCATCTCATGATATAATATATCATGGAGTAACTGTTATTATGAATTACTGGGTTTACATATTTATCTCACCTAACTTTGACTTTTTTTTCTTTCTTTTTTTCCCACCTCTGCCCCTGCTGTACCTTTGGGTTTCCCCATACCAGCGGTCTCCATTTAAAAAGAGATATAAAATTTTGAATAGATAAATTGGGCCAGATAACTTAGCCTAACTCACCGAGCACGGCTATGCATTAAAGTACAACATTTGGGAGATTTAGTTTAAGTCCGAAAAGTCCTAGGGGAACCCGCAGCTGCGACTCCTTTGCCTCTGTTCAAAGAAGTGGCAGCAAGAGCCTAACTAACTAGCCTACATACCTAAAGCCTAAATACTAGCCTAAACTCACATAAAACTATACATATAATTTACAAATAAATTCAATTTTACTTGTCTTTCAACACCTCTTAGGCAAAGGTCCTGAAGGCTGAAAATCTATCAGCGTCGTTTACCAACATATGGTAGCTCTCAGAAGGCCAGTTAACATATGAGAAAGCACTCATTAGCCGAATACGCTTGGCATTGAAATGCGGACATTGGAGGATCACGTGGTCAGCCGTATCCAACTCGCACAGGATCCACAGGAGCACAATGGGGATTCCTTTCGTTTGAAGAAGTGGAGCTTGTTATTGAAGTCCCCGTGACTACTGATAAGTTGGCTGGAGAAAAAAACTGGGACGTACCATGTCAGCTTAGTTCTGGTCCTGACATCTGGGAAAAATTTGTAGGTTTGCTAACTCTTCTGATTAACCTGGAGTGCAATAATGGCGTAAGTTGTAAAGGTCCATTGAAAGACAGATTTATTTTATTATTTTAACAACCTTCAATTACACTTTAGCAGATTTTCCATAAATCCGCAATTGAGGTTGTACAGCAGACGCGATTTTCGTAAATAATCTTCAATTGCTCGTCGATCTGACCTAGCAGATGACGAATGAGATCCGTTCATAATTATTTATATATTTTCCTGTTACCGCTTTAGTGGTCGCTATTTTGGTTTAAACGTTACCAAACTCTATATTTGATCGTTTTATGTAAGAAAAAAGATCTAGTTCTTTAAAAGAGAGGGAGGGGGTTTTAGAGGGCGTGTATTTCGGAATACCTCCGTTAACATTTGTCGGATCGGAAAAGTGTAAAGAACCAATCATATTGAAAATGACATGTTCTATAAATGTTGTTATGTACTTTTTTTCACTATCTTGATTATTAACAGATATATTTGCATTTTTTTTTATTCGGCCTTCAGCAAACCCCCACTTAGGATTGTATTGTAATATGACATGAGTAGGCTCATACTATATTTACAATAAGCTGTTCTATTATGAAGCATATTATTTGAAGCATATGAAACGTGGCAGACGTGGGAAATCAGCTAAGTTTACGCAAACCCTGTGTGACGGACTTTTTTCTTCCCTTTATCATATGTTTGCTTACATGATGAAAGTATTATTATATTATTTATCATATAGAACACAGCAGCTACGATTTTTATTATGGTAATAATCTCATAATTAGAGTGGGGATGCTAATGGCTGAAAACTCAAAAATAAATGTAAATTCCATTTATTTTATAGTTCCTGAAAATGAATATGACTAGTTGTTGGGCTTTTTTTATAATCATAATTGCTTATAAAACATTTTTTGATGCGGCTAATAACAAGGGATATATTTACGAATTTATATTATACAATTCAGTAAATACAAACAAATACTGGGTACTCAACAAGTTTTATATTTAGTTTGAAATAGAAAAAAAAAATGTGTATGTGTTTTTGTGAGTCTTTGAGTGGGCGTGGATGTGAATAAAATGATTAACTGGAAGCGTCCGTGAAGACAGTAAAGTGTCCGAGGAGATAAGATGGCTATAAAGGGAGTAAACCACGGCCTTCACTTTATCCAGGAAATCTGTCAAGGATCAGAAGGGGACAGAAAAGAGTTTTATGAATGAGACAAATAAGGACTCATACGATGAATGTCATTCACATTCAAAGCGTAAGCATGTCCTATTGATAACAGTGGAAACAATCTGCCTGTCTGAATGTGGTAGCTTTAAAGAAGGACAGTTTATTCGGGAGCAGGAATACGAATATAATCTTTTTTTTTTGTTGACTACTAGATTATTAAACGTCTAATACAAAAACAAGACTTACATCGATGAACAAGCCATTGATATCTGGCATGGATGTTTTCTTTTTCTAATACAATTTTTCATGGATGATATAACAAATCATAAACCTGTTTTATAATTTATCACGTCCGTATTTTTGGGGGGGGGGTGTGTGTTTTTTTTTTTTTTTATTTTTTTTTTTTTTAAATGCAACGCCGAATTTTTCCTAATAACGCTGTTTGGGCTTTTCTTTAAATCGCTCACTAGACCCTGTCTAACTGTGCTAGGAAGCTGAGAGCGGTGTCATTTACCTGCTAAGCACGGCCTTTTATATGACAAGTAACAAAACATCAGGATAAAATGTAGGTATAAAAAGTAAAAAAAACAAAAAAAAAAGAAAGGACAAAAAAAGAAAAAAAAAAAAAAAAGAAGAAAAAAAAAAAAAAAAAAAAAAAAAAAAAAAAAAACGTCTTTCGTGTGCCGATGGTTTGAGGGTGAAAAAATTATTTTGCCTCCACTTCTTAATAGGCTGGGACTCATAAGGACGTCGTGAAGCACTAAGACAACAAATCAGATGCTTTTCGGTATGTATCCAACAAGTTACCAGAGTTGATACAGTGAAAGAAGGTGTGTCCATTGGTGCTTCAAGCTTGATGGTTTGCAACATGTCCCCAAGATTCATCTCCTCGACTTGTTTCCCGAGAACTAGTGCTTATCAGGATGAACATGGCGACCATTTCCAACAGACATCTCCTTGATGGAGCACTATCAGAGTGTTTAGAGTAGAGCAATGTTGGCTGACTACTCCTGCATGCTTCAGCCCCTCACCCCAAAGCTCCAGCCCAAACCAAGTCTACAGCCAACAAATTCAAACCAAACAAACATTAATGACGGAACTTTACATTATAATCTATGTATTTTCCAGATGGTATTATACCTTAGACTAGATGATCTATATTAATAGTACTCTATTCAGCAATGAGTGCTCGAGCTGTAACTTGTCTGCGAGATGTTTGCCTTGAACAATTTCAACATATAAAATGGTTAATGCCCATATCGCAAGACGGTGGATGATAGAGACAAACGGTTTTTGCATATTTTTAAATCAGCTTGTGTGAATGTCTTACAACAAGTGTTTGGATACCATAAATCCCATACACCGAAAGTTTTTTTTTTTTTGTTTCTACAGTGTTATTAGTGTACTTGTTTTGCCCATCAAAAAGTAAATACCACAAACTTTAGCGTCTATCCACTGCACAATTAATTTGACGAATCTACACACTTTTAAACACTTTGTTACACTATCTTTAAGCTTTAATGAGTTTTATTTTTATATTTGTTGGTTCTCAGTATTTCTTATTTATCTAAAATTTTATTTATTTTCATTGTTAAACTTTAAACCAAATCGTAAAGACATTAACATTCACCTTAACTCTCATCGCAATACTCAAAATCTTATGAAAGGTCCACTCATTTATGATATGGAGATTAGACGAATACAACAATAATATACATAATTTTGAACGGACCCTCATTTTCGTCATCTCCTGGATAGGATCGATGGACATTTGAAGAATGGTTTCGAAAATTCCGTATGAGTACGACCTCAATAGCTGATTTCCGTAAGAAAGCTGCTAAAAATAGTAATCTATTGTACTTCCATTGAAACTGTAGACGAGAGAAAACAAATTTAAGAAACTTCAATCTCAAAGGAATGATATAACACTCGAGATGATACCGGGCGTGGGGGGGGGGGGGGGGGTGGGGGCCACAAAAATGTGGATTATTTACTAGATTTAATGTTTATTTTTTTATTTGTTGGTTCGTTTTTGTATCTTTCTATAATTTTGTTTATAGTACATTGTTAAACTTTGAGCCAATCGCCAGTCCGGCTCGCGTAAATAAATAAAAAAAAAGTTATTTATCATTGACATCTTTAAGCTGTTATGGTTAGGCAGAACGGGTTATCAGCAGGCTACCTCACTTACAAAGAAATGTGGCCCACACAAGGATATTTCCATGAATATTGTTTTAGAAACATTTCCGTCTGTGGGAAACTTTTCAGGGAACCAGAGAAAGGGGAAGCCGGGAAGTGATGACTTCATTTGCATAGAATTATGAGCGGCCTTTCTAATTAGAAAATGTTTTAGTATCGTGGGGCAATTTGAGGCGCTCAATGGAAGGAAAGTGACCTAGAAATATGTAGTCCATAAACCTTAATGGCGTACTCTCAAGGAGGGGTACATCCCCTCACAGCCTCTTGGATTGTTTATATCGTCGACGCTGATTGCAATTAGAAATAAGTTTGAACGTTAAGTAGGGGAAGGTCCTCTAGTACGGGACAGCATCTTGTATGGGACAGGGGGTGTTTTGATCAATCAACACTAGAGAGAGCACCTACAACGGCTTTGCTACATGCACAGTCATGTCAACGACCAGTTGTAGCCATCTTGATTTTGAAATTTGATCCAAAAAGTGAAAACAATCAAGCACCAACCAGTGAAACCAAAGAAGTTACCTATTGTAAGCTTGTGGTGAATCCTTCGAAGAAGGACAGTTTCATTAATCTCAAATCGTTACGAAACTTGATAGTTAAACATTCTATGTAAAAACAAAGATCAAGTTGTTTTTAGCAGATTTCCCTTGAAGGGTAACCAGCTGTTGAGGTCGCACTCATGATGAGAGTTTCGAAAAATTTAATCAAATCTCCCTCGATCCCACCCACGTGGTGACGAAAATGAGGTCCGACAAAATTATATATATATATATATATATATATATATATATATATATATATATATATATATATATATATATATATATATGTATTATATTTCTGTTAACGCTCTAGCGGTCGCAATTTTTCATCATTACCAAACTCGATATTTAGTCGTTTTATGTAAAAAGAAAGATCGAGTTCGTTACTGGCTGAAATCAGACTAGGGGGAGGTGGTTTAGAGGAGGGATTTTCTAAAATTCGAAATATCTCTGTTAGTATACGTCGGATCGAAAAGTTGCATTGAAGTAATCTTATTGAAAATTAAATTTACTATAAATTTTGTTCTATACTCATTTATTCTGTATCTTAAATATTAACCGATGGAATTTGCATTTGTATTGTGTGTGGTCGGCAGGAGTCGGCTATGTTCGGCACTTTCCGCCGAGAGCTAGGCGGCCGTTTTAGCAGATTTCCCTTAGGGGAAATCAACTATTGAGGTTGTACTCAGAACGCGATTTTAGAAACATTTCCTCAAATATCGATCGATCCTACCTAGGAGATGACCAAAATGAGTTCTGTTCAAACTTAGTGTTATTATTAATATATATATATATATATATATATATATATATATATATATATATATGTAAAGGGTAGTGTGTTTAGTTTAATTGTAAAGGGTAGTGTGTTTAGTTAATAGTTATTAATCATGTAATTACTCATGTATTTGTATAACGCAGGTAATTGTGTAAGATATTAATTATTTAATATGAGTTTACTTGGGTGGGGCTGGCTGGTGCTAGAGGGGGGGTTGTACCCGCACAGGATTTGTAATGAGGATTTCTGTGAGAGGGAAGTGATAATAGTCCTATTTCTCTTAAATACATATATTTTACAAATAGATTAAAAAGTAGTTAACACCAAAAAATATATAAACACCATAAAAACTAAATAAACGGGAATGGGACTGGCTATCAGATAAATGGGTATGACAAAGGTCTCTCACCTAGGATTATCCATGGCCAATACATGCTGAGGGTCTGCTCTGCTACAGCACTGACACGCACACCCAGTCCCTGCCTGCTGGACACTGTCCCCCGGCCTCACATCTTGCACCGGTCAGCAGAAAACCCCCCCTCTAGCACCAGCCAGCCCCACCCAAGTAAACTCATATTAAATAATTAATATCTTACACAATTACCTGCCTTATACAAATACATGAGCAATTACATGATTAATAACTATTAACTGAACACACTACCCTTTACAATTAAACTAAACACACTACCCTTTACATATATATATTATATATATATATATATTTGTCTGCTACCGCTCTACCGGTCGCAATTATCGATGTATCGTTACCAAACTCGATATTTAGTCGTTTTATGTAAAAATAAAGATCAATTTCATTAACGACTGAAATGGGCCAGTGGGAGGGGGGTTTAGAGGGGGGGATTTTTGAAAATTCCAAATATCTCCGTTACTATGCGTCGGATCGAAAAATTGTATAGAATTAATCTTATCGAAAATTACATTTACTATAAATGTTGTTCTATACATTTATTCTGTATCTTAAATATTAACCGAGGAATTTGCATTTGTATTGTGTGTGTGGTCGGTAGGAGTCGGCTATGTTCGGCACTATCCGCCGAGAGCTAGTGCGGCCGTTTTTGTAACTATTCGTCCCTCGTGAATAGGTTTAGAGATTCCTTACTATTGCTGCCTTTATTAGGCACATTTCTCTATTGTAAAACTTCACGTGGGAAATGTGCTTAGTTTACGCAGCCCCTGCGTGACGGACTTTCTTGTTTTCTGTCGTAAGTAAGCCCCCCCCCTTTTAATCATCGGTTTGGTGTGTTATGCCAGCACGTGGGAAATCTTCTTAGCTTACGAAGCCCCTTTGTGACGGGCTTTTTTTTAAAAAAAAGATGTTATAAGATTAAATCTGAATATTGTAATTAAGTCCAAATGCAAAAAGAAATAAAAAAAAACTTGAAGCAGAGACAGTACAGCAACACATTTTAAATGGTTATTACAATGTAAACATGTTAATGCTAATAGCGTGTTATCTAACTAGAGCTGGATGTGTCCGTGAACTACACACCAAGGTGAAGGTGCCTTGTTAAGTAGGTATTTATTCCAGGAAGAATGTTCTCAAGTTAATGATATCGGACAAAGGAAGGGATTTAGTATCTATTTGCTTTCATCTTATTGGCCCACTTTATGGATAACCACTTGTGGATACTCAATTTACTGATATTGCTATTTTTTATTATTATATATATATATATAAAGGCTAAGCCTTGGATATTTATTCCCGTGAGCAGGAAGTCCCGAGTATCCCAGGTAAGAATAAGCTAACAGGGTCCCAAGGAAGTGGAGTGCTTCCCTTCCTCAAGATATTTTCATTTTGTACTAAAGGCAACAGAAAAAAAAAACATTAAAATATCTGTATACGTGGAAAAATAAAAATGAGAAGAATACTTTTGCTACTGCATCACATTCATAGTTATTTTCTCATAAGGTAATAAAAATAAATAAATATATATATATATAAATAAATAAAATGAATTTATGGTATGTACAGATCAATAACTGTTTTACCAAAATTTACTTCTATGCTTAATCATAGCGTTAGCTAGTCTATGGCGGAAGGTCGAACAAAAAAAAGTTTTCAAATGATTATTAAAATCAATTTTATTTATCAACTAGTTTCACGTCCTCATTACGCCTCGTCAGAAAACTATATAGGCAACCAAAAGGATATTAATTTTTCGAATAAGAAATAAAATGAAACAAAAATGTACTATAGATAGAATTATAACCCCCACAGTAGCCAGGAAGATACGATATCTAAAGATGTGGACAAATCACATGAATTCATCCAAACAGAGTGAGAAATAGCTATAGATAAATGATAAATTGAAATCAACAAATACCAAATATGTACAAAATAAACTGTATGGATTGAAATAAAAGTAACATAGGGGAATCATCACAATTCAGACAATAAGTGATAAACATTGATAATAAGGACAGTAAAACGACAACGCAATTAAATACACACAACTTCGATTTTGAAAACGTAAATATAACAGAAGAAGAAAGAAATATAAGCAAATGGAAATAAAATAGAATAGGCAAACCATCAAAAGCATAGGTGATTAATAAGAAAACAGAGATTAAACATGTGAATTAAATTTATTTTAATTTGTTCAAAAGAAATTATTTATTAACGCCAACTCTTTGCAACAATTTCTAATTAGGGCTGATTAACTACAGTTTACCACCCTTTTCTAGCCAGGGTGAAACTAAGGATATTATTTAATTTTTAAATTTTACAGCTTTCTAGACAATCGATGAAGTATTGCTGAGTTTGTCTGATGAAACGTTAAGTGGCTACTATTCAATCCAATATGTTGTTCAAAAGATTATTGGTCATAATTATCATATCACAGTGGATAATAATTTTTAAATAACAAACTAAGTAATATTCACAATTTCTGTTCTCAAAAGCAACCCCAAAACCATCAAATATACCTATTTTATGTAGTTAATAAGCATGCTTCAAAATATTCTATTTTATGCCCACCGAAAAAACTTAGTCTTCATAGAATGTAAAACATTCTCTGTTATATGTGCTTTTGGCGGGAAAGGGCTATTGAATTTATATTTATATAATATTTTAAAAGTTTACACATCACGGTTTCTATGAGTTGGATTGAAAAAGTTATGTTGTTGGACTTTTAATTTTCAACAATTGTTGTTAAATGCATTTTTTCTAATCTCGAATAATGACGAACTTTTATATCTATTTTGTTTGTTAGCCTCAATAAACCTCTAATTGTAATCGTCTAATTTTCACTATAAGTATTATATACTTTCCACATTCGGTTAAAGGATTCTTACAACGAGAGAAATAGTGAATAGATGTTGAGATTAGACAAGTCTCCACAAACGTGGGAAATCTGCTTAGTTAACTTAGCCCCTGCGTGACGAACTTTTTTCAGAGACGATGGGCGAATTGACGAACCGTCTCGGAACCATCAAGCTCTCGTCATGAATCAAGAATATCCAATTTTTCTTCAAATTAAGCATACTCTTTCGTCCCCTATACTTAAGCCGATATTACACCAAACTGAGACGCCTGATGATTGTGTAAATCTGTTTTGAAACGCGTCTGGGCAGGCCTCCATTAACACGTGTATCCCTGTAAACCTGGCTCTGAAAGACTGAGGTTTCGTGTCGAAATCTACCCTTTGCAATGTTCCCAACAGCGAGCTAGATTCTTGGGATATGCTAATAGATTAATAGTCATTAGAAATCGTTCCCACCGGCCTTAATCCATAATTACATACCATAAATTATTAATGCCAATGTTATGTCGACATTGTTATATAGATACAGGCGCTTTATGTTGGTTTGTATGTCGTGAGAGATGGGGCTTATGCTAGGAAGAAATCTAATTCACTGGAAATTGGAAACTATTCAATTTCCCTTAGGGGAAATCAGATATTGAGGATGTCGGGATTTTTTGAAGAATTTCCTGAAAGGTCCATCGATCCTACCTAAGGGATAACAGAAATGGCGTCCGATAAAAATTATACATTTAAGTAAAGTTGATCACTCACTCACATCCTAGAAACTGATTATGAATCCCTTGAGATTCGCTTAGGGGCGGCTAAGCATCTTGAAGGTCTACAATGCCAACCGAAAAAAAAGTTCTACAAGAGTTCCCATTTGTAATCTGGGATACATGTAATTAATCCACATCAAGATAAAATCAAGAAACATCAAATGATCTCCACATCAGACTTTTTTACACAGTATTCGAGCCCACAGTGAATCATTCTTGGAGACTAATAAATCTGTGACTAATTATTAGGGTTTTGATACAAATATAAAAGTAAATATATAAAATATACAATAAAGAATTCTCCTATACAATAAATATTTTGAGGTGCAAACAACTTCATATATGACCCGGGGCACCCTTACCCCAGTATTGTCCGAAAAAGACATCATTAAGAAAGGTGCAAGCAACTTGAGGAGTTCTGCCCGTCTGCATGCCTAAACAAATTTAAAAAATAATAATACCTAATTAAAATAATATAATACATTAAAATAACACAAAGGATCACAAATCACACCACACTCCTTTGCCCTGGAAGACGTTCGCCAAGGGGATTCCCTCCTCCTGCCTCAGGCAATGCCTTTTCTTACACCCAGTCGTCCATTCCTCACTGCAAATACACCCCAGAATGTCCAGGAACCACGAAGAACCAGGATGCTGATTCTCTGTATTGCAGTACTGCTTCATGGCCAGAACCCCAACCCGTCGGCACTTTCCTTACATCTGGTGTCTGGCACCTTTGTAAGACAGGGTCACTGGGAGTACTCGGACCACACCTGGCGAGATGGGCAACCGCCCTCTTCAGCTTCAGTCTGTCGTACTTTTCCTTCATCCTCTGAACAATGTCCGACAAAGATCCTCCTGCGGTTGCGACATTGGCATCAATAATTGCCACACTTGTTCTCCACTCCGCAACTAAGTCTGACCAAAAGGTTCCAATAGGGGTTATTTACCATGTGTTATATGGTTGCTAGATGATGAAACCTAATGCAGCATATGCTATATGGTTGCTAGGTGATGGAACCTAATGCAGCATATGCTATATGGTTGCTAGGTGATGAAACCTAATACAGCATATGCTATATAGTTGCTAGGTGATGAAACCTAATGCAGCATATGCTATATGGTTGCTAGGTGATTGTACCTAATGCAGCATATGCTATATGGTTGCTAGATGATGAAACCTAATGCAGAATATGTTATATGGTTGCTAGATGATGAAACCTAATGCAGCATATGCTATATGGTTGCTAGGTGATGAAACCTAATGCAGCATATGCTATATGGTTGCTAGGTGATGTAACCTAATGCAGCATATGCTATATGGTTGCTAGGTGATTGTACCTATTGCAGCATATGCTATATGGTTGCTAGATAATGAAACCTCTGTTACTGTTCCTTGTTAATAAATTCGTTTGGGTTATGGCTATACTCAATAAACTTTTAGTTATTAATACTACAGGTTATTAATAAGTTCTCATCCCAGATACTCCATAATTGCATTATAAAATCCAGCCTTACAGAGCGAATTACTTCATTATGCAGAGGGATTCCAGATCTCTTGGCAGCAGTACAGTTGCCTAAAACATGAGCATCCGTTTCCAATCCTCCACAGCCAGATCGGCACATGGCAGTCCTAATCCTATCCAGCTTACCATGAGATGTCCTAACCCGGGTAGGGAGAGCCCCTCCTACAATCTTAGCAAAGGCCACAGTGTTCGCATTCTCTGGGGCTAATAACTAGTAATTATAGTATTTTTTCCTGATTATTCAGGATAAATATAGCTTCAATGTTACATTGTGATAATGCATTTTTATTTTTTTTAGAGCACTGCATATAATGCATTCCTCATAGGCAATCTTATGCTCAGTTTTGCATACAATGCACCCACTTCTTTTTTGTGCATCTCCAAGAAGTTTCTCATGTGCTCTCTTGCAGAAATATCAATTCCCAGGAGTTAAATCTTTCATTGTCATCAGCTATTAGTACGTAACCATGGAGCTATAGCATATCTCCCATTAAGGACATCAGCTATTGACATTGTATTTATGACGTGAAATTTTTATTCAAATGTCCATCGATCCTACCTAGTAGATGACGAAAATGAGGTCCTTTCAAAACTGTATATATATATATATATATATATATATATATATATATATATATATATATATATATTTGTCTGTTACCGCTCTAGCGGTCGCAATTTTTGTTTGATCGTTACCAAACTCGATATTTAGTATTATTTTATGTAAAAAGAAAGATCAAGTTCGTTAACGGCTGAAATCGGACCAGTGGGAGGGGGGGTTTAGAGGGGAGGATTTTCGCAAAATTCGAAATATCTCCGTTATTATGCGTCGGATCGAAAAATTGTATAAAATCAATCTTATTGCAAATTAAATTTATTATAAATATTGTTCTATACATTTATTCTGTATCTTGAGTATTAACCGAGATATTTGCATTTGTATTCTGCGTGTGATCGGCAGGAGTCGCCGAGAGCTCTGGCGGCCGTTTCCGTAACTATTCGTCCCTCATGAATAGGTTTAGAGATACCTTACTACTACAGTTGTTATTGGGCAGATTTATCTACTGAATAACTTCACGTGGGAAATCTGCTTAGTTTACGCAGCTCCTGCGTGACGGACTTTTTATTAATACTTAAGACATGTGGAAATGAGATCAGTAGTGTTTAATATGAACACGTGTGAAATCAGCCCAGTTTACACAGCCCTTGCGTCACGAACATGTTACATGGACGATGAGAGTATAGACATTCTTTCACGAAGCTCGGTGAGAAGAATGTACAGATAACACCCCTCCGAACGGACTCGGGCGTAATTTTCGTTCGGATAAGGACCGAGACGAAGACAGCGGCTTCGGGATTTCATCACGTCCATACTGAAGACATTTCTAAACGCTAATAGCTGGGAATTGCAAGAACTATTGACGGAAGGCAGACTATATATTAACAACATTTTCTCATACCTATAAACAATTCAAATATACGACAAAATATAGCGTGGTATACAACAAGTCTCAAATGATATACATTGTATTAATTGTATTGTATGAATTTCTATACATGCGTGTTTGTGTGTGTGTGTGTATGTGTGTGTGTGTGTGTGTGTGTGTGTGTGTGTGTGTGTGTATGTGTGCGTATTTATATATGTATATATATATATATATATATATATATATATATATATATATATATATATTGTAACGGTCGAGCTTTAGAGCCACTCCGCTGTCTCTATATCTACGAGATGAGAGTGATTAGTACTAGGCTTTAAACGAGGTAGCAGCACCTGTCAAGGGACGGACAGCGGAGCCCTGTGAATACAAAGGTCAATCTCGCAGGACAGGAACAGAGAGTCGACTCCCAAGATGCAAAGAGAGTAAGTGTTTCTTTAATTATCTAGCCTAATTGTGCTATATCTCTGATTAAATAGATAAATTAGCTCTTATAGCAGAGATGGTGGAAACGGGAATGCTTGCCGTGCAATATATGACCCTGAGAAGTAGCCGGTAAATAGATTAAATTTAAATAATAATAATTATAATTAACCTTTCATTATAATATATATATATATATATATATATATATATATATATATATATATATATATATATATGGCTGTAGACTACTAAAGGACCTAAGAAAAGAGAATTTGAAAGTCCGTTACGCAGGGGCTGCGTAAACAGAGCATATTTTCCTCTTGAAGTTATACAATAGATAAATCTACATACTGGTAACACTACCACTACCGTGAATATATACAAGTGATACTGAGAAACGACAAACAGGTCAGCCATCCTCTCACAGCTGAATAGATAGATAGAAAGAATGGAAGAACATTTGCGGAAAATTTTCGAAAACCGCGCCATGAGCAACACTTCAATAGATCCTTAATCCTTAAGGGAAATCAGCTAAAACGGAAGTATAACGCCAAAAATACAGTTGGTCTGTTGAGAAAAAAATTCTATATTATTATATACACAATTAAAAAAATATGCTAAAGAAATGTATAAACTGTACGAATTATTTATAACTCCTCTACAGTTAATTTAATTCCTTAATTCATCGTTGAAAGATACGTTTTTTTTTTCTGTTCTAAACAATTTTTTCTTACAAATTATTTATTCAACGTATTACAAAAAAAAATTGTTATTATGTATCATGCACAGGTTATGTACAAATGGCCGTATTGGACGTGTGGCAAATAAACTCCCTTCTTGTGGGGTTACTTTAGGGAGGAAATACATAAAATTAAAAATGTATGTATACATATATATATATATATATATGTGTGTGTGTGTGTGTGTGTGTGTGTGTGTGTGTGTATGTGTGTGTTTGCATGTATGTGTATATATAACTAACCTGAGGGAGGGGTTTGCGACAAGCATTAGCGAAAGTAACATTTTCAGCCATTCAATTCTAATTAATCATTCACCAACTATGCTCCAATGTTTTGATTTTTAAATATTCTGATCATAATTACTTAAATTTAGTATTATTTTATTTATAAAATGTTTATTTTTTTTAAAAAAAATTGTTTAAATGCCCATAAATTAATAAATCTAATTTAGGTGTTAATTAAAACCACCCCGGTTTCAATACCATTCTTTCAAACGTCTTCAGGTCAGTTCATCCTCTGTGCTAATACTTTGATGAAATCCAGCTATCTAGCCTATCCTGTCACCGGTCAGTGGCCGCTGTTAGACCAAAGATGGTTACAACGGCCCTAGGACTAGATTCCGTTAAGAGAAATCACCTGCTGCGGTTGGACTCGTTTCGCCATTCAAAAAAAAAAAAAATGAGGAAAACTCGTCAAATGACCACCCATTCTGTTCTTCAGTCTTCATCTTGAAGGTTCCCCGACCAATAGAGTAAAGAAGTCCGTCACGCAGGAGATGCGTAAACTAAGCAGATTCTCCGCTTGTTGGAATAACACACCTGTGATCTCAGCTCACAACAACTTCTCTATTTCTATGCAAAATACCGATATGTAGAAATGCCCCCCCCCCCATTACTGTGAGCTACTGGGGGCTGAAAACAAGGAATTACAAATAACTCTCTTAATATTTGAGTTACCTAAAAACGAATAGAACAACAATTGTAGAGCATCAATGGCTTAGCAAGATTGGTTCCTTAACATTTTGCTATAAGACTCATAATAACGGAGATATTTTGAATTTTCAAAATCCCCCCGCTCTAAACCTCGCACCTAATCTACCCCCACTTTCAGTCATTAACGAATACAACCCTTAGGATGTAATGAAAAAGTTAAATATCGGGCATGGTATAGAAGAAATAGATATTTCGATTCACGATCCCAAAATCTTAACTCATGACGCCATCGCAGTCTGTATTTGTATGTATCTCACACATTAAACGTTCCATGGAAACAATATTTGGTATTTGGCTTGAACAAACGTTACGAGTTAAAGCGTTGCCTTTAATCTCAAATGGTAAACCTAGAGTGGCAAGTTCGATTCTCGCCTGGGCAGAGGAATTTATTTAGTGACGAAATTCATTAAATAAAATCTTTAGTCCCACCCTGGCTAGAAAAGGGTGGTAACCTGTAGATAGCCCGTCCCAATTAGCCTTAGATGCAAAAAGTACACGTTAATAAATAATTTAAATTTTGAAATAGCGTAGTTCATGCTTTAACAGCTTATTGCTAATATGAAATGAGTCAGAGCTGGTGTTTACTGAAGGCTGAAAACTAAAATATCTAAATATATTGGTTAATATTGAAGACAGGGAATAAATATTTAGAACAATAAGTATAATATATTGAATTAAGAATGAGACTAGATCTGTACAAATTTTTCGACTTATAATAACGAAGTTAATTTGATTTTAGCAGATTTCCCTTCAGGGAAATCAGCTATTGAGGTTGTACTCATGACGAGATTTTCGAAATATTTCTTCAAATGTCCATCGATCCTACCCAGGAAATCATGAAAATGAGATCCGTTCAAAACTGGATATATATATATATATATATATATATATATATATATATATATATATACATTTATATATACATATTTGTCTGTTACCGCTCTAGCGGTCGCAATTTTTGTCTTATCCTTACCAAACTTGATATATAATCGTTTTATACAAAAAGAAAGATCAAGTTTGTTAATGGTGTAAATCGGACCAAGGGGAGGGGGGGGGGGTTAGAGGGGGAGAATTTCGAAAATTCTCAATCTTATTGCAAATGTCATTTTCTATACAAGCTGTTATTTACATTTTTTCACTATCTTGATTATGTACTGAGATATTTGCATTTTTTAGTTTTCGGTCTTCAGTAAAGCCCCACTCCTAGTCATCTTAGATTTTCAATATTCTATTACGTTATGAGGCATTTTATTTGAAGCTTAAATTCCAAATATTGTTCTCATTGAACTTTTAAGTTTTGAGATAAATGCAAATACTTCGCGCACTTAGGAAATCTGCTTAGTTAACGCAGCCCCTGCGTGACGAACTTTTTATTAAATCACCCACCTCTAACTTCCCCCCTCCCACAGGTGCAAATTCGGCTATTAAAAAACTTGACCTTTAGTATGAATGAAACGCTTATATATAGAGTTTGGCAACGATCAAACAAAAAATGTGCCAGCTAGACATATATATATATATATATATATATATATAATTTAGAGCGGACCTCATTTTTGACATCTAATAGTTAGGAGTGATGTACATTTGAGGAAATATTTCAGAAATCAATTATAAATAAAAATAAAACAAAATTCACATAGACTCAATATTAGAGTTGAAACGATTGCAGATCATTTACCGGTTACAAAGATTTCATATTCATTCATTTCGATGTTTTGTGAATTAATATTTGGTCCATTGTCCAAGACCACACTCCTTCATTTTGGATAATTACGTAATTAGTTTTCAAATAAAAATTGTGACACACACACTCACACAGACGTTAACGTTCAAATTAATTAGTAGTTGTCAGTAGTTTAAATGATACTGTAAATCATAATAAATAAAAATTAAAAACTTACAAATCTGATTACCGAAAGTGCTCTGTGAAACTCACCTGGAAAAAATAGAACACAATATATTATTAAAAGTTTATTATTTATTAAATATTAATGTTTTCCATAGTCTAGTATCCCATGATTATAGCAGTTTATATATTTATATATATATATATATATATATATATATATATTTGTTTGTTAACGCTCTGGTGGTCTCAATTTCGTTTGATGTGAAATAAAACTCGATATTTATTTGTTTTATGTAATAAGACAGAACAAGTTCGTTAATGGTTGAAATCGGACTAGTTGAGGGGGGGGGGGTTAGAGTGGGGTTTTTCGATAATTCGAAATATCTCTGTTACGATACGTCGGAACGCAGAATTGTATATTATTATTATTACTTATTAACGTCCACTTTTTGCAACCCAGGCTAATTGGGACGGGTTATCTACAGTTTACCAGCCTTTTCTAGCCAGGGTGGGATTTTAGGATATTATTTAATGAATTTCGTCACTAAATAATTTCCTTTGCCCAGGCGAGGATCGAACTCGCCACTCTAGGTTTAACATGTGAGATTGTATAGAATCAATCTTATTGAAAATTAAATATACTATAAATATTGTTATATACACTTATCCTCTATTTTGAATATTAACCGAGATAATGGCATTTTCCTGTTTTCAGTCTTCAGTAAACCCCCACTTCTGCTCATGTTACATAAACAATACTATGTTATATAATAAACCACTTTATTCTAAGCTTAAATGCCAAATATTGTTTTCAAGAGACCTTTATTATACGAGATACTTACATGCAAATACGTCCTGTTGATCACCCCCCTCCCCCCGCCGTCTTAAGTTCTTGTAATACTAAAATTTGTGTGATTGAGATAAAGATTATTCTGATTCATTATAAAATTACAGTAATAGATATAGTAAATAGCTTTCAATAAAATTAATATATTATTTCCAGATATATTAGAGTAATTGTTTTTCTTTCCAACCAAGAATATTTCAATCTAATCAGCTCTGAGAAGTTGACAGGCCCGTTTAATAAAATTCAGACGCTTCCTATTGAGAGGTTATTAAAATTGACTAAATGATTTCTCCTGAACGTTTTTATTTATTCACTTTATATTCACGGTGGTGTTATGTGTTAGAAGTATGCAGATTTAACTATTGTATAACTTCACGTGGGAAATCTGCTTAGTTTACGCCACCCCTGCGTGACGGACATTATCAATTCGAAGAATATTGCTTTCTTTGTGCACAAAAGAAATGGCTTGCTAAGAGATTGCAAAGAGAATGAGAGCCGTTTAGATGATTCATAGAGTTAATCTAATAGAGGAGGCTAGTTGGAGCTGTATGACAGGGACCATTAGCATCTGTTGATTCAAGACAGCTGCATATCAGCTGTTCTAGGATCAGCTGACCCGTCTCTCTCTCTCTCTTGGAGTATATACAACTTGTAGTTCAAACATCAGGACTCCTCACTCTCAACCGCTTCTTAACTCGTCGTCGTAAGACAACTAAACCATGCCAAAATTCTATTAATTACTAAGACAAACATAAACAAAAGAGGCATTTATTTTATATCAAAAACAAATTGCTAATTTGCGAGCTATTGAGGTCGCACTCATGACACGATTTTTCGAAAATTTTCCTCATATGTCCATCGATCCTACCCAGGGGATGACGAAAATGAGGTCCAGCCATAGTTTTATAAATATAAACACATGTATATAAAATCAATGTTCTTAAAGAACACCACAAGAATAATGAATTTTTATTTATACCATAATAACCTTCGACACAATTTGCTCCCTTCCTAACATCCCACACAGAAAGTTCATTTATATAACATGAATTAAAATGGAAATAATTACCTTAAATAAGGCAGATAGGGAGGCTGGCCTTGATAGGCAACCCTAAAACAGGGGGCAGCTTAATTTGTTAGTTTATATATATATATATATATATATATATATATATATATATATATATATATATATATATATATATGTATGTATGTGTGTGTGTGTGTGTGTGTGTGTTTGTTAACGCGAGAGGGGTTTGTTTAGGGGGGAGAATTTCTTCAAATATTCGAAATACCTCCATTATTATACGTCGGATCGAAGATGTTTATAATATAACTAATATTTTTTTTTTCAAGTTTATTGCTCTATTCATGATCTTCTACACATTATTTTCTGTATCATAAATGTAATCCGAGATATATGGATTTTTTAGTTTTCATTGTTAAGTAAACTCCTACTCCTGTGATATTAGCAATAAGTTGTTATATCTTGAAGCACTTTGTTCTAAGGTTAAGTTCCAAATATTCTATTAAGGAATACCTTTACTATGCGAGATTCATGAAGATTCGTTGTGTGATGTCGTCATCAGTTAAGATTTTACATTCTTGTCTTGAAAATGTTTATTTGTTCTAGACCATATTCGATGTTTAACCGTAAAAAATGACATTTTTTATTGGCTGAAATCGTACAAGGAATAGGGGTAAGGGATTAGAAAATATCTCCATCACTATGAGTCGGATTGTAAAAGCTTATAGAACCAATGTTGTTAAACTATTCACACTCTACAGGTGTTCTTCTATGCATTTTTTTGGTAAATCAAATATTCAGCGAGTAATTCGTATTTTCTTGACTTCAGTAAGAATAGACAGTGAGATGAGATCACAAGTGTGTCTTACCAACACTTTGAAATCTGCTTAGTTTACGCAGCTCCCCTGGTTTACTGAATATTTTCGTTATCTCCTGGATAAAACGTTTATTGCAGAATCTCATGTCGAAAATCTATCTAGATTTCTTAGACCGACAAACTTACGGTATATTCACTAATTTTTAAATGAGACTTTATATTAAAATGGGACCTTGGACTTAGTACGACAGCAGACTACCAGGCTAAACTGATTACTCAACAAACTAAATACATACATACAAACTTATTATACGAAGACATAGTGAGACGTATACGACACCGAATCCAAAACAACAAATGGCTATCAGAATGGATGGAAGTAAAGACCCACCTCCGCAGTATGGAAAGTACTATTAAGGAGTGGCCATCGAGCCATAGGAGTACTAGATGGGAGGAAGTAGTTCTTGCCAGACTCAGGATCGGCCACACATAGACACTTAATGACAAGGACTGATAACCCTATATGCAAATACTGCAACAAACACCTTACGATAAAACACATATTGACGGACTGCATCCAACGAGAAAACCTTCACATATCCTACGATTTGACAGAACTATTAACTGACAGCAGCCAATATATTCCACAAATACTAACATATCTAAAACACATCAACATTTACAAAAACATATAATACAAAATAGAATAGGTCTACAGCATACCTAAAAAGATTTAAAAGGGTTAACTTTTATTATATTCTTTAGACAAATCACGGATATGAGAAAGAATCAGATATTAAAGAAATATTTTCCATAATATAAAAGTACAAAAAAGGTAAGCACATGAAGGAGTAAATATATCATCCTAATAATGCCAACCACCATCGCTGTGGGGCACAAAACTAAATAAATAAATAATAATATAAATGTACTAGTATATAGGAATATCATAGTTTTTTTATTAAAACCATTTTAAATTGTTGTCTTTATTACTAGTCTAATGTTTACTAATTGTCTTTATTACTAGTATTTAATGATTACTTGTTGTATTTAATTTTTTATTTGTTGTTTCAGTTTTTTTTTTATTTTCCTATAATTTTGTTTTCATTTTACATTGTGAAACTTTGAGCCAAATCGCCAAGATGTGGGTGCTCCTGTATAAATAAATAAAATATTTTAAAATGTCTATTTTTTTAATAAATCCTTTCTCAGCCGAGAGGCGACCTACTAAAAGGAAATCGTACGGTAACATTTATAGTGATAACGAAAAGAAAATTGTGAGTGGTTTAATCGTAATGTCATGTTATTGTTTATTCTTCCAACTCATTCCTCTATTGACCTTTGCCATTGCTAGCAACGTGACACTCTACATATTATATAATGGTAATTTATTTCAATGACTTTTCGAGATCACAAATATAATTAATTGAGTCAGAATTTGCATGGAATGAACATTGTTTTGCGTGGGAATATAATATTATATGCATACATACAAATGTACATAGTATAGTTTATCACTAAAATCTATAAAGAATAACACTATTTTTTCCTGTTATCAATTATAAAGGCAGACTCTTGATTGAACTTATGTGAGAAAATGGTTGAAAGGTATGAATATAAAACATTAACAATAATCATTCCCTTAATATATACTAGCTATGTTACCCGGCTTCACCCGGGAATTCATTTGAGGCTGAACGATGATGGTATTTTCTATGGCTAGGCTTTACATTGCAAATATTTTTAGATTACGTGGCACACATAGAAAGTCTGCTTAGTTTACGCAGGCCCAGCGTGACGGCCTTTTAGCAGATTTCTCTTAAGGGAAATCAGCTATTGAGGTTGTACTCATGACGCGATTTTCGAAAAATTTCCTCACCCGACCAACTTAAGGACAGAATCAGGGAGGAAGTTACGGCAATATCCATCGAAATGTGCAGAAGAGCTGACGAAAACTTCAGAAATCGCCTTCAAGAGTGTATCGCTGTTAACGGCCATCATCTTTCAGATATTATATTTAAAACTTAGTGTAAAAAACTAGTTCATGTACTGATTTATTAATTACAAAGATAATTTTGGTAAGTTGAGTTGTTTTTGTTTTACATCCCTTTAAAACCGATTCATAGCTTTTGTCCCATCCGGTATATATATATAAAATTGTAACCTCTGTCTGTACATTGATTTTTTTCGCGAAATTTCACGATAACTTTTCGTTTCACATGTCATAGACACCATAACTGCATTTTGTTTCTTTGGTGTGTGTTTGTTTGTTTGTTTGTTACCTTTTCACGCATAAACGGCTGAACCGAATTTTATGAAACTTGGTATGTATATTACTACTAGCCCAACTTAGACTTTAGGCTATATTAATATCCTCTGAGACGAACAGGAGTGGGGGTTATAAGGGAAGCCTGAAATTAAAAATAGCGATATTTCGTTTCCTAATGGTTTTTCGGCAAATATGAACATAACAAAAGTTGTTTATTTTGTTATTTAGAGTAAGTTTTGTTATATACTCTTTTTTCGTATACTGAATTATGAACGAGATATACGCTAAAACCTATAGCGGAAGTGAACAATTTCATTTGGGACAAAAGACCCAACCGAAATAAATAAAACTCGGTATGTGTATTAGCACTAACGCTTTCATTATAACAAGCCATACCAACATTTCTAGGGACGGGCAGGAGTGGGGGTTGTAAGGGAGGCCTGAATTTAAAATAGCGGTAATTCGTTTACTATTCGTTTTTCGGCAAATATGAACATAACAAAAGTTGTTTATTTTTTTTATTTAGAGTAACTTTTGAGGTATTCATTTTGGTGTTTTAACAAAGTATAAACGAGATATACACTATAAACTAAAGCGGGAGTCAACTATTTCATTGGGCGCTAACGAACGGGAGTGGGGGTTATAAGGGAGGCCTGAAATAAAAATTCACAATATTTCATTGTCTATTTGTTTTTCGACAAACATGCACATAACAAAAGTTGTTTATTTTGTTATTTAGATTAACTTTTGTTTTATACATTTCTACAGGAACAATGTGTAGAGTAAGTAATTTGCGTAGAAATATTGATATGCTCAACAATTCATTCCAATTTGAACTCTCAGGAACCTCAGCTTGAATAATTCATTCAAATCTATGTTAATATTTTGTCCTTAATAACTGAAATCTATGCATAATGGACAGTAGACGGGAAATATGACAATTTGGTGGACAGTGAAGAATTACATAAAAAATTAATTTTATTATTAAGAAATGCCAACAACGGGTATTAACCCTAAACACTGGGACGGGTAAATGTCAAAATATTGTGCAAAGTAAAGCCTTGCCAAAAAAAATACCATCACCATTCAGCCTCAAATCAATTCCCGGGCGAAGCCGGGTATCTGAGCTAGTATATATATATATATATATATATATATATATATATATATATATATATATAATTTTTAACGGACCTCATTTTCGTCATCTCTTGGAAGAACATTTGAAGAAATTTTTCGAAAATCGCGTAATGAGTACGACCTCAATAGCTGATTTCCCTTAAGGGAAATCTGCTAAAATGAGACCACTCCCACCTTCGTAACTCAATTAGAACAGCTTCTAGAGAGATTTCAAAAAAGCACATTCTGAGTTTTTGGCTGCTTTTTTGAAACGTTTAATAGCCGTATTTTGGAAACCCTTTGAGATACATAATTAAAATTTGGTATTCTCCTTACACTCGACACCTACTAGCAGTATACAAAAGTTTAGGAAATTCTAAAATAGTGAGGTAAAATGGGCGTGTTGAACTGACCCGGTAGAATTTTGATTAAGATTACACAACCAATCATGTGGTCATCGGGTTGCACAAGAGAAGAATCTCTTAAGAGATCTTTGTGTCAACGAACAAAATAATGTAAATTATGTTTATACAGTAGACGTACTGACCATATGTATGGTTTTGGAGCCATAAGGTCGGAAAATAAGTCTATTTCTTCATATAGCCATTTATTTTATCCCCGACACATTTCGGGTGTCATAACTCCTTCCCAAGGGGTTATTTAGCCATCACTAAAAGTTAAAAATAATCCTTATATTATACTACATAAAATATATTATATAATTCAGTCGTCTTTAAAGCTATAATTGGCTAAAAACTTTATAGCACGTCTTTAAATCAATTGAGCGAGGCAACTATAGTAAACTAAAATACATTTAAACTTATATATACATACATATATATATTTATATAATTTGGTTTTTTTTCCTCACTGAAGTGACTTGAGAGAGATAATTAATTTTTTAAGTAACAATAGTAGTAAATCCCTGGTATTTGTATCAAAATTTTGATAATATTATACAAAATTATGCTCTAATTTTTCTAAATTAAAGAATATAAAAAATAAAAGGAAAATAAATAGTATCATAATATTTTAAATACAGAACGTATACTCAGTTTAAGATAAATAATAACAAATTTATATAAAATTTGTTATTATTTATAATTTGTTTATTACAGAACGTATACTCAGTTTAAGATAAATAATAACAAATTTATATAAAATTTGTAAATAATAATTAAAGGGAATATATAAAAGTCCGTCACGCAGGGGCTGCGTAAACTAAGCAGATTTCCCACGTGAAGTTTTACAATAGAGAAATCTGCCTAGTAATAACCTATTCTCACGAGGACGAATAGTTAGTGAAACGGCCACACTAGCGCTAGTGCGCTCGGCGGAAACTCCCAACATAGCCGACCACACTCACAATATAAATCCAAATATCTCGGTTAATATTAAAGATACAGAATAAATGTATAGAACAATATTTATAGTAAATTTAATTTGCAATAAGATTGGTTCAATACAATATTTTGATCCGACGTATGATATACACTATAAACTATGTGTGGAGCAAGTAATTTGTGTAGAAATATTGATATGCTCAACAATCCATTCCAATTTGAACTATGAGGTAACTCATCTGGAAATGAATTCAAATATATGTTAATATTTTGTCCTTAATAAGTGAAATCTATGCATAATGCACAGGAGACGGGAAATACGAGTATGACAATATGGAGGACAGTGAAGACTTACATAAAAAATAATTTTCTTATTAACAAATGCCAACAACGGGTATTAACCCTAAACACTGGGACGGGTAAAGGTCAAAATATTGTGCAAAGTTAAGCCTTGCCAAAAAAATACCATCACTATTCAGCCTCAAATCAAATCCCGGGCGAAGCCGGGTATCTGAGCTAGTATATATATATATATATATATATATATATATATATATATATATATATATAATTTTGAACGGACATCATTTTCGTCATCTCCTGGGTAGGATCGATGGACATTTGAAGAAAAACTTCGAAAATTCCGTCATGAGTACAACCTCAATAGCTGATTTCCCTTAAGGGAAATCTGCTAAAATGAGGTGAGATGAGTTCAAAAATTCGTTTAACAGCTCATGGGAAATCTGCTTAGTTTTCGCAGCCCCTGCGTGACGTACTTTTATGAACTAACAACCTTACAGCTTACTCATTCAGCTCTCAGTCGCTGGAAAGCGGATAGCCAGAGTTGGAATTTGGACCCCAAGTTGACAGATACCTTCGTCATTCTGTTTTACATTGGACGCTTGTATATCTGAGTGAATCACGAATCAATCGAGGAAACTAGCAATGCGACTCGTCCATGAAACGGATGCGTCACCGAATGATAAATGGAATGATTCACTGACGAGAAGATGGTTCCTAATTCTTCTCTAATGAGACCAACCGAAGATTATTGTTAAGGCGCAATGCTTACACAACTCATTACGAATTAACAGACCGGGTCTTATGAGGTTAGAGTTTGGCTAATATTACGCAGGCCGTAATTCGATGGCCATTCGATTGCACAACTCATGAATCTCATATGAGGTCGTAAGATCAACTCACCCACAAATCCGCTCAGACAGACAAAAAAAAATTAATCAAGATGCACAGATAATGAGAATAATGTAAATTTTTTTATGGTAATTAAGGGAGTAATTCCGCGTTTCACCACTCAAGGTGATATTCATCAGGCGTATGACGTTGGTCTCATGGAAAGGAATTTCAGAGAGCATATTCGATGAGAAAGTCGTCGCCAAAAGTAATTAGGTCTCAGACAGGTTGCTAAATATGAAAGGGGAAGGTCCACAAAGAAATTGCGAGGTAGTTAAGGGAAATCTGCTATTATGTTGATACATCTCGTGTCGGAATGTTTCAACAATATCATCAATAATCCATCAAAAGGAATCGAGTCTTGTATGAAACGATCAAGCAAACACGTGAGCAAAGGAAGCAGCACAATATACAACACTAATCATAGAATTCTCTCTCATACATAATAAAAGATTGCCACGCAGGGGCTGCGTAAACTAAGCAGATTTCCCACTTATTGCTAAGACAGACTAGTGATCTCATCCCACTGCTAATTCTGTCTGGAATCAAGAAAATACGAATTATTCGCAGAATACTAGATTTCGAAAAAATGCAAAGAAGAACAAGTAGTAGAGCATATATATATATATATATATATATACTAGCTCAGATTCCCAGCTTCGCTCGGGAATTCATTTGAGGCTGAACGGTGATGGTATACTTTTGGCAAGGCTTTACTTTGCACAATATTTTGACATTTACCCGTCCCAGTGTTTAGGGCTAACACCCGTCGTTTCTATGGATTTGTTAATAATAAAATTATTTTTTTATGTAAGACTTCACTGTCCTGCATATTGTCATATTTCCCGTTTCCTGGCATTATGCATAGATTTGAATAATTAATGAGAAAATATTGACATAAATTTGAATCAATTTTTTTATTTGAGGTACCTGGTAGTTCATATTGAAAAGAAGTGTTGAGCAAATTTCTCTAAATAACAAAATAAACAACGTTTGTTATGTGCATATTTGCCGAAACCCCAATAGGAAATCACTATTTTTAATTTCAGCCCTCCCTTATAACCCCCACTCCTGCCCGTCCCTAGAAATAGTATGGCTTATTATAAGGAAGGCGTTAGTGCTAATACACATACTGAGTGTTTTATTTAGTTCGGTTGAGTCTTTTGTGCCAAATAAAATTGTTGACTCTCGCTATAATTTTTAGTATAACGCCTTCATACTTCGGTATACGGCGATAGTGTATATAAAAAAAGGTTTCTCTAAATAACGAAATAAACAACTATTGTTATGTGTTATTTACCGAAAACCCAATAGGAAACGAAATATCGCTATTTTTAATTTCAGGCCTTCCATATAACCCCCACTCCTGCCCGTCCCTAGAAATGTTAGTATGGCTTATTATAAGGAAGGCGTTAGTACTAATTCACATACCGAGTTTGGTTTAGTTCAGTTGAGTCTTTTGTGCCAAATAAAATTGTGGAATCCCTCTATAGTTTTTAGCGTATAACTCATTTATACTTCCGTATACGGCATAAGTACATATATCAAAAGTTACTCTAAATTACATAAAAAACAACATTTTTTATGGGCATATTTGCTGAAAAAAGCAATAGGAAACGAAATATCGCTATTTTTAATTTCAGGCCTCCCTTATAACCCCCACTCCTGTTCGTCTCAGAGAATATTAACATAACCTAAAGTCTAAGTTGGGTTAGTCGTAATATACATAACAAGTTTCATAAAATTCGGTAGAGCCGTTTTTGCGTGAAAAAGTAACAAACAAACAAACATACACGAAAGAAACAAAATGCATACATGGTGTCTATGATATGTGAAACGAAAAGTTATCGTGAAATTTCACGAAAAAAAAAATTTACAGACAGAGGTTACAATTTTATATATATATATATAAAATTGTAACCTCTGTCTGTACAATATTTTTTTTTTCTCGATACTTTTTCGTTTCAAATGCCATAGACACAATACCTGCAATTTGCAGTTTTGGTGTTTGTTTGCTTGTTACCTTTTCACGCATAAACGGCTGAACCGAATTTTATGAAACTTGGTATGTATATTACGACTAACCCAACTTAGACTTTAGGCTATATTAATAGTCTCTAAGATGAACAATAGTGGCGATTTAAGGTAGGCCTGAAATTAAAAATAGCGATATTACATTTCTTATTGCTTTTTCGGCAAATAAGCCCATAACAAAAGTGATCTCCTTTGTTACTCAGAGCAACTTTTGTTATATACACTTTTGTCGTAAACCGAAATATAAATGAGTTATACGCTAAAAACTACAGCGGGAGTCAACTATTTTATTTGGCACAAAAGACTCAAACGAACTAAACAAAACTCGGTACGTGTATTAGCACTAACTCCTTCATGATAATAAGCTCTACCAACATTCTTCGTGAAAATTATTTGAACAAACAGTTTTAGTATTGTGAAGATAACGTAATCAGATTTGTTAATATAATTTAATGTATTGCATTGGGGAATTTCGAAAATTCGAAATATTTTCGTTATTATAAGTCGGATCGAAAAATGGTATAAAACCAATCTCATTGTAAATTTAATTGTCTATACATATTGTTTCATATATATATATATATATATATATATATATATATATATATATATATATTCTGCATCATGAATATAAATAGACATATTTGGATTTTTCAGTTTTCAGCCTTCAGTACTCCTGCTCATGTCATATTAACAATAAGCTGTTATAGCATAAACCACTTTATTCTAAGCTTATATACCAAATATTGATTTCAAGAGAACTTTATTATGAAAGATACATGCAAATTCGTTGCGTGATGATTTTCGTTCGTGTTTGGACAACGTTTACTTGATCTATACCATACTCGATATTCAATCGTTTCAGTAAAAAAAAAAAAAGATCATATTTTTTATTGGCTGAGGTCGGTCCTGGAATAGTGGGGGTATAGATCGGGGGGGGGGTGATTCGAAAAGTTGCAAATATTTTTATTATTATAATAAGTCATAACGTAAAAGGGGCAAATCGTTTTAGCAGATTTCCCTTAAGGGAAATCAGGCATTGAGGTTGTACTCATGACGGAATTTTCGAAATTTGTCTTCAAACGTCCATCGATCCTACCCAGGAGATGACGAAAATGAGGTCCGTCAAAATTATATATATATATATATATATATATATATATATATATATATATATATATATATATATTTGTCTGTTAACTCTCTAGCGGTCTCAATTTGTGTTTAATCGTTAGAGAGCTCGATATTTAGTCGTTTTAGGTAAAAAGAACAAGTTCATTAACGGTTGAAATCGGACCAGTGGGAGGGGAGGGGGTTAGAGGGGAGGATTTTCGAAAATTCAAAATATCTCCGTTATTATACGTCGTATCGAAAAATTGTACAGAATCAATCTTATTGAAAATTAAATTTACTATAAATATTGGTATATATACATTTATTCTCTATCTTGAATATTAACCGAGATATTTGCATTTTTATTAAGTCTGGGCGGCTAAGGGACGAGTGACTTCCCCGCCAAAAGCTAGTTTCCTTAGCAGCTTTGCTCTCGTGAAATTTCTCTATTGTAAAACATCACGTGGGGAATCTGCTTAGTTTACGCAGCCCCTGCGTGACGGACTTAAATTATTGATGCTTTGTTGTTTCATGCATTTTTTCGTAACTCAAGTATTCAGCCAGTTATTTGTGCTTTATTGTTTTCTGACTTCAGTAAACCCAACTGTTTTTTTTTCCTTCATAAAAAATAAGGAATACGTTGTAATAGAAGTCAAAATGTGTTATACCAGCAAGTGAGGAATCTACTTAGTTTACGGATCCCGTGCGTGACGGACTTTCTTGATCTACAAACTAGGATTATATTATTGGATTTATAAAGAAATTTAAACATTTAAAAATTAAACATTTGATTCAATGTACTGGGCATTACATAATTCTGTAAATATTCTGTTCAAAAATCATGATAAGGGTACAGTGTTTAAATTAATATTTGATTAATTAAAAACTATGTAGTATTCTTATCCTTACTAGCCAATAGCGTGAATAGGACTTCATAGTTTATTAGCAATTGGCCCCATTTACCGAAAAATAAAAATAAACATTTATGTTTAAACAGATTATTTTGTAATTAATAATTCTGCGATTTGAATAAATGTTATTACATGAAAGTATCGGTGAATTTAACATATTTTCTGGTTATGTAAACACTGAATGTAAGCCTCTGATTGAATTGGGCTAAATCGTAGAGAGACAAACATGAATAATGACACTTAGATTTCTTAATTTGATTTAAACGTTCCGGCGAAAGTGAACCTTTCTCATGCAATATATAAAAACACGGCACGCGAGGAAAATATTATCGCTTTTACTATCATTACGCGATTTTCTTATCAAATGTCTCTGTGCTTTTGTGTTCTAATCAAACTCATTCATCAGTAGGTTATCAATGTTGGTAATGAACTTTGTCTTTTAATTACTACGAATGGACTATAGACTGTTTGCCAGAAATTATTTTAAATTCTTATAGACTTCCGATTATTATCACCTCTCTTACTTGTGTTCTATGTCAAATTGCTATCATATTTCCCTTAAGGTAACCATCTATTGAGATAGTGCACATGATGCAATTTTCAAAAATTGACTCTCGATCGTACCCAGGATATCATGAAAATTATGTTTTTTGTTTTTAAATTTGGGTTTAATCGTTTCGAAACTTGAAAATTTGTTAATAAAATTAAAGATCCAATCAATAATAGCTGAAATACAACCAGTGGAAGGGGGTAGAGGGGGAATTTTGAAAATTCAAAATATCTCCGTTGTTATACGTCGGATCGAAAAATTGTATGGAATCAATCCCATTGCAAATGAATGTTGTATAAAAGTGCTTAAATATACATGTTTTCTCTATACTAAATACAGGATATATACAGGATATTTCCATAAATTAGTTTCTGGACATTAATAAACCCCACTCATACATGATTTCATATTAACAATAAGCTGTTATATCATAAACCACTTCGTTCCAAGTTTAAATACAAAATATGGTTTTCATTGAACTATTACTTTGTGATATAAATGCAAATATGATGTTTGATGACGCCATTAATTAAGAGTTTACGTTCTTTACCACCAGAGAATACGTGGCGAGTTAAGATCACAAGTGTGTTATAGCAGCAAAGAGGAAATCTGCTTAGTTTACACAGCACTTGCGTAACGGATTTTAGCAGATTTCCCTTAAGGGAAATCAGCTATTGAGGTCGTACTCATGATGCGAGTTTCGAAAAATTTCTTCAAATGTCCATCGATCCTACCCAGGAGATGACGAAAATGAGGTCCGTTCAAAATTGTATATATTTATATATATATATATATATATATATATATATATATTTGTCTGTTAACGCTCTAGCGGTCGCAATTCTTGTTTGATCTTCACCAAACTCGGAATTTAATCGTTTTATGTAAAAAGGAAGATCAAGTTCGTTAATGGCTGAAATCGGACCATTGGGAGGGTTTAGAGGGGGGATTTTTGAAAATTCAAAATATCTCTGTTATTATGCGTAGGATCGAAAAATTGTATAGAATAAATCTTATTGCAAATTAAATTGGTTTACTATAAATATTGTTCTATACATTTATTCTGTATATTGAATATTAACCGAGATATTTGCATTTGTATTCTGCATGTGGTCACCAGTAGGCTATGTTCGAACTTTCCGGCGAGAACTCTGGCGGCCGTTTCTATAACTATTCGTCCCTCGTGAATAGGTTTAGAGGTTAGGTCAACTGTTTTTTGGGGCTAGAAACTACTGGGTTATTACGCCCTAAATAATGTTTTAGGTTTAGAGGTTTCTTACTACTACAGTTGTTATTAGGCAGATTTCCCTATTGTAAAACTTCACTTGGGAAATCTGCTTAGTTTACGCAGCCCCTGCGTGACGGACTTTTTAAAAATGTAAATACAGAATACGTGGTGAGATGAGATCCCAAACGTGTTATACCAGCGCATTGGGAAATCTGCTTAGTTTACGTAGGCCATGAGCGACGGGATTTTTTATATAACAGTGCATACATACAATGCCAAATGTGCATCATCAAAGAATATGTTCCACGAGTAGTGAACCAAGAGTGGAACACAAGGTGGTTGTGATAATATTGCACTTTAAGAAAATATTAACAGGATATCAGGAAATGGGAAACATCATCCAGAAATTTTTATTATCAATAATTATCAGCCACTAATCAAGCCAACGAGAACTAAAGAAATAAAGTCCGTCACGCAGGAGCTATGTAAACTAAGCATATTTCCCGTGAGTAGTTTTACAATATACAAATCTACATACTTTTACACTTGAAACAAACGTGAATACTAAGTGAACAACACTTAGTATGATATTGAGAACGAGAAACCTTTAAGTAAAATTAAATTTTAATAAGCTCCATAAAGGGAAGCGTCTGAATTTCAAACAAACAGGTCAGCAAACCTGCCAGAGATGAATGATAGAAATATTCTTGACCGGAAAGAAAACAATTACTGAAAAACATCTTGATATAATATATTGATTATTTTATTTTTATTTATTAATGTCCACTTTTTGCTGCTATGGCTAATATTATCATTATTAACTAAGGCTTTCGGTTATTATTATTATGGAGGGTGGTTTATGCTCAGTAAGAACTGGAATAAAATCCATATCGGGGGAAAATCCAACCGATATGGAGTTTATGATTGTGACATGTTATGTGGAATTTAAAAAAAAAAAAAAAATTTTCGAACAATTCATTCAGTATCAAGAAGTACCCCTTGCTGTGCTTCTTTTATAATTGTTGTAGGCAGATTTAAATTCTTGGTGCCTGCTATTGTTGTTTTTGGCACGAGTCCATTTGAACTTATATAATAGCTGTTATTATTTATTAACGTCCACTTTCTGCAACTCAGGCTAATCGGGACGGGTTATCTACATGTTACCACCCTTTTCTAGCCAGGGTGAGACTGAGGATTTTATTTAATGAATTCCGTCACTAAATAAATTCCTTTGCCCAGTCGAGAATCGAACTCGCCACTCTGGGGATTACAATGTGAGATTAAGGTCAACGCTTAAACTCACATGGCTAACCTGAGCCACATATTGATTTGATTGGAAACTATTTACACAATATATATTTTGCCGAAATTTATAACGAATCAGAATAATTTGTGCCAAAATCACTCTAATTTTAGTAATCCGAAAACGAAAGATGGCGTTGGCGAGTCATCTGTATGTATCTCATCTTTGTTGAACACAATATTTGGCCTTTCAGCTTAAAATAGGACATGTTGACATATTCATGACGTGCGATGACAAAGAAGGGGGGTTTATTGACGGTTGAAAATTAAAAGATGCAAATAGCTCGGTTAATATTTGAGATAGAGAATGAATGTATATAAGAATATTTATAGTTAATGTAATGTGTAATAAAATTGAAAATACGATTTTTCAATCCAACTATTAGTAACGGAGATATTTCAAATTTTCTCTAAGGAAATCTGCTAAAACTATGGTGTTGCAAGACCAGGATGCAATTTTTTTTTTTTTTTACTAAATTACTGGGAAAAAAATGTATAAATTGCAAAAGTAATAATATCGAAATTATATCTAATGTGGTGGATTAGATGAAATGCTGTTCATTCCTATCCATTTATGATAATGATTAAGTGAGTCATTCATTGATCATCAGTAAAAGCGCAGTGTAAGATTGGTCGAGTTGCGGTTTGCTCTGCTCAGAAATAATTCCGATACGAGGCTTCATTGATAATACAGGCCATGAGCCTTCTGTTAACGAGAATTACGAAACCATTGAATAATCTATGCTAAACGATTAATCATTCAGGAAATACCACTTGCTATAGAATAACATATATGTTTTCTTTCTTGAATTAATCTTGTAAATCAGTTTTAATTAATATTAGTCAATTAGCCTCAGCTACCAGGTGATGGTAAATAAATAAATAATTATTATTATGGGAAGGGTTTTACTCTGATAACAAGGAAGAAAGTCCGTCACGCAGGGACTGCGTAAACTTGGCATATTTCCCACATGCCGGTGTACACACTTGTGATATCACACAACGAATTTACAAGTACCTCATCTAGTAAATATATGTTGAACACAATATTTAGTATTTAGGATTCACATAAAGTGGTTCATTATATAATATTATTATTATTATTTATTAACGTCCACTTTTTGCAACTTAAGCTAATCGGGACGGGTTATCTACAGGTTACCACCCTTTTCTAGCCAGAGTGGGATTTTAGGACGTTATTTAATGAATTTCGTCACTAAATAATTTCCTTTGCCCAGGCAAGAATTGAACTCGCCACTCTAGGTTTACCATGTGAGATAAAGGTCAACGCTTTAACTCGCATGGCTAACCCGAGCCCCCATTATATAATAGAGTATATTTTATGTGACATTAGTAGGAGTGGGGGTTTACCTTTAAAAAAAAATCCACTGAAAACTAAAAAATCGAGATATTTGCGATTAATATCGAAGAATGAAAATAATTCTATCTATGTTAATAGTTGACATTATCACACAAACTATTTGCAGGTACCTCACATAATAAAGGTCCGTTGAAAACAATATTTGTGCTTGGAATAAGACGTTTCATGATATATTCTCTTATTCTCTCAAATGCTCATCGATACTACCTACTACATCACGAAAATGAGGTCCGTTCAATATTATATATACATTTGCCTGTTAACGCTCAAGCAGTCGTAAATTCTGCTCATTACCAAACTGGATGATTAAAAATTTTATATAAAAATACGGATCAAGTTCGTTAACGACTGAAATCGGACTGCGAGGAGAGAGGGTTTAGAGACGGGAACGTCGAAAATGCAACATATCTCCGTTATAATACGTCGGATCGAAAAAGTGTATAGAACAAAGCTTATTGCAAATCAAATTTTATACAAACGTTGTTAAATGCGTTTTTTCATAATTTTGATTATTAACGGAGATATTTGCATTTTTTAGTTTTCAGCCTTCAGTAAACCCCCACTCCTACTCAAGTCATATGAACAATAAGCTATTATATCGTGAATCACTTTGTTTGAAGCCTAAATACTGCTGGAAATCTGCTTAGTTTACGCTTCCCCTTCCAGACGGAATTTTTCTTTATCCCAATTGCAATTGACATTGCCCTGAATTAGATTAGTTGGAAATCCTAACTTCGTAACATATCATTAAAATAAACACTCGTGCCATTATTTCATAGAAGACAATACACCAATGTCTAGATAACAGAGTAAAGGTTTATCTATTTATCTCGTTTTATTTATCAATGTCCCATATGCCAGTTTGTTCTTGACCTGGAAGTTTAATAGTGTCAAAACAACTTGGTCCCTTCGCGTGTATTGATTGCCCGCCCACGCATTGCTGCTGAAACAAAGCTTCAAATTTTAGATAAACATAAAGATTTTTTTTTTTTTGTGAAAATCTCAGGAGCAGGATCTGGTTAATTAATGATTGAAAAAATACCAATAAATTCGTAGTTATACGAAAAACGGAACAGCATATAAGACAATAAATTACTTTCTCCTCAAGATTAGCACGCAGCATTATACGTTACAAAAGTCCGTAACGCAGGGACTGTGTAAACTAAGCAGATTTCCCACGTTTTGGAATGACAAACTACTTACCTCATGTCAGCATACATTGTCTTTTTCCAAAAAAAAAAATAAATAAATAAATAAATCCGATAAGTTGAAGTGAGCGGTAAATAAAATCATACTTGATAACGTCATCACAATAACAATTTGCACGTATCTCACATAATAAAGGTCCATTGAAAAACATATTTGGTATTTATATACTCGGAATAAGACGTTGTGTAAAATGTTCCTTTTAGCAGATTTCCCTTAAGGGAAATCAGCTATTGAGGTCGTACTCATGGCGCGATTTTCGAAACTTTTCTTCAAATGTCCATCGATCCTACCCAGGAGATGACGAAAATGAGGTCCGTTCAAATTTATACCCATATATAATAGTTATATAAAATAGTTCGCCCCTTTGCCGTAAAAGATCAGCTCTCGTATGGAGATTTCTCAATTGTATAACTTCAAATGGGAAATCTGCTTAGTTTAGCTGCCCCTGCGTTACGGACTTTTATTTATTTATTTTTTTTTTAAGAGCGATGACTAAAAGTGGGGGTTTACTGAAGACGAAATCCTAAAAAAATACCATTATCTTAATGTTGAAGATTAAGAAATCATCTATATACCAAAATTTATAGAAAATTGAATTTTCAATTTTCCGATACGACTTATATACACAAACACACACACACACATATATATGTATATATATATATATATATATATATATATATATATATATATATATATATATATATGGGATGTACAAAGTTCTCGTGCCACTCCCGTCTCCAGCGACCATATTGTTGAGAAAATTAAGTACATGAAAAATTAAACAGGGTTAATCACGTATTTAAGAAGTACAAAGGAGATTAAAGGAGCCGACAGATGGAAGGACTATTGGCGCCCGAAGTGTCTACTGTTGCCGGGACTGTTCTAGACTACTGTTCTAGCCCAAGATTTGAACTGGGCAAATAAGAAGAACTGACTTGTCCACTCACTCAATGCAACTCTACAATACTTGTGTGTGGTCACGTGGGAAATCTGCTTAGTTCACGAAGCACCTGCGTGACGGACTTTTAATTAGATCTGAGCAAGATGGTCTAAGAAGCTTCCAAATTAGTTATCCAATTAATATGACCGCTGGAGTAAAAAGCAAGGTGAATAAAAAAATAATTAGATATTACTTTTAATACGGAGATAGTCTTCTGAAGAGTCAACGAAGCATTTAAGGATAATTTGAGTTCCATGTAGCCAAAGCGGGGTTGATTTTTGCTATCTGAAGTTATCTAAAGATCCATATCGCACCGTAGGGTCAACGCACGAAAGAAAATTGCCAATAAAAACGAAATGTATTTGCACTATTAAAACTACATGTAAAATAAAATTAAAACATCAATGAACACAAGTTCATCGGCCCGAGTCAAAAGTCTATTTGCTTTACATAATACGAGATACGACGAAATGCCAGGGTTACTCCTATTGTGTTTCCGTAACCTCGCCATTTCTCTCTGATTGTGCGAGCGAACCTTGTCACATGATTTATGAAAAATGGATCGAAGACAAATTAAAGGTTAATAACAAACTCCCTATGCTCCGTTTTCCATAAATTTGTCACAGACTGCGTGGATATGTAGACGAGATCCGTCTGTTATGGAATAATATTTACATTCGTAAGCATAAATTACTACCAGATTGAATTAAATGCCCAAAATAACACAATAACATATAGCAAAGTTTTATTTCTTCTGAAAATTTAATATGCAAATACCTTTCGTATAAATTAAATATTATATTAAAAAAAAATAATAAAAATAAAAATCAAAAGGAGGGCACTATAGAACAAACAGTTGAGCACATAAAAAACAAGATATGAGTCTCTGACGATACATTTTGTGCTAAAAAGTTACAATAGTTTATTAAGATATCCTATTTTCTTTTATTTTTAGAAAACCACTGCAGAAATTAAAAAGTCTGTCACGCAGGGGCTGCGTAAACTAAGCAGATTTCCCATGTGAAATTTTACAATAGAGAAATTTCACGTCATGACAATGAAACTGCCGAACTAGCTTTTGGCGGGAAAGTCACTCGTCCGCCAGCCGCCCAGATTTAATAAAAATGCAAATATCTCGGTTAATATTCAAGATAGAGAATAAATGTATATAACTATATTTATAGTAAATTCAATTTGCAATAAGATTGGTTCTGTACACTTTTTCGATCCGACTTATAGTAACGGAGATAATTCGAATTTTCAAAATTCTCCCCCTCTAAACCCCCCTCCCCTTGTCCGATTTCAGCCGTTAACGAACTTGATCTTTCTTTTTACATGAAACAACTAAATATCGAGTTTGGTAACGATTAAACAAAAATTGCGGCCGCTAGAGCGGTAACAGACAAATATATATATATATATATATATATATATATATATATATATATATATATATATATATATATATATATATATACAGTTTTGAACGGACCTCATTTTCGTCATCTCCTAGGTAGGATCGATGGACATTTGAAGAAAAAAATCGAAAATTCCGTCATGAGTACGACCTCAATAGCTGATTTCCCTTAAGGGAAATCTGCTAAAAGTCCGTCACGCAGGGGCTGCGTAAACTAAGCAGATTTCCCACGTGAAGTTTTGCAGTAGAGAAATCTACATACTAATAACAGTAGTAGTAACGAACCAATTCACCAGGGACGAATAATTTCGGAAACGGACGAACTAGCTTTCGGCGGAATGTCCAGAACATAGCCGACTTCTGCCGACCTTAATATGTACTAACTTAACTTAATACAAATGCAAATATCTCAGTTACTATTCAAGATAGAAAATAAATGTTTAGAACAATATTTACAGTAAATTTGCAATAAGATTGATTCTATACAGTTTTCCGATTCAATGCATAATAACGGAGATATTTCGAATTTTCGAAACCCCCCCCCTAAGGGAAATCTGCTAATATTATATTAAAAAATAATGAAAAAAATTCAAAAGGCTGGCACTATAGAACAAACAGTTGAACACATGTAAAACAAGATACTTTTGGCAAAAGAAAAATGAAAGTGAAATGAGTCTTTGACGATATATTTTGTGCTAAGAAGTTACAATAGTTTATTAAGATATCCTATTTCCTTTTATTTTTAGAAAACCACTGCAGAAATTAAACAAAACCCATTCACAAACATTCTTGAAAGCACTAAAGGACACACAAACACTCAGAAACACATGGACATGAACTATGACATTATCGATCTTCAACCTTGACAGCCAATCTAAAAATGATGAATGACACGAGAGGTTTGTTGTCTAGTAATTCCGGCACTTGGTCGAAATGCAACATAAATCACCAGGTGGCAGTTGCTACCTAGTACAGCTGTACTTGACAACTCCATCATAGCACTTGAAACAGCGTATCGTCAAGTCCGTAAGAATATGACAAGTATTGATTGCCCATGAACTAGGGATGTGATTGCACTCAAAATTTCATAAAACGGCTTAACTTTATCATTGAATATATGGAAGCGTCGTTACAACAAATATATATAATTTATATATTTTGGTGCTTCACAACAAGTGAAATATTGCTAGAAACAAAAAACAGCAAAACACCATAAACATAAAATAAAAAAAGAAACCATCTATACAATAGAAATACAAAAGAAAGTCCATCACGAAGGGGCTGCGTAAACTAAGCAGATTTCTCACGTGTGCCACGTATTTTCATTTCAATGAGAACAATATTTATGCTTCAAATAATGTGCTTCATAATGTAACAGCTTATTGTTAATATAACATGAGAAGGAGGGGGGGGGGGAGAGGGTTTACTGAGGGCCAAAAACTATAAAAAAAGTCCGTCACGCAGGGGCAGCGTAAACTAAGCAGATTTCCCACGTGAAGTTTTACAATAGAGAAATCTACATACCGGTAACACAACACCATCTTGAATATGGAGGGGGGGGGGCATCAACATAACGTATTTGCATATATCTCACAAAGTAAACGGTGAGAAGGCAAGAACGATGAAAGGTTAGGTTACACGTGTGCCGAACAGTTACGGAAATGACCGAACTAGTCCGGAAACATCCGACAGTAGGCGCACACACACTTAATAAAAATGCAAATATCTCAGTTACTATTCAAGATAGAGAATAAATGTATATAAAAATATTAATAGTAAATTTTGATTTGCAATAAGTTTGGTTCTATACAACTTTTCGATCCGACGTACAGTAACGGAGATATTTGGAATTTTCAAAAATCCCTCCTCCTACTGGTCCGATTTCCGCCATTAATGAACTTGATCTTTCATTTCACATGAAACGATTAAGACGATTAAGTACCTAGTTTGGTGACGATTAAAAAAAATTGTGACCGCTAGAGTGTTAACAGGCATATATATGTATATATATATATATATATATATATATATATATATATAATTTTGAACGGACCTCATTTTCGTCATCTCCTAGGTAGGATCGATGGACATTTGAAAAAAAATTTCGAAAATCGCGTCATGAGTACGACCTCAATAGCTGATTGTCCCTTAAGGGAAGTCTGCTAAAATGTAAATATTTGGGTTAATATTAAAGATGGTGAAAATGCCAACATAACAATATTTATTACTTTGCAATAAGATTGGTTCTAAACAATTTTTCGATCCGAGGCATAATAACGGAGATAAAGAGTTTTCGAATATATATATATATATATAAAATATTTGTCATATACATTTCTTCTGTAACTCTAAAATTAACCAATTTATTTACATTTTCTAGGTTTCAGTCCCCACTCAAGCTCTTTTAACATTAGCCATAAGCAAATCTATCTAGAAACGTCTTATCTACGTACAAATAAAGCATTTTGTTTTATCTGACTTGGAGGAGTGGATATATCGGCTATCTGTCAACCCAACCCCTCTACTTCTACTAACGAGATTTTCACTTGATGCTATTGTATTTTACCTCAAGACTAATTTAAATTTCTTCTCTCGCTTAAATAGTTTTATTATTTTGGGAGAAATAGAGCATAACTCCTAAGGTGACATCAAAGACTTGAAGAGCAATACGCAGGGAATCTATGGAGAAACTGGGCGTTTTCTTTATCAAAAAAAAAATGTTGTTACGTCGTCAACATACAAAATTAATTCGTAGAGGAATGTAGTAGCAATTAGCTTGGACAATCTGTACTCAATGAGAGCCACTACAGCCCCTTTGTCGCCGGGTATTTCGTCCATTAAACCTTCAATTCAATGCCTTCCCCTGGACAATAGGTGTACTTAAGCATGTTTATATATAGCAACAACCTGTTCGACAATGCCCTTCAGCTCTGTGTCAAAGGCTTCAAACTTCAAGATTTGTTCCTGTATTAGACCTATCCGACTTAAGGATTAATAAGTGCTAAAAGTGTGTATGGCACTAGTGATCCCATCTCACCATATCTGTATTAGCAGATTTCCCTTAAGGGAAATCAGCTATTGAGGTCGTACTCATGACGCGAATTTCGAAAAATTTCTTCAAATGTCCATCGATCCTACCCAGGAGATGACGAATATGAGGTCCGTTCAAAATTATATATATATATATATATATATATATATATATATATATATATATATATTTGTCTGTTAACGCTCTAGCGGTCGCAATTTTTGTTTGATCGTTACCAAACTCGGAATGTAATCGTTTTATGTAAAAAGGAAGATCAAGTTCAGTAATGGCTGAAATCGGAAATGTGGGAGGGGGGATTTTTGAAAATTCAAAATATCTCCGTTATTATCCATCAAATCGAAAAATTGTATAGAGTCAATCATATTGCAAATTAAAGTTACTATAAATATTGTTCTATACATTTATTCTGTATCTTGAATATTAACCGAGATATTTGCATTTGTATTCTGTGCGTGGTCGGCAGGAGTCGGCTATGTTCGGGACATTCCGCCGAGAGCTCTGGCGGCCGTTTCCGTAAACTATTCGTCCCTCATGAATAGGTTTAGAGATCCCTTACCAATACAGTTGTTATTGGGCAGATTTCTCGACTGTGAAACTTCACGTGGAAAATCTGCTTAGTTTACGCAGCCCCTGCGTGACGGACGTTTTTTAAATAAACACCCGATAAGCAGAAGGGGAGGGAGAGTAACTGTTACGTTTAACATTTGAGTAGCGAGGACAAAAAAAGTATAAAACAAAAACTTTAGAGGATCAATAATTTGACAAGAATTGTTATAAACTTTTTCCATTCAACTCGTAGTTACTGAAATATTTTGAATTTTCAATTATTTCCTCTCTTAATCATCCTTCGGAATCTTCGTGGGTCACAATTATGGCATGCCAAGTCTCAGCATTCTATTAAAATAATCGGAGATTTTAATAAGGGTGGCATGAGAACTTGGGACACCCTGTACATATATTTGATTGATTGAAAGACATTTAAAGACTTTATTCGATAATCTTATCATGAGTTCAACCTCGATAGCTGATTTCCATTAAAGGAAATCTGCTAAAAGGTCATGTACAAATCTTCTGTTTCTCTAATAGGGAAGAAGATAATTCCAGTTTATTAATTCGCATTTCTTCAAACACGACTCTCCTCAATAGCCGATTAATATACTTCCTTCATTTCGTACAAGGAAATAACAATATAGGATAATCTGAAGCATAAACACATAATTAATAATGCCCCAAGGAATAAATTAGCCCAAAACGTAATGGCTGACATTAAGGAAAGAACGGCTGATTAGACAGCTCATTAAAATGTCTCGGTGAAATGTCGTCCGCATACCATGGTTTTAGCTTCCTCTCTTATTTATTGCTCCATTTCACTGTCCTGTTGTATCTGTCTGATGTCCTGACACTCTCGTTTATATTGTCTGTTTATGACTCTACGTATATCTTTGTACAGCGTTGGTCTTAATCTCATATGGCAAACCTTGAGTGGCGGGTTCGATTCCCGCACTGGGCAGTAGAAATTTATTTGGTGACAGACTCATTAAATAAAATCCTTAGGCTAGAATAGGGTGGTTCCTTGTAGATAACCTGTCCCAATTAGGCAACAGTAGCATAAAGTGGACGTAAATAAATAAAAAGTCCGTCTCGCAGGGGCTGCGTAAACTAAGCAGATTTCCCTCGTGAAGTTTAGCAATAGACAAATCTACATACTGGTACCACACCACAACCGTGAATATTAAATTAATCATAATAATTTGTATCTAAATCAATCAAATTTTAGTAGACTAAGAACTTAAGACGGGAGAGGAGGTCACCGGAATGTATTTACTCATATCTCGTACAATAAACGCCACTTGAAAACAATATTAGGTATTTAAGCTTCGAATAATGTGGTTTATTACAATATATAACAGAGAATTGTTTATGTAACATGAGTAGATTTGGGGATTTGCTGAAGGCTAAAAAGTGGAAAATGGAAATATCTCGGTTAATACCAGGTATTCAAAATACTACATTAATGTACAAAAAGAATATTTATAGTACATTTTAATTTCAATAAGATTGGTACTATTCAATTTTTCGATCAGACGTATAGTAACGGAGATATTTCGAATTTTCAAAAAACCCCACCCTCCAACTGGTCCGATTTCAGCCATTAATGAACTTGATCTTCCTTTTTTATATAAAACGATTAAATATCGAGTTTCATAACGATCAAAAAAATATTGCGACCGCTAGAGCGTTAACACACACACACACTCACACACACACACACACACACACAGACACACACACACACACACACACACACACATATATATATATATATATTTTCGAATATCTCGTCATTAGAACAACCTAAATAGCTGCTAAATAAATTTCTTGAGAAGGCCGATTCTCTTTTTTAAAATTTCTTAAACTAAATTACCTTTCAATAAATTTGTTACGAAACTTTATTGAAATAATTTATCGAAATTTTAAAAAAAAATCCCAGCTATTATACCACCGTTTAGAAAAATGTTGGAACCACCTCTTATTTTTTGGGGAATGTTAGTAGTCATGGGGTTGTTCCACTATGAAAACGACAATATGATTTTCTAGCAAAAGAATATTTTATAATTATGTCGTTTAGTTAATTATTCTGTTATACTGTTTTCTTCATAAAAAATGAGCTATTCGGTTTCAGGTGTTTGAACAATTTTTGCTTTCTTGAAAACTTAGGAATGTGGGAGTTGATTTAAATGTTGCTTCATTCATCATTTTGATGAACTACAAGAATTTAAATGTCAGAATTGTTGAAACTGCCAACAAAAAAAATTGTTGACTCGAGCCACTATCTTGAAAGAGCTGCATGCATTGTATCTGTATTTACAGCTGGTATTTGTTTCGGACTGTTGCCTGATATTCTGTTTAGAACTATTTCAGGCCGCACGCATTCTCTTATAAGCTTTGAGAAACTTCCAGGTCAAGAACAAGCTGGCATATGGGACATTGATAAATAACACGAGATAAATAGATAAACCTATAGTCTGTTATCTAGGCATTGGTGTATTGTCTTCTATGAAATAATGACACGAGTGTTTACTTTAAAGATATGCTACGAAGTCAGCTGTTTCATTTTGGTTCCAACTGATTCTAATTCAAGACAAAGTCAATTCCGCTAAGGATAAAAACGTCCGTCACGCTGAGGCTGCGTAAACTAAGCAGATTTCCCCCTTGAAGTTTAGTAACAGATAAATCTACATACTCGTAACACAACACCACCATGAATATTAAGTAAATAAATACAAACGGCAATAAGAAATTTTTCAGCCAACTTCAATAACCTGCTGACGGGAAGTGTCTGAAATGTAAAAAAACAGGTCTGCCAGACTCACACCAGAAAGAAAAACAAATACTGAAATAACAGTAGTATGAAAAGGGGGTTTCTAGCGCAGTTTTCAAAATCCCCCCAAAAATACGAACGTGCTAATTTTTACTCATTTCCAAATAATCGCTACGAGCGCAGTTAAAGTAGTTTAAGTAGTTAAAGTAATCATTTTAGATTAGATTTATCTAATTGCTAATTTTTCTATCGTCTAACATGATAAAGAAAAGTCCTAAGCAAAGTAAAGTAAACTAAGCAAATTTCCCACGTAAAGTTTTATAATAGAGAAACCAGCCTACTAATAACAGTAGTAGTAATGAATCTCTAAACCTATTCATGATGGACGAACAGTTACGGAAACGGCTGCACTAGCTCTCGGCGGTAAGTCCCGAACATAGCCGACTCTTGCCGACCCCACTCATAATACAAATGCAAATATCTCGGTTAATATTCAAGATACAGAATAAATGTATAGAACAACATTTATAGAAAATATTTAACTTGCAATAAGATTGGTTCTATACAATTTTTCGATCCGTCGCATAATAACGGAGATGTTTCGAATTTTCAAAAATTCCACCCTCTAAACCCCCTCTCCTACTGGTCCGATTTTAACTATTAACGAACTTGATCTGTCTTTTTGCATAAAACGTTTAAATATCGAGTTTGGTAACGATCAAACAAAAATTGCGACCGCTAGAGCGTTAACAGTTAGTTTTATATATATATATATAGGAAGGATCAATGGAAATTAGAGGAAATTTCCTTGGTCGAACGGACCTCATTTTCGTCATCTTCTATGTAGGATCGATGGACATTTGAAGAAATTATTGAAAATTGCGTCATGAGTACGACCTCAATAGCAGATTTCCCTTAATGGAAATCTGCTAAAAGTCCGTTACACAGGAAGTGCGTAAACTAGCAGATTTCCTGAGCACTGGATTACATTAGTGATCTTATTCCACTATTAATGTTTGAATTTCTGATCATTTTTGACCCCTCCCATCTTTCCTAAATATTCCCTACTCCTGGTTGATTTTGGCTAATATAGACCAAATAAACATTTTATCTTCTTCTGGGTAGGATTGGTGGAGGAAATTTTCAAAAATCTCATCACGATTATCATGACACCCTCAATACCGGGTTTCCCCTAAGGGAAATCTGCTAAAAATATGACAGAAAGGAATTATATCAACTATGAGAAAAGTGAGACAGGAACAAGTCTATTATAAACAATGTTCTTCGCTCCGTTGCCCATGTTAATTGCCATTTCTTAAAAAATGAAAGAACTACTGAAAATCATCGGTGACTTATTTAATTATACCAGTATTTTGCCAATTTAGTTCATCAAGACGATTCGTATCTCCTCCATTTCACACAATAAAACGTCTTGCCGAAGGTCAGGGGTAGGTAATTAATATTACAGCAGCTTTCTATATCATGTTCCGGGCATAGATAATATCAGTGTGGTTACGGTCTAACCAGTAATCAGCTGGCATAACAACTACAGGTTCGGCATAGCATTAGACTTCCTCGTGCATTAGTGGAGGTGATGATAATTAAGGCTTGCACCCACCATCATGCCCAGCCTCTTCTTCTTCTTATTGTGTGTATATATATATATATATATATATATATATATATATATATATATCTATATATATAGGGTTGATAGCAAAAATCCCCCTAGTTAAAAAATACTTATTTAGTAAATTAAAAAAAAAAATGCTTACCTTCATTGTCCATGAGGTAGTAAAATTTTGATATTTTTTTAATAATCTCCTTGGGGATCGGGAATGTTCTCTATATTAAATTACAGATGATCAAATATATCCTCCTTCCAGAAGAATGTTCTGGACTAATGGGTTTTTGGTGGAACCCCACAAAAATATCATATATATTATATATATATATATATATATATATATATATATATATATATAAACATGATCAGGTAGAAGAAATATCATTCGGCATATTGAGTTGCTTGTTTATTTGATTTAATAAATGTAACAAGAAAAATGAACAATTTAATGAGTAAAACATAAGAGAGCAAAATGTTGAATAACGTGTACAATAACTTTGGAAAAATGAATCTTCACAACCATCACTATTGTCAGTTTGGTTGTCAGACAAGTGGAGTCGGCTGCTGCAACAAGAGCCAACAGTCTCGTGTGCAACTCCTTGCTGCAGCATGTTTGCAGGTAATCAGCAAGTTGGAGAACGACCTAAGTAAAAGCGCTCATTGACTAGTGGGGTTTCTGCCGAATCGCCGTATTTTTAACTCCCGAAATAATCTGACAAGAGGCGTTTTTGACGATTTCAATTATAACAGTGTATGTGTAATACTGTACACTACATAACGACACCTCAATTCTCATTTTTTTTCAGTTTTTTTGACTAGTGGGGTGTTTGCTAGTAACCCTTCATATATATATTTATAATATTAATCAATGGCAAACAGAAATGGTGTATGACTGCGAAAGGAACAACGCCCTAAAATTATTTATTTCCAGATATAATCGTTTTAGGCCTAACAGATCAACCAAACTGTTACAGTGACTTTACTACTGAACAGACTTACAGACACTTGCTCCAGGACTCCAAACTACTAACGGACCAAAGAAAAGAATTTAAAACGGGAGTAAGACGACGAAAAAATAATTGGCTTATTGAGAACAATTTTCTATTTTATAAATATAATATTCAATTAAAAAAATAGGCTATAATATAACTTCATGAATTAATTAAAATTCCTCTTTTCTTAATTTTATTCATCATTGAGACCTACATTTCTTTTCTTTTCTGTTTTAAATAATTTCATTTTATTCATTGTATTTAAAAAAAAATTAAAATTTTATGTATCCAGCACATTTTATGTACAAATGTATGTACGGGACATATGGAAAGTAAACTCCTTTCCTGTAGGGTTACTTCGGGATGGGAATAAAGAAAATAAAAAAAATAACTTTTATATATATATATATATATATAATTATATATATATAAACAAGCAAGATATTGTAGATAGATTTGTCAGTCCGTCTGTTTCTTTGTCACTACTTCATCATTATGGAGGACGTGAAGGACATTCATGAATGTTTACACTGAATTTAAAATAATTTTTCAATGCTCCCTTGACGGGAGTCAGCTACTCATTTTAGCAAATTTCCGTTAAGAGAAATCAGCTATTGAGGTCGTAAACACGACGAGATTTCCGACAAACATTCTTGACATGTCCATCGATCCTACCCAGGAGATGAGAACATGTTAGCGCTTTTGTTTTGTTTGATCACAACCAAACTCGATATTTAAACATTTAATGTAAACATAAAGACCACAAATTCCTTTAATTCAGACATAAGAACAGTGGGAAAGGACTCACGTGGGGGAATTTCGAAAATTCAAAATATCTCCATAATTATATATAGGATTGTAAAATGTTATAGAACCAATCTTGTTAAATAGCTGATGTTTTACAATTGTCGTTCTACACATTTTTTTAGTAGCTTGAATATTAAGTGAGTTATTCGTACTTTTTTTTTATGTTAACATAAATTATAAGAAATTATAACATTATATCAAATTAAGTACTTAAGTATTTGTAGAACATACGAGTTACCTCCTTTCAGATTCTACCTCCTTCCAGCTTACCTATTTATTGCCTTTTTTCTTATGTTGTAAGTTTTGTATTTATTATATATATATATATATATATATATATATATATATATATATATATATATATATATATATTTTAATACTTAATTTAGTAGATTTTTAATATATATTTAACTTTGTAAAATTTATATTGTCCTTTGTTTAAAAAAAAAAATCGCTATTGTAGCGGCATCTCAAATAAATAATAATAATAGAGCTCCAATGAATTTTATCTGTGTCTACAGCTGGTATTTGTTTCGGACTGTTGCCTGATAGAATCATTTCAGGCCGCACGCATTCTCTTATAAGCTTTGAGAAATTTCCAGGTCAAGAACAAGCTGGCATATGGGACATTGATAAATAAAACGAGATAAATAGATAAACCTTTACTCTGTTATCTAGACATTGGTGTATTGTCTTCTATGAAATAATGGCACGAGTGTTTACTTTAATGATATGTTACTAAGTTAGCAGTTTCATTGTACTACTAGTTTCCAACTAATCTAATTCAGGACAAACTCAATTTCATTTCGGGTAAACAAAAAAATAAACATTAATTGTAAATGTATTTTTGTTTATGAACAAAAAAATGTGATATTTAAAACTAGACGGTACAATGTATTCCTACATATAAATGTTCCATAAACATTCTAAGGTTTGTCATTCGAGCTATGCGAGAGACGTAGGTCCCGCCGAAATTCGTCAATATTCGTTCGGTGAAGATTGATACGGATAGTTCCGTTTTCAGCTGTAAACGAAATTGATCATTAAAGTAAGAAATGCAGGAATATAATTCCCCTAACGGTTTGGAATAGGTTGTAACTTAATGACTGCCAACTAATGGCACCTGAGCGCTTATTAGAACTAATTCGTTATAACGAAAGCCAGTAATTATATTCATTAAAACAGATTCTATTTATGAGGCTGTGTCTAAAATTAGGAATAAACTACCGCACTCCTATAAGACGACTCCAATAGCTAACCCCGAACAATCAGGACTTGACAAAAGGCCAAATGATTACTTAAATAATCCAGCAAAGTATAACTCACTGATGGAGCGGCTTTAAGCAGATTTCTTTTAAGAAAAACAGCTGTTAAGGAAGTGCTCTCGACGTGATTTTTAAAGCATTTCTTCAAATGAACGCTCCAACCAAGAAATGGACGACATATAACCCAATTAAAGAATTGGATTTTGCCCAACTTCCGCTGCAAATTCAGCACGACTTTGTTTAAATTATACATTATAAAAATTAAATATATTCATTTATTATTAAAATAATTTCATTTATATTCAAAAAGCTAGGTGAGGGGAAGAGATCGTAATACTTAGTTTGCAGTAATACTAACAATCACTTCGATTTTAAACGCATATTGTCTTTTGTCATAATGACATTAACATTAACAAACAAGTACACGTAAACAAACTAATATGGTGACCAGACGCATAAAACCTACTGAGCAGCAGTCATCTAACTCAGTACAACTTTTTGACAGACAATGAAGATGGTGCCATTGCATCTATAGCACAAAGCCAGCTGTACTCGATCATCAGCCAGTGACGACGGTCTCCACCGACTGCTATGACAACATTAACATTAACGTTTAATTGTTATGATAGAACATATTTGTTTCAATAACATCAAGATATCGGTAATAAGACCAAATATATTACCAGAAACAAAGAGGTTCCCTACAACTTGTGCAAATTCAGCATGACTTTGTTTAAATGATACATTATACAAATTAAATAATGACAATGCTCTTATAGTTTACATTTCTATTGGAAATAAACAGAGTTGTTATCTAGTAAAAATAAATAACAAATTCGGTGGAGAGGGTAGAGATTTATACTCGCCCTAATCCAAATCAAGTTAGAACTATCATCAAGCCTAAAACATTTACATCATTTGTCATAATATGTCTATATCTAATAAACTTCTTCTTTACTAAAATAAAACTAATAAAATTCTACTTTACTGTAATAAACTTAGTACTAATAAAACATGTCTCCTGCAATAGTATTTAGTGTATGTCATGATTAAACGATAAAAGTCTATATAACAAAAGTTACTTTAAATAACGAAATGCACAACTTTTGTTATGTGTACTTTTGCCAAAAAACAAATATGGAACGAATTATGGCGACTTTTCATTTCATGGCTTAGAACCCCAACCTCTGTTCACTTCTAGAAATATTGAAATAGCTTATTTTCATGGAGGTGTTGGTGTTAATTCGAGTGTACCGAGTATTTTTTTTAGTTCGATTAAGTCGTTTTTGCCAAATATAATTGTTCGGCAAAAGCCAATATAATAAAAGTTGATCTTTATCACCAAATAAACAACTTATGTAATGAGCATGTTTGCCGAAAAAATAATAAGAAATGAAAATTTTACAGGTATTAGAAAAGTTAATAGGGTTGTTACATTTTTTGAAATTTTCTAATTCTTTCATAGGAACCATCTCCTGACAATAATAAACACAACAAAAAAATAATTTTCACCATACTACGATGTAATCACCTGTTTTACACAGCTAATTTGCGGTCCGAAAGCTACACTTGGCCGCCCTAGGGCCGAAAATGAATATTTCGCCCTAGGGCCGCAAAATCAGCTGTTTATTATTTTAATTCATTCATTTCATTATATACATTATATTAGTTTGTTTTTCTCGTCTTATTGCTAACTTTTTTTAGCATTTTGAAATATATCAGTTGTATTAAATGAAACACACATATGTTCATCTCTCTTTATTAACTTACATAATGACATAACGTAAAACAATCCATACATTAAACATTCATCATGTCCCCATAACCACAAGATAACCTTCTAACAAAGAGGTACACTTAACCAAAAGAAAATCTTGTTTTTGATTAATGTTATATCGTATTAATATTTATTGTAGTATGGTGAAAAATAGCGTTCGTGCCTCGGGCCAAAGTGCTTTTGCCGGCCCTCGAACTTTTCATGACCTCGACTACGTCTCGGTCAAAAAATATCTCGGGCCGGCAAACGCCCACTTTCGGCCCTTGCTACGAAATACACTATATCAACATTGATCCATCCGTTGACGCGTGATGCCGTGACCAAGAGAAATATGGATATAGATATAGTTTTGAACGGATTTATTTTCGTCATCTGCAGGGTAGGATCGATGGACTTTTGAGGAAAATATCCTCAATAGGCCCAAATCATGTTAGCCACCAAAGCAACAAAGTTTCTTCAGAAATTATGTTAATGTAAACAACCCCAGCCTGTCTATAATGTTAAGCATTCTACTCCAACTGTTTTCCCCAAAAAAAAACTGCCACGCAAGGGCTGCGTAAACTAAACAGATTTCCCACGCGAGAGTTTACAATAGATAAATTTATTAAATAGTTACTTGTGTTAAGCACGAACGGTGGCCCGTGAGAAATCTTTCAGTCAATTTACACTTTAATAACCTCCACAACGAAAAGTGTCTGAATGTGTCAGCCAACCTCTCACAGTTGAATACAACAGATAAATATATTCTAGACCAGAAAGAAAAACAATTACTGAAATATACCTGAATATAACATTAATTTTATGGAAAAATATTTGCTATAGCTAGTGCTGTAATTTATAATAAAACGGAATATTTTTTATCACAATCAATCAAACTTTAGTAATCCAAGAACAAAAGAAGAGGTGAGGGATCAACGGAACGTATTTTCATATATCTCGCAAAGTAAAAGTTCAATGAAAACAATATTTGGTATTTAACCTTGGAATGAAGTGGGTTATGATATAACAGCTTATTGTTAATATGGCATGAGTAGGAGTGAGGGTTTACTCATAGCCGAAAACAATAAAGTACAAATATCTCCGTTAATATTCATGATACAGAAAATATGTATAGAACAACATTTATAGATCATTCAATTTGGAATAAGACTGGTTCTAAACAATTTTTCGAGTGGACGTATAATAACGGAGATATTTCGGATTTTCGAAATTCCCCATTGTAAACTTTCCATCTCACTCGTCTTCTTTCTTTCTCATAAAACGATCAAATATCAAGTTTAACGCTAGAGCGTTAACACATACACATATATGTTAGATGATCTTCTTTTCTTCTTTGGATTCAATTTTAATATTTATTTGTATAGCTTTAACCTTGTTGCTATTTTAATGGTTGTGTTTATAATGCTCTTTTAATAATTTATAGTTCTAATGTTTACTTTAAGGGATCTAATTTTAATATATATATATACATGGCTTTCTTTTTTTTTTTTTTTTTTTTTTTTTTTTTTTTGAAAAAACTTTGTTGTCATTAATGGCTGTGTTTCTCGTGATTAGCTTTAAGTCTAATGCTGTCATTTAATAGTTAATTAGTGATATGTAGTCCATAAGTTTAATGGAATTGGTAATATCATAACTCTTTTCTTCTTAGTGTTTGTCAATGAGTCGAAATGGTTTCTGTGATACCGGCGAGGTGTAACTGCACCTGGCCGAACCCCCCCCCCCTTACCAAAGGAAAAAAAAAAAATTAATGGGAAAAAATATATAAAAAAAATAAAAAAATAAAAAAAAAGAGGGGGTTGGAAAAAAAAAAAATATATATAATGTTAAAAATAATGTAAAATATAGATATGTATGTATGTATGTATTATGTATATATATATGTATATGTATATGTATGTATATATGTATATGAATATGTATGCATATTAATATATAATAAAAGTCGGTCTAGCATGCGTGTGTCTGGGACTTCCCATGACTGGGGAACTCAAATACAGTATGAAGAGTGTTGGGCATTGATAACCACGAAGTTTTTTGCCCAAAACAAACAAACAAACAAACAACAACAACACATATATTTATGTTACCAATTTTATATATATATATATATATACATATATATATATATATATATATATATATATATATATATATACATATATATATATCTGGCAAGTTATATAGCTTCAAATGACATCTTATGTGACTTTAAGAGATAGTGCCTAAACATCCAAGAAGCTCTAGTCCAACTTTGGCCGGAGACTCACACAGTTTAATAGATTCTAAAGACAAACAAATAAGAAAAGTGCCAGTATTATCATCTACTCTTTTTTCAGAATAAATACCGCTGAGATTGTCAATAGCCATACTAAAATGGTATTTTTTTTTCGCCCTTCTTGTAACATAAGATCAACGATAACAATTTTATTTATAAAAAAGTAAAAATTGTTCAAGTTAATTATATGAGTATCTATGATGGTTATTCGAATCAATTATTGAAATATTTATTCAAATGCCCATCAATCCTAGAAGAAATTTAGTTTCACTATATATGAAAAATGTTATTCCAAAAATGACAACACTGGTTTGCAAAAAAGAAATTTCGGCGTATATCTTGCTATCAAAAACTTTTTTTAAGACAATTCAGACATGCTGATTAAAAATAAGCAATCCTTTTGTCTCTATCACCCACCATTTTCGAGATATCGGACATTAACCACTTATATATGATTAAAATTGTATCAAGGCAAACAACTCGCAGATAAGTAGAGCACATATTGCTGAATAGAGTACAACTTAACATAAACTGTACCTATAGCATATCTAGTTTAAGGTATAATACACATATAACATACGTAGGTATAACATAAACTTTCTTAATTTAATGTTAGTTTGGTTTGAATTTCTTGGCTGTAAACTTGCGATTGTCCTGAGCATTTATCATGTCGCGCTGAAGCATTTAGCAAATGAAAATGGGCCTATAATTATCGGCCCATTTTCAAACTTACATGTACACTAAATATAACTGCATCCTACACTTAGGAATTTCTTAAAACTTCTTGGAGCCTCGCTTTTATTATTATTATTATGGGGAAGTTTATACTCAGTAAAAACTGGAGTAAAATCCAATTCGGGGGAAAATTCAACCGAAATGGAGTTTGTGATTGTGACATACTAAGAGGAATTTAAAAATTTTCGAACAATTCTGGCAATATCAAGAAGTACCCCTTGCTGTGCTTCTTTTATAATTGCTGTTGGCAGATTTAAATTCTTGGTGCCTGCTATTGTTTTTTTTTTGGCACGAATCCATTTGAACTTACTATAATAGGCGTAACTATGGCAGATTTCAGTTTGTATACCTCTTTGAGCTCGATAGCCAATTCTTGATATTTTCTTAATTTTTCAGCATGGGATTTTCGAATATTCTCATCACTCACAACGTCAATATATTATTATTATTATTATTTATTAACGTCCACTTTTTGCAACTCAGGCTAATTGAGACGGGTTATCTACAAGTTACCGCCCTTTTTTAACCAGGGTGGGATTTTAGGATGTTATTTAATAAATTTCGTCACTTAATAATTTTCTTTGGGAGCCTCATGTTTAATAAAAATCAAAATTTAGATTTTCAGTTTTGGAAAACATTTTTTATTATAACATAGTGTTTGTTACATGGCATATGAAAGACCATGCTTAGCAGAGTAAAATGACACCGCTCCCACCTTCCTAGCACAATTAGACCAGGGTCTAGAGCGATTTAAAGAAAGCGCATACGGCGTTATTGGGAAAATTCGGCGTTGCATTGAAAAAATAACCAGATGTGATAGAGCAAAACAGTTTTCAGATTTGTAATCAGCATGAAAATCTGCATTAGAAAATATCATGCCAGATAACCATGGCTTGTTTACCAGTGTAATCTTTTCATGTATCTTTTAGTATGTAAGTAAATATGTGGTCTTGAATTCTACAAACACAAACATCTATTTCTGTTGATTATTGAGTCAACAATGATTAGCAGTGGCCGCATTTTTACCTCTGCAGTTGTCTCAATCCACTTTAAATGTGTGCTCCACGTGTAGGGCAGAATCTATTTCTTTTCTCTCTTTTTTAGTAGATTTCCTTAAGAGAAATCAGCTATTGAGGTCGTACTCATGACGCGATTTTTCGTCGAAACGTTTCTACAAATGTCCAGCGATCCTACCCAGGAGAAGACCAAAAATGAGGTCCTTTCAAAACTTCGTATATATATATATATATATATTATATATATATATATATATATATATGTATGAAATTTGAAAGGACCTCATTTTCGACTTCTCCTGGGTAGGATAAGGAAAACGAAAAAAACAGTTGTTTATTATTTATTTATATATTTCAGAGCTAGGGTGGTATTTCTCTAGACAAGAAACAAAAAAAAACATCATAAACATAAGATAAAAATAGAAAAAAAAGAACAACAATACAAGAAAAAAAAAGTAATAGGTAACAACAAATTATACAACAAAACACAAACATATAAATCAAGGAAAAAAACAAAATGTCAAACAACGAAGATTCATAACAAAAATAACACTCCAACCAAACAAAACAAAATACGAAAAAAAAATAAAGTGAAATGAAACAATATATAAAAATTATTTTCAAATAAATAATATAATATATTAAAATAATTTAAAAATATTATTAATTAAGTGAATTAAGAAACTAATTAAAATGCTAAAACAAGCAGATGTATTAAAACAATATGATAAAAATAAGATAAAATAACGAATACGAATTTTAAAAATTCGTATGTGCAAACTAAAAAGAATGATTGCATCCAAAAATGTGGGAAGGTAAAAATATAAAGTCTGATTTAAAAATATATTACTTTAAAATATAAACCTAATTTAAAAACATATCAGTAGTTTATTAAGAGCAATGCGTCTTGTTATTGTTATTTAGTGTGTCTCTTGTGCTTTATCAATGTGTAAACCAAAAAAATAAAAATAAACGCTAGTTAAGAATTTAATGTTGGGAAAATGTGTAAATATAATGAAATTCGCAATCTGTACGTATTACTTTAATAAGCTTACGAGTTGCTATTTTTTGTTTATTCTGTTACTGGAAGAGACATTCGCCATATATATTTTTATCTTATGAAAACGTATGAAGAAAATTTTCGCAAACAACAATAGCTATTCATCGCTTACGCAAGCTATTGACATCAATACAATGTATACATCTAAGAAATTCTACTCAATAATTCGTTAATGGCGAGACCCCTTTGCTTTTCAGAACTATTATAAATTTTTGAAACGACTTACTCTCCCGATTTGTTTAACGGAAGTACGTAAATAAGAATGAACGTATTGATTAAACTATTAGTGTGGATATTTATTTACCTCAAAAATAAATAATTAATGTCTTTATGTTTGGATATCATGCATATACTACTAGTCGAAATCGGACAGTTTTCGCTGACCTACAAGAATAGAAAACGCAAGATGAATTATGAAAGAAATTAAAAACTGTATATAAATGTATGAGCATGTAAATAGAAAATAGGTTAGTATAATTTGATTACTTTGTAATATGTACTACAACAATCACACACACACACACACACACACACATATATATATATATATATATATATATATATATATATATATGGGGAGCTCAGGTTAGCCATGTGAGTTAAAGCGTTGACCTTCATCTCACATGGTAAATCTAGAGTGGCGAGTTCGATTCTCGCCTGGGCAAAGGAAATTATTTAATGACGAAATTCATTAAATAACATCCTTAGTCCCACTCTGGCTAGAAAAGGGTGGTAACCTGTAGATAAGCCGTCCCATTTAGCCTTAGTTGCAAAAGGTGGACGTTAAAAAATAATAATAATAACATATATAGAATAACCGAGACACTAAATTTTCCACTTCATAAAGAGCATAATAACCACGATATTGTTTCCTCAAAAACAAACATCCTACCTAGCTACCTTTATGTTTGGTCCCATCGAAGAATAATATTAATGAAGGTCGTATTGATTGCTTTTTCCTTTGAAATCCAGTTATCGAACTCAATTTCCGTGCTAGGAAGTATTGAACGTGTAAGCCCTCTTACAAAACAGGTTAGGGAACCCAAAAATTAAAAAAATTCTGAAACATTTTTTACAAGTAGAACAGTTCATCCATAACACAGAACTACTTTTTTGTTTCATTGCGGAACTACGATTCGAAAGGGTACAATCACCTTTTGAAAAAAAAAAATCAGATTTTATATTTCAAAACAAATATACTATTTTTAAAATGGTAATAGATATAAAAAAAAGTTTCAAAGGATAGATTTATGGTTAGTTACGTTCTTTAAAACTGTACAATCAGTTGTTTTTAAATCTCATATTTGAGCATAAGTAGCATTACCATTGCATAAAAATAAAATAAGTTTACGAGAAGGATAGAAGAGAGGGAAGAAAAAGGGAACAAAGAATGTTCTTCAATATTTCTAAGAATAAGAAAAAATAAAAATATTTTTGGAACAGTCAATTAAAATAATATATATAAGCACATATAAATTATTACATAAATATGTAATTTAATTGTTGAGCATTTATAGCTGTTTCTATGAGATTGCGAAGAAGAAACTGTCCTGGAAGTAGGGAGACATGAACTGATGAATGAGGTGTGCACATAGCGATGTACAATAAAGGTATTTTACATAATTTTTGAAAAATGAGACCGGAATACAACTGTATCATATATAGTTGAATATGTCATTAAATATGCTATTTGGTTAAATATAAAACAAACTTCAAATAATTTAAAATGTAAGTGAGAGGGATTTAAATTACACTGACATAGTCTGATACCTATTGAATTTAAATTACACTCGTTATGTTTCGATCCTAATCGATTTAAGTTACACAAGTACCTGTTGGATTTATGTTACACCGGTAATGTTTGGTAGTTATTGGGTAAAGGTAACATTGGTACCTGGAGGATTTAGGTTACACTGGTAACATTTGACTCCTGGTGGATTTATGTTACACCGGTAATGTTTGGTAGTTATTGGGTAAAGGTAACATTGGTAATGTTTAGTACCTGGAGGATTTAGGTTACACTGGTAACATTTGGTTCCTGATGGATTTAAGTTACACCGGTAATGTTTGGTAGTTATTGGACTAAGGTAACACTGGTAATTTTTGGTACCTGGAGGATTTAGGTTACACTGGTAACATGTGGTTCCTGATGGATTTAAGTTACACCGGTAATGTTTGGTAGTTATTGGGTAATGGTAACATTGGTACCTGGAGGATTTAGGTTACACTGGTAGCATTTGGTTCCTGATGGATTTATGTTACACCGGTAATGATTGGTAGTTATTGGGTAATGGTAACATTGGTACCTGGAGGATTTAGGTTACACTGGTAACATTTGACTCCTGATGGATTTAAGTTACACCGGTAATGTTTGGTAGTTATTGGGTAATTTACCGCGAGTAATTGTACACTACATATTCTAAATTTCATTATATCTCAACTATCAGAGATTTGGCGGGAACGCAGTTCAAATCTTTATATGATTTTTCATATGATACCATTGAGTTCAATAGTTATCATTTTATGCTATTTTTGATTCGATACAATGCAACGTAAAATTTCAAATAAAATAATAGTAGTTTACCAAAACACTTTGTCAGTTCGAGAGGAGCACAAGGAAGTCACAATCATTTTTTAAGCAGATTTCCATTTGGGGAAATCAGTTATTGAAGTCGTACTCATGACGCGATTTTCTTTAAATGTCCATCCATCCTACCCAGGAGATGACGAAAATGAGGTCCGTTCAAAACTGCAATTTTTGTTTGATCCTCACCAAACTCGATATTTAAACGTTTTATGTAAAACTAAAGATCAAGTTGGTTAACGGCTAAAATCCGACAAAGGTGAGTTAGAAAATTCTTAATATGTCCGTTATTATGAGTCAGATCGAAAAATTTTATAGGATCAGTCTTATTGCAAACGTAAAGTTCTATATATGTTGTTATGTACGTTTTTCACTATCTTGAGTATTAACCGAAAGATTTGCATTTTTTTACAATTCGGTCGTCTGCAAAGCCTCACTCCTACTTATGCCATATTAACAATAAGCTGTTATATTATGAAGCACTTTATTTGCAGGCTAAATGCCAGATATTCTTCTCACTGAACTTTTACATTTTTAAGGTAAATGCAAATAGGGGAAATCTGCTTAGTTAGCGCAGCCCCTGCGTGACGGGCTTATATATAATGTAAACAGTTGTTGTATGTATCAAGTACCTCTGTTCCACGGTATGAGGTCTGAGCCAACGCTGAAGTGTATATCCTGGAACTCGACATCCATGTTGGGGCGGTTGTATCGAGGGTCCCGAAGGAACTGACCTGCTTGCCGGCAGTCCCCTCCCTCCGCTCTGTTTACATCCCCCACCTCTGACTCTCTTATCAATCTCTTATCTTGACACCTCTCCCCAATCGCTTACCGACACCTTTAATTTGAGTGGCTAGCAAATTTTCCCAAGGGGAAATCTACAATTGTAATTGTAGTGATGACGCGATTTAGGATTTAGGATCAATCGATCATAGCTACATGACGAAAGTAAAGCCTGTTCCAAATCATATGTATACACGTATAATATAAAAGTCCGTCACGCAGGGGCTGCATAAACTAAGCAGATTTCCCACGTGAAGTTTTACAATAGAGAAATCTGCATACAGTAACACAATACCACCGTGATTAAATACAAACGGTAATGAGAAATCTTTCAGTTAATTAAAATAAATTCCCAACTGAAACGGCTTCTGAATTGTAAGAATAATTTATATTTTAATAACTCAAATTTAGTAGTCCAAGAACTAAAGAAGGGGGGGGGGCGGATGAACAGAACGTATTTGCATAAATCTCACAAAGTAACGAAGGTAAGGTAAGGTTAGAAACGACAGGTAAGGTTAGAAGAAGCTTCCACCTGAGCCGAGTACTGGCGGAAATGGCCGACCTAATCCAAACTATACCCGACCACAGACTTTTAATATTTAAGATAGAGAATAAATTTATATAACAATATTTATAGTAAATGTAATTTGCAATAAGATTATTTCTATACAATTTTTCGATCCGACGTATAGTAACGGAGATATTTCGAATTTTCGAAATTCCTCCCCTCTAAACCCCCCCCACTGGTCCAATTTCAGCCGTTAACGAACTTGATCTTTCTTTTTGCATAAAAAGACTAAATATCGAGTTTGGTACCGATCAAACAAAAATTGCGACCGCTAGAGCGGTAACAGACAAATATATATATATATATATATATATATATATATATTATATATATATATATATATATATAGTGTTGTTGTTTTTGGGAGTTTTGGTCAGTGTTGGCGAAGAAATCTTAGTTCATTCCAATATTTCAAGAATATTTATTTTCTCTTCTTTAGGGCTAAAAAGTACAGTTACTACTTTACATATATTGCACATTGTTATTAGACTGTAACAGATAGTGTTTGTGTTAATTCTACATACCAAGACTAAAGATACTTTACATTTACCACCATTTGGAATCCCACCATTGACATTCAGAAGGCAAAAACTGGCAGCTAAATACTTGTCCAAACTAGTGACACAGAGAGGTCACCTGACATTTCAAAGTATATTCCACCCTCTCTACTCACGGCTATACGACCAAAACCCCACAACACCAAAACCTATTGGAATTAGGCTGAGTAACATAACAGACAAACTATTACAAAACGCAAACAGTCTTGACGAATTCGACCCAACTCCACCTTGGACAATTCAAGAAATATCTATAGATACAGGAATCATCAAACTCATTAACAAATCGTCCCAAGAGATCAACTACTGGAAAATAAAGGAACCTTTCATTAATAAAATAGAAAAATATCAACACCCAAAGATCATATGCACTGATGGCTCGAAAATTACCGAGTCTCCTGCGCCTACTACGAAGAAAATGCCTGCCAAAAATTCAAACTCAACAAATTAACCAGCATCTATTCTGCCGAACTATTACTATATTATTATATCACTACCGAACTATTATATCACTGCATTTGCACTCGACTCAAGAAAAATTCCTGATTTGCACTGACTCGTTGAGTGCCCGATTGAGTATCAAAGATGTATTCACAAACAACCCAATAGTAAAAAAATACAAATGCTCCGAGAGCTAAAGAGGGCCGTCTACTTCCTGTGGATTCCAAGCCACGTGGGACTAGATGGAAACGAAAAAGCAGATTTAGCAGCCAGAGAAGCCCATCAACTCGACTCCATCACCCCAACAACAATTACATCTGCAGATCTCTACCAACCACTCAAAGAAGAAATTAATAAAAACTGGCAACACATGTGGAATGGAACCCAGAACAATAAACTAAAAACTATTAAAACCACCATCCGTCCATGGAAATATTCGACAAGAGATAACAGAAGACATGAAGTTGTATTATGAAGACTCCGAATTGGGCTCACAAGACTTACGCATGGCTATCTTATGACAAAAGATCAACCCCCGATTTGTGAGAAATGTAACACAGAACTGACTATATATCACATATTAATGGAATGCCATAAGTATACAGATATTAGAAACAAATACAATATTTCCAATAGTATAGAAGTGGCCCTTGGAGATGACCCGAAAGAACTCCATAGTATCCTCGTTTATATTGTTAAATTGACGATATGGATGAGGATACCAAAATGTGAATTATAAATATTACAGGGCGATGATAACCTGGTAGTTTTTCGCCCTTAAACCCTATACAACAACAACTTTACATTTACATTTGGAGTACTAAGTATAACCTCCCCAAGTCTGTTATAATTAGTTTCGTCACAGCCTTATGACTTTGTTTCATTATAGCTTATTTTCTTTTGTTTGTTGAACTATTGATATGCCTTATTATACTAGGGTGAATCAAATATAAACGAGACTTTTCGTCTTTTGGGCACAGTAGTGATGGGAGAACGTTCTCGCCTTTTTTGTTGTTCGGTAGGTTAGTCAGGAGAATGGGAAGCCCGAGATCTCGCCACCCCGATCGTCTCGTTGTCCACCGTGACGATGTCGGAGGAAGAGGTACCCCCGTCGACTGCGCAACGTGTCGTAATTAAGTATCTCGCCGCAGAAGGCGTAAAACCGGCCGAAATCTTGAGGAGATTGACTGCACAGTTCGGGGAAAAGACACTTTCGCGAGCCAGAACTTGGGTGCACCACTACACCCCAGAGTCTAAACAAGCGAGTATGGAGTGGAGAAAACAAGGAGAACCTCGACCAGTGAAAGCCAAGTCACGATTGTCAGCAAGCAAGGTTTTGGCTACCGTTTTTTTGGACCAGCGTGGTTTGCTGTACCTCAATTTTTTGCATGAGAGCAGGATAATTAATGCAGCCTACTACTGCGACATTTTCAGTGACGTCCGACTTGCATATCGCCGCAAAAGACGAGACGTGCCGATCAGAGAAATGTTCTTCTCCATGACAATGCTCGCCCCCATACAGCAGCCATGACTAGGGAAAAATTGGAGCAACTGGGGTGGGAGACACTGGAACACCCTCCTTACAGTCCAGACCTGTCACCCTGTGACTTTCATGTGTTTGGCCCTCTCAAGGAAGCTTTAGGAGGCCAAAGATTCGACAGTGATGGTGAGGTTGAAGCCTATTGCACAATTGGCTGCAGACACGACCTGCATCTTTCTACATGGAAGGAATTGGAAAGCTACATATCCTCTGGGAAAAATGTGTTTCCAAGTCAGGGGATTATGTAGAAAAATAAGCTATATTATTTTTTGCGTTTAAAATTAAAATAAATTTTTTAAAAAAAAAGTCTCGTTTATATTTGATTCACCCACGTAATTATTGTTATATTATTTTTTTCATTAAAGTTATTTTTATGTAGTAATAAAATTTATATATTATTGTTATTTCACAATGTTACGTTTGTTTGTTTGGTTGGAGAAATATATATATATATATATATATATAATATATATATATATATATATATATATATATATATATATATATATATATATAATTTTACACGGACTTCATTCTCATCATCTCCTGAGTTGGATCGATGGACATTTGAAGAAATTTTTCGAAAATCGCGTCATGAGTACGACCTCAATAGTTGATTTCCCTTGGTAATTAGCTAAAATAGACATAATAATCTCGTTATACATTGAGTTTTCTGTAAATTTTGTCCTTTATAATTTGTATCTATCTCGAATATTGAGGCTCATGTTAGCTATATAAATTAAAGCGTTGGCCTTAATCTCACATTTTAAACAACCTAGAGTGGCAAGTTCGATTCCCGCATTTGCAAGAGGAATTTGTTTACTGAGAGACATATAAATAAAATTCTTAGTTCAACTCTGGCTCAAAAAGAGTGGTAGCCTTTAGGTAACCCGTCTCAATTAGCCGTAGTAGCAAGACGTTAATAAATAATAATAATAAAATCTCCAATGCTAGTAGAGATTTGCATTTATTAACCTACTCATGTCATATATTAACAATTACCTGTTATATCATGAATCACTTTATTCTAAACTGATACAATGTTAGCTTGTATTTTCTGTGTGACGTCATCATTTAGAACTTTACGTTTTAAACTACACGATTTTCCGATATTTAAATCGAGCATACTATTTGGCTCGTGCTCCTTCATTTTCACCAGCCTTGAGAAGATTTCTGGTTGTTATGACGCACCTACAATACCCCTCAGTAACCAAAAGGAACTGAATCTTAGCTACCCACAAAGATGCTTTGATCAAAATCAGGTATAAATATGGACAATGTTGAAATCAATAACATATAATATGTGGTCAGGACTCTTTTAGCAGATTTCCCTTTAGTATAATATCTTAGTAATATCTTCTTTACTATACGTCAAATCGAACAAATGAATAGAACTAATCTTATTTAAAATTGAAAGATCTATAAATGTTGTTCTATACATATTGCCCTTATCGTGAGTATTAACCGAGATATTTGCTTTATATAGTTTTCCGCATTCAGTGGACCCCCACTCCTACTCATGTCATATTAATACTAAGCTGTTGTATCACTAACCACTTAAATTACAAGGTTAAATACCAAATATTGTTTTCAACAAACCTTTATTATACGAGATAAATGCAAATCTGTTTTTTTGACAAAGTTCACCTTCTTTTGTTTTTGGATTACTAAAATTTGAGTGATTGAGATAAAAATTATTCTGATTCATTGAAACTACTGCACTAGCTATAGTAAATAGTTTTCAATGAAATAATATGTTATATTCAGATATATTTGATTATTTTTTCTTCTTTCCGGTATTGAATAATTCTATCTATTCAGCGCTGCGAGATTGGCTTCCCTGTTTTTTTGCAGTTCAGATACTTACCGGTGTAAATATTATTAACTTATCTACTATTTGCCTCTGTTATTGACTGTGAGATGTCTTATTACCGTTAGTATTTATTGGCTTAACATTCGCGGTGGTGTTACCAGAATGTAGATTTATCTATTGTAAAGCTTCCCTTGGAAAATCTGCTTATTTTACGCAGCCCCTGCGCGACGGACTTTTTTTTTTTGGCAGACGGCTTTGAGACGCTCACCTGATACTATGGCGTACCTAAAAAGCAGTACCCAAAGTAACTGGGTTTTTGCAACCCACCTCGAAGCATTCAACAAAAGTCTGTCACGCAGGGGCTGCGTAAACTAAGCAGATTTCCCACGTGAAGTTTTACAATTGACAAATTTCACGAGAACTGAGCAGTTGAAGAAACGGCAGAACTAGCGTTTGGCGGGAAAGTCACTCGTCCGTTAGCAAATATCGCTGTTGTTATTGAAGATAGAGAATAAATGTATATAACAATATTTATAGTAAAATTAATTTGTAATAAGATTGATTCTGTACAATTTTTCGAAAATCGTCCCCTCTTAGCCCCCCCCCCTCCCACTGGTCTGATTTCAGCCGTTAACGAACTTGATCTTTCTTTTTACATAAAACGACTAAATATCCAGTTTGGTAACGACCAAACCAAAATTGCGACCTCTAGATCGGTGACATATATATATATATATATATATATATATATATATATATATATATATATATATATATATATATATATATATATATATATATATATACACACACACACAGTTTTGAACGGACATTTTTGAATGGACATTTGAAGAAAAATTTCGAAAATTCCGTCATGAGTACACCTCAATAGCTGATTTCCTTTAAGGGAAATCTGCTAAAATCTACGGTGGAATCAGCAACACATACTATCTGGCTACTACTCCTTCATTTTCAGCAACCAATTTTGAGTTGATCTCTTGCTCCTTATGCCTACGAAGTCGACAACAGAATATACTTTCATATCTTCCATAACTTCCTTTTCATGAGACCAATATCAGACATATAATTAATTCTACCTTGAATGGCGAAACGCGTAACTATTCTAATTATTGCTACAGCAAATTTACATTATACTCCTTATCTGTGCATCTCGATTGTATTTTTCGGAGAGTGCTCTTGTGGGCCAACGACCTCTTAAGTGATTCTCTTGTGCAACATTATGACGGCAACAACAACTACGTAAGTTCACAGAAATCTCATATATATATTCAAGGGAAATCCGCTATTGAGGTTGTACTCATGACGCGATTTTCGATTAATTTCCTCAAATGTTCATTGATTCTATCTGAATCAAAATGGAGTCCATTCAAAATTGTGTGTTTATATTTATCTGTTACCGCTCTAACGGTCGCAATTAATGTTTTATCGTTACCAAACTCCATAAATAAGCCTTCCATGCAAAGGTAAAGATCGAGTTCGTTATCAGCAAACATTTGACCAGGGGGCGAATTTTGAAAATTCTAAATTTGCAGGTTATAATACGTCGGATCGATAAAGTGTGTAGTTACTTTTACTGTAAATTCAATTTCCTATAAATGTTGTTATATACATATTTTCTCTATCATGAATATTACCGAGTTATTTGGATTTATTAGCTTTTAGCCTTCAGTAAATCTCCACTCCAGCTCATGTCAAATTAGCGAGCTTCTGTTATATCATGAACCACTTTGTATAAAATATGTTTTTTAAGAGACCTTTATTATTCGAGATACATGCAAATTTGTTGGATGATGACGTCATAAATTAAGATTTTACGTTCTTGTTTCGAAGATGTTTATTTGATCTATGTCATAATCAATGTTTAACAGGTTTGTCCAATGCTAAAGATCATATTTTTGACAGAAATCCAACTAGGAATAGAGAGGGAGGGGGATATTTCATAATATCTCCGTTATTATGAATCGTATCGGAAATTGTTATAGAATCAATATTGTTAAACTATTGAAGCGCAATTTTAGCAGATTGAATCAGCAGAAATCAGCTATTGAGGTCGTATTCATGACGCGATTTTCTAAACTTTTCCACAAATGTCCATCGATCCTACGTAGGAGATGACAAAAATGAGGTCAGTTCGAAACTATGTGTATATATATATATATATATCTTTATATATAGATATATATATATATATATATATATAATATATATTGGACCTCATTCATAAGATATATTTGTCTGTTACCGCTTTAGCGGTCGCAATTATTGTTTAATCGTTACTACACTCAATATTTAGTCGTTTTATGTAAAAATAAAAATTACATAAAAATTTATGTAACTATTAAAAATTGTTAACGGCTGAAATCGGACAAGAGGGAGGGGCTGGGGTTTAGAGGGTGAGAATTTTGAAAATTCGAAATTTCTCAGTTACTAGACGTCAGATCAAAAAAATGTGTAGAATTAATCTTATAAGAAATTAAAGGTATTATAAATACTTTTAAATACATTTATTCGCTAACTTGAATATTAACCGAGATATTTGCTTTTTTTCTGTTTTCAGCCTCCAGCGAACCCCCATTTCTACTCATGTTGCATAAACAATACTCGGTTATGTAATAAACCACATCATTCGGAGCTTAAATACCAAATATTGGTTTCAAGAGACCTTTATTATACGAGATACATGCAAATGTGTTCTGGTAGCCCCCCCCCCTCCCTCCCTTCTTAAGTTTCTGGACTACTAAAATTGAGATAAAAATTATTCTGATCCATTATAAATTAGAGTACTAGACATAGTAAATAGTTTTCAATAAAATTAATATTATATTCTGATATATTTCAGTAATTGTTTTTCTTTCCGGTGAGATGTTAGCAGACCTGTTTGTTTAAATTTCAGATGCTTTCCGTCGGGAGGTTTCTTATTATCGTTTGTATTCATTCACTTAATATTGACGATGGTTTTGCGTTAAACTTCACGCGGGAAATCTGCTTAGTTTACGCAGCCCCAGCGTGACGGACTTGTTGCTATGTGCATTTCTTTGTAACTCAAATACTAACCGAGTTATTCGTACTTTCATATTTTCTGCCTTCAATTACCGCCCGCCCCCCCCACCACTTCGACTCATCAGTTTATTCTTAGAAATAGTGAATACTAGCTCAGATACCCGGCTTCGCCCGGGAATTCATTTGAGGCTGGATGGTGATGGTATTTTTTTGGCAAGGCTTTACTTTGCACAATATTTTGACATTTACCCGTCCCAGTGTTTAGGGTTAATACCCGTCGTTTCTGTGGATTTGTTAATAATAAAATTTGTAAATTCAGGCTTCCCTTATAACCCCCCCCCCTCCTGCCCGTCCCTAGAAATGTTGGTATGGCTTATTAAAATGAAGACGTTAGTGCTAATACACATACCGAGTTTTATTTATTTCGGTTTAGTCATTTGTGCCAAATAAAATTGTTCACTTCCGCTATAGGTTTTAGCGTATAACGCCTTTATACTTCGGTATACGACGATATTGTATATAACAAAAGTTTCTCTAAATAACAAAATAAACAACTTTTGTTATGTGCATATTTGCCGAAACCCCAATAGGAAACGAAATATCACTATTTTTAATTTCAGGCCTCCCTTATAACCCCCACTCCTGCCCGTCCCTAGAAATGTTAGTATGGCTTATTATAAGGAAGGCGTTAGTGCTAACTCACATACCGAGTTTGGTTTAGTTCGGTTGAGTTTTTTGTGCCAAATAAAATTGTTGACTTCCGCAGTAGTTTTTAACGTATAACTCATTTATACTTAGGTATACGACAAAAGTGTATATAACAAAAGTTACTTCAAATAACAAAATAAACAACTTTTGTTATGTGCATAATTGCCGAAAATGCAATAGGGAACGAAATATCGCTATTTTTAATTTCAGCCCTTCCTTATAACCCCCACTCCTGTTCGTCTCAGAGAATATTAACATAGCCTAAAGTCTAAGTTGGGTTAGTAGTAATATACATACCAAGTTTCATAAAATTCGGTTCAGCCGTTTATGCGTGAAAAGGTAACAAACAAACACACACGAAAGAAACAAAATGCAGTTATGGTGTCTATGACATGTGAAACGAAAAGTTATCGTGAAATTTCGCGAAAAAAATCAATGTACAGACAGAGGTTACAATTTTATATATATATATCTATCTATCTATCTATATATATATATATATATATATATATATATATATATATATATATATATATATATATATATATATATATAGATAGATAGATATGGTGAGATTAGATTACTAGTGTGATATCAGCTCGTGGGAAATCTGCTTAGTTTACGCAGCCCCTGCGTGACGGACGTTTTCCCCCTTAGAATGCTATACATGCTATAGCTTGTGACTGTATTATAAATGGTAGTCGGTTGGGGTCACGCACGTGCTGAAGTATTACGATGTTAACTACTGGTTTCCTATTTAATCGTACACAACTCAACAGCCTCTCTTTATATTAGCTTACAGTTTTATTAACAGTCACGCGACTGAGCTTGGTTGCTTTAGAAGACCTCCTATCCGATTCATGCATTCGTAAATATTCTCTCTATCATTTCCTTCAAAGGGAAAATGGCATTATTTACTTCTCATTTTATTCTAGCATCAGCTTTAGAAAAATTCGCTCACACAGGGAGGAAGAAACAAAATTGAGATTGGATCATTTACAAATTAGTAGGGTGCTAAGGTTGGCCGTATGAGTTAAGGCGTTGGTCTTAATCTCGCGTTTTCCTAGAGTTTTCTTTTCTTTTTTTTTTTTTTTTAGATTATATTTTATTGAGAAAATTACAAATTTAAATGCATTTGGTAATGTGCGATATGTACAATACAATAGTTCCTCCATCACTCTTGACAGTAGCCACACCCCTTCACCACAATGAGAGGAGCAGCCTCTCCCTGCCTGGCAAGGAAGTCAAGAGCTAAGGAGGAATGGCACTTGAGAAGAAATTAGCCACTGCTATTACTTCACTTTACACTTATAGGAGATCTCTGGGCCATTGTCTCTTGGCGAGGGGAATATGGATGAGTGGTACTGGAAAGGGCTAGAACTTCTGGACTTAGGATTGGAAAGTCTCGATGCGTCTGATGTTCAAGGTTTTGCTGTAGCCCACACTTCTATTCCGTATATCCATATCGGTATTAGTAGTAGCTTGTATATTGTTAGTTTGTTTTCGGTAGACAAGTGAAATCTTCTATTTAGCAGTCCGTAAAGTTGTCCGAATCGTCTGTTTAGTTCCAGTCTTTTAATTATTGTGTGGGATTTCCAAGTAAGTCTGGTGTCCAAATGTAGTCCAAGGTAGCGTACACAATCTCCTGGTGGTAGAGGAATATTGTTCCTCCTTAGTCCCAGTCAGTCTAGAAAAGAGTGGTAACCTGTAGATAACCCGTCCCATTTAGCCATAGTAGCATAAAGTGGTAGTAAATAAATAAAAAAAATTAGAAGTGAGACGGCGAGTGGTGGGGGAAGGCTACCTTCCCTCGGCCATGCCCTTCGTCCTTTTGAGTCTGATCAAGCCATAGACTTCTGAATAGAAGCTATGGACATTTCCATTTGGCTTATGTTTATAATAATTTGAAGAATGTTCCTATTGGATTCTTTACAATTTATAAATTAAAAAAACATCATTATTTCTATAATGTCACACTTGTTATCTCCTTTCACTGCATACACTCTTTTTCTACGTAAAAAAAACCGGAACCAGATTTACCACGTGAAGTTTTACAATAGATAAATCTACATACTGGCAGCACTTAACTCCATAATGGATAATAAATGAATAAATACAAATAATATTGAGAAATTATTCAGTCAATTCTCAACCTCCACAATAGGTAAACAAACAGGTCAGTTAATCTCTCAGAGCTGAATAGATAGAAAAATTCTTGATGGAATATAATATATAATTTAATTGAAAACAATTTATTATATCGAGTACTGTAATTTATAATGAAGCAAGAATAACCTCAATTACTCTAATTTTAGTAATCCAAGAACAAAATAATGGGGGTGGGGTAATCAACGTATTTGGATCTATCTCATCTAGAAAAGGTTTGTTGAATGCGATATTTGTAATTTCAGCTTGAAATACGGCGGTTCAAGATAAGTTGGCTTATTCTTAACGAGAGATGAACGAAAGTGGGGTTTACTGAAGGATGAAACCTAAAAAATGCCAATATCTCGGTTGATATTGAAGGTATATAAAACATTTACATAATAACATTTATAAAACTTTAATCTTGCACTAATAGTGGTTCTATAAAATTTGTCTCCCTCTGGTCCGATTTATCGTGGTTGGTAACGATCAAACAAAAGTTACGGTCGCTAGAGAATTAACAGACAAATATATATGTATGTATGCGTCAGAATAGCAATACGCTATTATATCTTGTACAACTTTATTCTAGTCTTAAATACCAAATATTGTGTACAAGCGACCTTTATTAGGCGAGCTACATGCGAATTCGATGTGATGATGTCACTATTAAGATTTTACGTTCTTGCTTCGAAAACGTTTATTAAATCTAAAGCATACGCGACATTTAACCGTTTCAGTCAGATCTCCATTATTATTAGTCGGATTGTAAAAAGAATATTTAACCAATCTTGTTACGGTATTGACATTCTACAATTGTCGTTCTATGCATTGTTCCATAACTCAAGTATTATTTGAGTGAGTTTTCACACTTTCATATTTTCAGCCTCCAGTGCCCCCCTTCTACTTATCGTTTTTTTTTACATAGAGATAGACCAGCTGGTGGTGAAATTTGCTTTGATTACCCAGCCCTTGCGTTACGGACCAAAACTTATTAAATAAAGTTTCCACTCATCTCTAACATCTACAGGCAGCGTATTTCAAACCCGACCCCGGAAACCATGAGATGTTTGATATCTTCCAACAATGACTTCCTAGGACTTCTCCTATGTCCAATCGTGGATGTGTAATCGTAAATTCAAATAAGTTTTTGAAGATATCATGACGTGTAAACTTCACCATTCTTTGCTCTATGGCCTCGGTAATGCTTTCAGTCTCACTTACTCAATTTTGAACCACCACATTTCAGGTTTCCCCTAAGTGGAAGAAACATCTATTGATTTATTGTAAATATTTATCTTAAATTTATAAATGAAATACAGTATGTTGGGAAATTTATTTAACTAATGAATCTAACAGGTTTTTGTTTTCTACTGGTCAGATTTTGACTGCCACATTTCAATATAGAAAAATTTCTTTTAAATCGGTCGGTAAGTATTCATAGATTACTTTACAAATGAATCTGATTATGAAGTCGACAGCATATACATGCATATTTTGATCAGTAAATTTGTATTCACGGCGAATGTGGTGCCAGGACTACTTTATAGCGTTTGTTCACTAACGTAATTGGAAAAACATTTATAAATAACCGAGAAAGTGTTATCATAACCTTGGCGACTGGCTGTGATTAAGAGTGAATCGAAGACAATTTAAAATTCATTAACCAAAATGTGTTTATCATCGTCGTTAAGAATGTCATTTGTCTATATGCCTACTATTAGATTTTAGACCTTCCTGAGAAGATAAAAAAATAAATAAAAAAAAGTTTTCAAAATTCTTTGATATTGTCATGGTGGATATTATACCACATACTTGAACTTAGGCTGTTGATGAGGTAATAAGAAGTGATGTGACTAATTCAAGAAAAGAAATCGTTGAGTAAACTAAACAGAATTTCCGATTGATCACATATCACAACAATTCTCTATTCATCCTGTAGTAAGAAACCAACGTAAACAGAAATTGAAATTTACACTAGAGAATGTAAAGAAAAAACTAAGTTAACTAAGAGAAAATACGTGAGCTATATATATATATATATATATATATTATATATATATATATATATAGATATATACAATATATATATACAGTAAGGTTTGAAACCGGAAATTCTTAGCAATTGAGGTTGTCTTTAGAGAAAAAAAAAGATTTACGAACCTTGCTGTAGGTATCTAAAAGAAAAATACCAAGTTGATAATTGGAGCGTCGACGGATTGCTGTTTGGGGCAAGAGGAGTAATCCAAAAAAAAACGGCGACTTACTCCAAGAATATGGACTGAAAACTGAAGAAATATGCCAAATGTCGACATCAGTTTTAAAGAAAAGTATCAGAATTATTAACCATCACTTGTACAAAATAAAATAAAGCTCTTCATAAGCTGTCCTCTAAAAGTCACCCACCATCGCAAAATTTAATTAAATCAAATTAATTCCCCTACAAAAATAAAATTTAGCATATATAACGCATTTAAAAACAATTTTTATTACCTATAAACCCTGGTGGGCTGATTAGGAGGCTGACCCAAACGGGTAACCTCAAAATGGGGGCAGCTTGTTATTTGTTTTTGATATATATATATATATATATATATATATATATATATATATATATATATATAAGGTATAAAATTGTAACCTCTGTTTGTACGTTGATTTTTTTTCTCGAAATTTTACGATAACATTTCGTTTCACATGTCATAGACACCATAACTGCATTTTGTTCCTTTGGTGTGTGTTTGTTTGTTTGTTACCTTTTCACGCATAAACGGACTGAATCGAATTTTATGAAACTTGGTATATATATACTACTAACCCAACTAAGATTTTAGACTATATTAATATTCACTGAGACGAACAGGAGTCATGGCATAAAGGAGGCCTGAAACTTCGTTTCCTATTGGTTTTTTGGAAAATATGCACATAACAAAAATTTGTAATTTAGAGTAACCTTTTGTTATATACACTTTCGACGTATACCGAAGTGGTAAATGCGTTATACGCTAAAAATTATGGGAGTCAACAATATTATTTGGCACAAAAGACTAAACCGAACTAAATAAAACTTGGTATGTGTATTAGCACTAAGGCCTTTAAACTATCATAAGCTTTTCAACTTTTCTAGGGATGGGCAGGAGAGGGGGTTGTAAGAGATCCATGAAATTAAAAATAGCAATATTTAGTTTTCTAGTCCTTTTTCTGCAAATATGCACATGGCAAAAGTAGTTTATTTTTTTATTTTAAGGTACTTTTGTGATATTCACTTTTGTCTTATAACAAGGTATAAACGAGATATACGCCTAAAACTTTAGCGGGAGCCAACAATTTTATTGGGCACTAACGATTTAACCGAACTTCTCAAAACTCGGTATGTCAATTAGCATTAATTCTTCCATGATTATAAGCTATATTAAAATTTTTAGTGGTGGGTTATAAGGGAGGCCTGAAATAAAAATTCGTCAGAATTCGTTGTCTATTTGGTTTTCGACAAACGTGCACATAAAAAAAGTTGTTTAATTTGTTATTTAGAGTAACTTTTGTTTTTTTTTTTACATTTTTTTCGGGAACAATGTATGAAGCAAATAATTTGCGTATAATATTGATATGCTCATCCATTCGTTATTTCCCAATATGAACTACCAGGTACCTCACCTGGAAAAATTAATTCAAATCTATGTTAATATCTTGACCTTAATAATTCAAAGCTATGCATAATGCACAGGAAACGGGAAATATTGCAATATGGAGGACAGTGAAGTCTTACATGAGAAATTAGTTTTATTACTGAAAAATCCACAGCAAACGACGTGTATAAACCCCAAACACTGGGACGGATAAATGTCAAAATATTGTGCAAAGTAAAGCCTTGCCAAAAATATACCATCACCATTCAGCCTCAATTCAATTCCCGGGCGAAGCCGGGGATCTGAGCTAGTATACAATATATATCAAAAAGTTCGTCACGCATAAACTAAGCTGATTTCCCAAGTGCTGGTATAATACACTTGTAATCCCATCTCACCCCGTATTCCCTACTTCTATTTTATTTTATTGAGGCACCGTGGAAGGGAACATGGTTGAGTGGTACTACGAGTAGAAAGGGCTAGGACTTCTGGATTAGGATGATTGGATAGCCTCCTGTGGAATTTTCTGAATCTTAAGGGAATTAGGTCCTTTACGAATGTGATATTAAGTTCTTTATGGAGAGTGTGGTTGGTGATATAATATGGAGCATCTACTATGGTGTGCAGGACCTTGGATTGGAATCCACTTTGAACATTATGTCCAGAAGGACAAGTTGAGAACCAAACCAGCTTTTGGATATCTTCGTACTTCGGAGGACAAAAGATAACACAAAAGCCTTTTTTGGGACGAATTATTTTGGCCTGTAAAGAATAATTTGAGGGAGAAACTTCAACTTCATTGTTGTTTATCAATTATAACAAGATTTATGGTATTATATGTTAGCACATACATGTACAAAATTCAGCCAAATTCCTCCCCAGTCCAATCTTCACAATTGATATAATCCTCTGAAAATTGGTATTTTTCCATCTCGTTTCCGGATCATTGAATGTTACCGAATTCGAAAAAAACCTCTGAGTGGTCGGGTTGAGTCTGTGTTGATTTGACATGGAATTACCCACGTTTCAGATTAAAGTGAGCCCAATACGCTCTACATTTTTATTATTTATTTATTTGGTGAGCTGCGCAACTTGGCCATGTCAATCAGTTTCATTTATTTTCAAATTTCTTAAATTAAAACGTTTAAAATAAAAGAAAAATGTTTTCAATATTATGGCTTGATGAGGATGGAAGTCTAAGACACAACATTAAATAAAAAAAGTCCGTCACGCTAAACTAAGCAGATTTCCCTCGTGAAGTTTTACAATAGAGAAATCTGCATACTGGTAATAAAAACCCAACATGAGTATATACAAACGGTAAAAAGAAATCTTTCAGTTAATTTTAATAAATTCCCAACTGAAACAGCTTCTGAATTGTAAAAATAATTTATATTTTAATAACTCAAATTTTAGTAGTACAAGAACTAAAGAAGGGGGGGGGCGGATGAACAGAACGTATTTGCATAAATCACAGGTAGGTTAGAAGTAGCCTCCCACCTGAGCGGAGAAAATACGAAAACGGCCGAACTAATCCGACCCATACCCAACCACAGCCTTCATAAAAATGCAAATATCTCAGTTAATATTCAAGATAGAGAATAAATGTATATAACAATATTTATAGTAATAATTTAATTTGCAATAAGATTGGTTCTACACAATTTTTCGATCCCATTCATAATAAATGAGATATTTCGAATTTTTGAATACCCCCCCTCTAACCCCCCCCCCGCCTCCACTGGTCCCATTTCAGCCGTTAACGAATTTGATCTACCATTTTACATATAAACGATTAAATACGAGTTAGGTGACGATTAAACAAAAAATTGCGACCGCTAGAGTGTTAAATGACAAATATATATATATATATATATATATATATATATATATATATATATGCAGTTTTAAACGGACCTCATTTTCGTCATCTCCTGGGCATAATCGATGGACATTTGAGGAAATGTACGAAAATCGCGCCATGAGTACGACCTCAGTAGCTGATTTCACTTAGGGGAAATCTGCTAAAAATGTATTATACAGTATTGTTCACAAATACCAATCAGTAACATAATTGGAGATAAAACGTCCGTCACGCAGGGGGCTGCGCTAGCTAAGCAGATTTCACACATTTCAGGTTTTTCTACATAACCGAGTATTTTTTATGTAAAATGAGTAGAAGTGTGGGTTCGTAGATGGCTGAAAACTGAATAATACAAATATCTCGGTTAATATTCTTAATATTCAAGATTGGGAATAAACGTATATAACAATATTTATAGTACATTTAATTGTCTATAAGATTGATTCTATACATTTTTTCGATCCGGCGTATAGTAACTGAGATTTTTCGAATTTTAAAAAATCTCCCGTCTAAACCCCCCCTACCACTGGTTCGATTTCACCCGTTAACGGATCTTTCTTTTTACATAAAACGGCTAAATATCGCGTTTGGTAACGATCAACCAGTAATTGCGACCACTACAGTGGTAACAGACAAATACATATATATAATATATATATATATATATATATATATATATATTTATATATATACACAACAGTTTTGAAACGGTCCTCATTTTCGTCATCTCTTAGGTAGATCGGCTGGACATTTGAAGAAAAATTTCGAAAATCGCGTTATGAGTACGACATAATAGCTTGATTTTGCTCAAGGGGAAATCCGGTAATAGAGAGATGAGTGGAGTAGGTGTGGCTTAAAGTTTTTTGTAAATCTCCATTGTCTTCAAGGGATTTAAGAGTGTATTTATATGTGGGCTACATTGTGATAATAATTTGTACAAGTCGTAAGTTGAGATGTTCACGCAGTCTGCAGTCAGTCAGGAGATGTTTAATGGTCAGTACTGTGTTACAATGAGTGCGTGTAGGTCGATCCTTTCGGTTTATCAGCTGTGAATGTGTAAGTAGTGAATGTCCGATTCTAAGGCTAGTACCACTTGATCTCGTCCAGTTAGATTTTCCAGAGATTTCCCTTTGTTTGGGTTATATAGAATTTTTCGGAGTTTGTTGTCAGTCTGTAGCCAGTCGGTTGTCCAGTCATTGAGTACAATGTTCTATAGTAAGTTTTATCACATTCCGTTATTATTTATCTGGTTGTCATTTTTAATGTCCAATTCAAAACCTAGTCAGACGACTTTTTCTGATGGATGCCCAGACGCCAATTATTTTTTTAATTGCCCTTTGTTTGGTGCATGTAGTCCCAAACGATTTGAATACCAGATTCGATCCATCCGATCTTGTTCAATTGATTCTGTTCTCTATTTATCTCGACCTTACTTCAACGATATTTCTTTTTAGTTACTCAATTGGCGGTGATTTAATGGTTATATAGCTAATCGTATTTTTTATGGCTATCCTCGCTTACTCCATTAATTAAACCTTTTCATTACCATACGACGAGCCATCGGAATAATGGTATTTATGTAATTGATTTGAAGGACGTATTCCAGCTTTACACGTGCAAGCTCGCCTTCTCTCGTACAGAATCATACAGTTGCAACTTGAACTAGCAAGTGATTGATACATCAGTAAAACAGAACTTCAAAGACGTCTGCCGATAACTGGTGGACTCTGACTATACACCAGACTGACCATGTCAGACTATTTGAAATCAGACCATGGCCGTTTTCATGAAGTCAGGTCATGTCCGACTACATGAAGCCAGACTACATGACCGACTAAAAGGGGTCTGACGATATCCACCTACAGTAGGACCTGCCATGTCTGTGAACATGGCATCTGGCATGCCCGACTACATGACCGACTAAAAGGGGTCTGACGATATCCACCTACAGTAGGATCTGCCATGTCCGTGAACATGGCATCTGGCATGCCCGACTACATGAAGCCAGACTACATGACCGACTAAAAGGGGTCTGACGATATCAACCTACAGTAGGTCCGGCCATGTCCGTCAACATGGGATATGACATGGCCGACTGCATGAAGCCAGACTACATGACCGACTAAAAGGGGGTCTGACGATATCCACCTACAGTAGGTCCGGCCATGTCCGTCAACATGGGATATGACATGGTCGACTGCATGAAGCCAGACTACATGACCGACTAAAAGGGGTCTGACGATATCCACCTACAGTAGGACCTGCCATGTCCGTGAACATGGAACTGACATGGCCGACTACATGACCGAGTAAAGGGGGTCTGACGATATCCACCTACAGTAGGTCCGGCCAGGTCCGTGAACATGGATCTGACATGGCCGACTACATGACCGAGTAAAGGGGGTCTGACGATATCAACCTACAGTAGGTCCGGCCAGGTCCGTGAACATGGGATCTGACATGGCCGACTACATGAAGCCAGACTACATGACCGACTAAAAGGGGTCTGACGATATCCACCTACAGTAGGTCCGGCCGTGTCCGTCAACATGGGATATGACATGGTCGACTGCATGAAGCCAGACTACATGACCGAGTAAAGGGGGTCTGACGATATCAACCTACAGTAGGTCCGGCCAGGTCCGTGAACATGGGATCTGACATGGCCGACTGCATGAAGCCAGACTACATGACCGACTAAAAGGGGTCTGACGATATCCACCTACAGTAGGTCCGGCCATGTCCGTCAACATGGGATATGACATGGTCGACTGCATGAAGCCAGACTACATGACCGACTAAAAGGGGTCTGACGATATCCACCTACAGTAGGTCCGGCCAGGTCCGTCAACATGGGATCTGACATGGTCGACTGCATGAAGCCAGACTACATGACCGACTAAAAGGGGTCTGACGATATCCACCTACAGTAGGTCCGGCCATGTCCGTCAACATGGGATATGACATGGTCGACTGCATGAAGCCAGACTACATGACCGACTAAAAGGGGTCTGACGATATCCACCTACAGTAGGTCCGCCCATGTCCGTGAACATGGGATATGACATGGCGACTGCATGAAGCCAGACTACATGACCGACTAAAGGGGTCTGACGATATCCACCTACAGTAGGTCCGGCCATGTCCGTGAACATGGGATATGACATGGTCGACTGCATGAAGCCAGACTACATGACCGACTAAAAGGGGTCTGACGATATCCACCTACAGTAGGTCCGGCCATGTCCGTCAACATGGGATATGACATGGCCGACTGCATGAAGCCAGACTACATGACCGACTAAAAGGGGTCTGACGATATCCACCTACAGTAGGTCCGGCCATGTCCGTCAACATGGGATATGACATGGTCGACTGCATGAAGCCAGACTACATGACCGAGTAAAGGGGCTGACGATATCCGCCTACAGTAGGTCCGGCCAGGTCCGTGAACGTGGGATCTGACATGGCCGACTACATGACCGAGTAAAGGGGGTCTGACGATATCAACCTACAGTAGGTCCGGCCAGGTCCGTGAACATGGATCTGACATGGCCGACTACATGAAGCCAGACTACATGACCGACTAAAAGGGGTCTGACGATATCCACCTACAGTAGGTCCGGCCATGTCCGTCAACATGGGATATGACATGGTCGACTGCATGAAGCCAGACTACATGACCGACTAAAAGGGGTCTGACGATATCCACCTACAGTAGGTCCGGCCGTGTCCGTCAACATGGGATATGACATGGCCGACTGCATGAAGCCAGACTACATGACCGACTAAAAGGGGTCTGACGATATCCACCTACAGTAGGTCCGGCCGTGTCCGTCAACATGGGATATGACATGGCCGACTGCATGAAGCCAGACTACATGACCGACTAAAAGGGGTCTGACGATATCCACCTACAGTAGGTCCGGCCATGTCCGTCAACATGGGATATGACATGGCCGACTGCATGAAGCCAGACTACATGACCGACTAAAAGGGGTCTGACGATATCAACCTACAGTAGGTCCGGCCATGTCCGTCAACATGGGATATGACATGGCCGACTGCATGAAGCCAGACTACATGACCGACTAAAAGGGGTCTGACGATATCCACCTACAGTAGGTCCGGCCATGTCCGTCAACATGGGATATGACATGGCCGACAACATTAAGCCAGACTACATGACCGACTAAAAGGGGTCTGACGATATCCACCTACAGTAGGACCTGCCATGTCCGTGAACATGGCATCTGGCATGCCCGACTACATGAAGCCAGGCCATATCCGACAACATTAAGCCAGACTACATGACCGACTAAAAGGGGTCTGACGATATCCACCTACAGTAGGACCTGCCATGTCCGTGAACATGGGATCTGACATGGCCGATTACATGAAGCCAGACTACATGACCGACTAAAAGGGGTCTGACGATATCCACCTACAGTAGGTCCGGCCATGTCCGTCAACATGGGATATGACATGGTCGACTGCATGAAGCCAGACTACATGACCGACTAAAAGGGGTCTGACGATATCCACCTACAGTAGGTCCGGCCATGTCCGTCAACATGGGATATGACATGGCCGACTGCATGAAGCCAGACTACATGACCGACTAAAAGGGGTCTGACGATATCCACCTACAGTAGGTCCGGCCATGTCCGTCAACATGGGATATGACATGGTCGACTGCATGAAGCCAGACTACATGACCGACTAAAAGGGGTCTGACGATATCCACCTACAGTAGGTCCGGCCGTGTCCGTCAACATGGGATATGACATGGTCGACTGCATGAAGCCAGACTACATTACCGAGTAAAGGGGGTCTGACGATATCCACCTACAGTAGGTCCGGCCAGGTCCGTGAACATGGTATATGACATGGTCGACTGCATGAAGCCAGACTACATGACCGACTAAAAGGGGTCTGACGATATCCATACAGTGACGGTAGGTCCGCCCGTGTCCGTCAACATGGGATATGACATGGTCGACTGCATGAAGCCAGACTACATGACCGACTAAAGGGGGTCTGACGATATCCACCTACAGTAGGTCCGGCCGTGTCCGTCAACATGGGATATGACATGGCCGACTGCATGAAGCCAGACTACATGACCGACTAAAGGGGGTCTGACGATATCCACCTACAGTAGGTCCGCCCGTGTCCGTCAACATGGGATATGACATGGCCGACTGCATGAAGCCAGACTACATGACCGACTAAAAGGGGTCTGACGATATCCACCTACAGTAGGTCCGGCCATGTCCGTCAACATGGGATATGACATGAAGCCAGACTACATGACCGAGTAAAGGGGGTCTGACGATATCAACCTACAGTAGGTCCGGCCAGGTCCGTGAACATGGGATCTGACATGGCCGACTACATGACCGAGTAAAGGGGGTCTGACGATATCCACCTACAGTAGGTCCGGCCAGGTCCGTGAACATGGGATCTGACATGGCCGACTACATGACCGAGTAAAGGGGGTCTGACGATATCCACCTACAGTAGGTCCGGCCAGGTCCGTGAACATGGGATCTGACATGGCCGACTGCATGAAGCCAGACTACATGACCGACTAAAAGGGGTCTGACGATATCCACCTACAGTAGGTCCGGCAATATCCGTCAACATGGGATTTGACATGGTCGACTCCATGAAGCCAGACTACATGACCGAATAAAATTCGCTATATGTATTAGCACTGACGCCTTATTATAATAAGCAATATCAACTTTTCAAGGGATGGGCAGGAGTGGGGGTTGTAAGCGAGGCATGAAATTAAAAGTAGCGATATTTCGTTTCCATTGGTTTTTGGCAAATATGCACATAACAAAAGCTGTTTATTTTGTTATTTAAAGTAACGTTAGTTATATTCATTTTTGCCGTATACGGAAGTATAAATGAGTTATACGATAATAACTTTTACGGGAATCGACAATTTTATTTGGTACCGAACTAAACAAAACTCCGTATGTGAATTAGCACTTACTCCTTCATGATAATAAGCTGTACCATTATTTCTATAGGCAAGCAGGAGTGGGGGTTGTAAGGGAGCCCTGAAATTAAAAATAGTGAAATTTCGTTTCCTATTGGTTTTTCGGCAATTATGCACATAATAAAAGCTGTTTATTTTGTTATTTAGAGTAATGTTTGTTATATTCACTTTTGTTTTGTAACAAAGCATAAACGAGATATTCATTAAAAAGCAAAGCGGGTTCCGACAGTTTTATCGGGCTCTAACAATTGAATGGAACACGACAAAACTCGGTATGTGTGTTAGCACTAACTCCTTCGTGATAATAAGCGGTACCAACATTTCTAGGGAGGAGCAGGAGTGGGAGTTGTAAGGGAGCCCGGAAATTAAAAATAGTGATATTTCGTTTTCTATTGGTTTTTTGGCAAATCTGTACATGACAAAAGTTATTTATTTTGTTATTTAGAGTAACTTTTGTCATATACACTTTTGGTGTATACGGAAGTATAAATGAGTTATACACTGAAAACTAAAACCGGCAGCCGACAATTTTATTTGGGACTAGCGATTGAACGGAACTTAACAAAACTCTGTATGTGAATTAGCATTAAATCTTAAACGAATATAAGATATATTAATTTTTTTAGGTTCAAACGGGAGGGGAAGGGGTTATAAGAGAAGCTTAAAATAAAAATTCGCAGTATATTACATTTTCTGGTCGGTTTTCAGTTACTGTTGGTCTTTGTAACGTATCAAGGGAAAAAAAAGTTTAATTCAAACATAGTTTGGCGGACAGAATACTTTCTATGATTAAGAATTATATATTAAAACAAACTTCGAAAACAATTAAAGCGTTGACCTTTATCTCACATGGTAAACCTAGAGTGGCGAGTTCGATTCTTGCCTGGGCAAAGGAAATTATTTAGTGACGAAATTCATTAAATAATGTCCTAAAATCCCACCCTGGCTAGAAAAGGGTGGTAACCTGTAGATAACCCGTCCCAATTAGCCTCAGTTGCAAAAAGTGGACGTTAATAAATAATAATAATAAAAAAAAACTACATGCACAGGAGACAGGAAATATAAAAATATTGTGGACAGTGAAGCCTTACATAACAAATAATTTTATTATTAACAAATCCCCGGCAACGACGGGTATACATTGGAAAATGTCAAAATATTGTGGAAATTAAAGGCTTGCCAAAAAAATACCATCATTATTAAACCTCAAATGAATTCCCGAGCGAAGCCGGATACCTTAGCTAGTATATATATTAAAAAGTGGAAAAAGTAATAAAAAATTATTATGCTTTTTGAGCCCTATGATGCTAAGCCCACATCACATGTTACTGTAGCTTGTTTGCCTAACTCAGATTGTTAGTTGTCACACTATAAATTATGCATTAATAACTCAATTGACGCCCACTAAGTCATTGTTCAAGTACGGAGATAATCCACTATTATCTCAAGAGAAAGCCACACTTTTCTAAGTTCTGAGTCACACATTAGAGACTAATTGTCACTATATCTACCAGTAATCAATAGAAAACAAATACGAAATTATTATTGTATTTCAATTTATACAACGACTTTCGTACCTAGGTTACACATTAACAAAATGAATTTTAACAAAGATATTAGATCTCAAATTGAAGCTATTGACATTTCCATTGGGCTTATGTTTATAACTATTCGAAGAATGCTCCTATTTAATTCAATAAAAAAATAAAAAAAAACATTACTTCTTTTTTTTAAACATCCGGAATGATATGCTGGGATAACAACACACTTGTGATTTCATCTAACTACCTATTCTCTATTTCTGTGTTAAATAACGGGGACATTTTGAATTTCCCCATTTTATACCCCCCCCCCCCACCATTCCGGGTCCGATTTCAGCCAATAATAAATATGATCTTTAGTGTTGGCTGAAACGGTTAAATTTCAAACAAACATTTTCAATTTAGAATCTTAATTGATGTCGTCATCGCTCAACGAATTTACATGTATCTTACAAAATAAAGGTCTCTTGAAAACAATACTTGATATTCTAGTTTAGAATAAAGAGGTTAATAACAAAACAGCTTATTGTTAATATGACATGGGCAGGAGTGGTGGTTCAAAATGGATAAAAACTAAAGTTCTGATGAAGGCTATAAACTAAAGAATACAAATATCTTGGTTAAAATTCTTTTTTTTTTTTTTTTTTTTTTTTTTTTTTTTTTTTTTTTTATCTAATACCCTGACTACTTGGGGTGAAGGAAGATTGTCTCCTTTTCTATACCTCTGTATCACTTGAAGGCCGATTTGGTATACAGCAAAAGTCAATATAACAAATGTTACTCAAAATAACAAAATAAACAACTTTTCTCCCATGCTTATTTGCCGAAAAACTAATAGGAAACGAAATATCGCTATTTTTAATTTTAGGCCTCCCTTACAACCCCCTCCCCCCATCCTGTAAGATCGTTAATGGCTAAAATCGCGGGGAATTCCGAAAATTCGTATTATTTCCGTTACTGTTCACTCGGGTCGAAAATTGTATAGAACCAATCTTATTGAAAATTACATGTATTATAAATATTGTTATATAAATTTATTCTCTATTTTGAAAATTAACCGAGATATTTGAATTTTTCAGTGTTACATAAACAATACTCTGTTATATAATAAACCACATTATTCGAATTTTAAATACCAAATATCCTTTTCCATAGACCTTTATTATACGAGATAGATGCAAATATCTTCTTGTGACCCCCCCCCCCTCCTCTTAAATTCTTGATCTACTGACTTGATCTCGAGGTGGTGTTCGAATACTAGGAAAGGTATTTATTTTGTTAGGATTTAACCGGATGGCGGTTGTCACCGATTGGATTGTGAGGCGGGAAAGGAGAAAGTGCTAAGGGGCTAAATAGGGCTAAAGGAACGAAGAAAAATAGTTTAAAGCCGCATAATATACTAGGTTAATATTCATATTAGAGAAAATATGTTTATAACAACATGCTGCTTATTGCTTACCGGGAGGACCTTATTTTCTCATGTGTGTGTTTGTGTATGACCCCAATTTCATTATCTCCAGGGAAGGATGGTTGAGCATTTGAAGACATTTTTCTAAAATCACGTCATGTATACAATCTCATTAGCTGAATTTCCTTGAGGGAAACCTTCTAACATTCAGAATAAATCCAGTCACGGCTAAGTACTTGGCCTACAATTAAAAATGATTGTTCATTGTCTATGACTGAATTTTGTTCGGTTCACTGCAAATATCCATGACCGGGCCAGGAAGTGAACGTAGGAACTAGATGGGCGATAGAGCATCGAGCGACGCGAACCTTTCCTGACCACAAATGACCTAATAAGATTTTTTGTGATCTCGTTGGTCACGATCTAGCGGTGAGGTCACAGCCGCTCCTAGATCACCAGTTTCTCGCCAATCGTCCGGCTCTCTTCACGAAAATTGTATGGAAAAGCTACAGAAAAAGGGTCTCAAAACTTAAAGAATTCGTCAAGCTTGATTTAAGGCATTATGGTTTTTAGCAGATTTCCCTTAAGGGGGTATTGAGGTCGTACTCATGTCGTGAGAGGATGTCGAAAATTCTAAATATCTCCGTTAATATGCAGCGAATCGAAAAATTGTACAGAACCCTTCTCATTGAAAATGTAATGTTCTAAATTTGTCGTCATGTATGTTTTTTCACTATCTTCATTATTAATCCAGATATTGGCATTATTTTAGTTTTCAGCCCTCATTGAATCCCCAGTCCTACTCATGTCATATATAAAAAAAAAAACAATTAACCTGATCTACTAAGGACCACTTTATTTGAAGCCTAAATACCAAATATTGTTCTCATTGAACTTTTACGTTTTGAGATAAATGCAAATACGTGAGCCACGTGGGAAATCTGCTCAATTAACGCAGCCCCTGTGTGACGGACATTATTTTTCAGTTCCCACTTACAGGTCTTCAACTATAGAGGTTGTACTTATAACTCGATTTTTTAAAATCCTACCCAGAAGATGAAGAAAATGAGGTCCGTTCAAAAATATGTATTTCTTTTAGCAGATTTCCCTTAAGGGAAATGAGCTATTAAGGTCGCCATTTTCGAAACATTTCTTCAAATGTCCATCGATCCTACCCAGGAGATTACGAAAATTAGGTCCGTTCAAAATTATATATATATTTGTCTGTTAACGCTCTAGCGATAGCAATTTTTGTTTGATCGTTAAGAAACTCGATATTTAACCGTTTTATGTAAAAAGATAGATCAAGTTCGTTAATGGCTGAAATCGGACTAGAGAGAGGGGGGGGTTTAGAGGGAGATTTTCGAAAATTCAAAATATCTCCGTTATTATGCATCGGATCAAAACATTGTACAGAACCAATCTTATTGCAAATTCAATTTACTATAAATATTGTTATATACATTTATTTTCTATCTTGAATATTAACCGAGATATTTGCATTTTTATGGTCTGTGGTCGGGTATATTCGGATTAGGTCGGCCATTTTAGTAACTTCTCGGCACAGGTGGAAGCTTCTTCTAACCTTACCTGTCGTTCCTAACCTTACCTTACCTTCGTCATTTTGTAAGATTTATGCAAAAACGTTCTGTTCATCCGCCCCCTCCCCTTCTTTAGTTCTTGGACTACTAAAATTTGAGCTATTAAAATATAAATTATTCTTACAATTCAGAAGCCGTTTCAGTAGGGAATTTATTTTAATTAACTGAAAGATTTCTCATTACCGTTTGTATTTAATCACCGTGGTGTTGTGTTACCAGTATGGAGAATTCTCTATTGTAAAACTTCACATGGGAAATCTGCTTAGTTTACGCAGCCCCTGCGTGACGGACTTTTTTTTCTTTGAGTAATTTTCAAAAACGTACTTAAAATGTGGGGTAAAGAGGAAACGCCGACTTTTGAGTGCTCGCTTAATAATTACAACATTTCTTTGGGAAAATAAATGAATTATCTTAAAGGTCTCGCTCGAGAGCAACAACTTCGGTCCTTTGCAATATCGCGATATCTCTAAAGGTTTAAAAGATATTTCATTTGCGGCCCGTATGTAAGGGACATCCAGTATGTGTGTCTGTTAACGTTCTAACGGTCGCAGTTTTTGTTTGATCGTCACCAACCCGGTATTTAATCGTTTTATGTTAACCCTCCGTTAGGCGCGTGGCTACGGGTGTAGCCATGACAAAGTTTAAATGTTCGTAGCAAGGGCATTCATGGACTGAGAGCTTTTGGCGGGCTATACCTTCCTAGGCAGGATATGTCTATTAGTCAGTATGCAAGTGACCTTGACCCTCCTTACAGCAGATCTTTAATTCCCAGTGTGTTACCGGTGTAGCCAACGCGCCCAACGGTGTGCCCAGCTACGAGAATTGGAAATTTCAGTTTATCGTTTTTTGTTTTGTTGTTTTTTCAAAGTTATCATAACAAATAAAGTTAAGATGGCTTTTCCTCGATCCAACACAGTTCTGTGGAACGCACCAGTGATCCAGATATTCTTTCTCAATGGTTACGAGAAGTTTATCGGGTGAGGAGTCTGAGGTTGAAGATCTACCAACAAATTTGAAGCAACGAGCGAAGGAACTTTTGAATTTGCCAATAGAACATACCCAATCCATTATAATCCCTAAAGACACTATAAGAAGATGCAATTTCTGTGAAGGACCGGCAAAGAAAAAGAAAACATCCAGAAACATGTGTGCAGAATGTAAAACAAATTATATGTAAATATCAATGTGGCAAATTTGTCCTGTTTATAAAAGCGGCTGTATATGTATTTACTATATTTTGTACATAGTATTTTATTTTCCATTAATAAGTTTTAATAAAATAAAGTTCCATTACGTTTTTTTTTGCTTATAGAAAGTATATTAATGTGTTTTCATTAAAAAAAAAAAAAAAAATGTTATTCACTTCAATAAAAACTGATTTCGATTTGTTCACCGATATAATTTCTTAAAAATTGTATACATTAAATTGTTTTATAATAAAAATTCATTAAATTTGATTGTTTTCTTATGTAAATCATTTTTAAGTAATGGCTGCACCTGTAGCCAACGCGCCCAAGTGTGTCATTAACTAGGACGCCTGTCGGAGGGTTAAAAGAAAAATCATGTTCGTTAAAGGTAGAAATCGGACCAGTGCGAGGAGGGGCTATGTCGATAATGTGAAATATTTCCTTTATTATAAGTCGGATCAAAAAATTGTACATAACAAATCTTATTGCAAATTAAATTACCTATAAATGTTTATATACATACTTTCCCTTTCATGAATATTAACTGAGATATTTGCATTTTATAGTTTTCAGCCTTTCAGCAAACCCCCACTCCTACTCATGACATATCAACAATAAGCTGTTAAATCATGAACCACATTATTCTAAGATTAAACACCAAATACCGTTTTGAATAGGCCTATATACATGCAAAATCATTGTTTGATGACGTCACCAATTACGATTTTACGTTCTTGTACTATAATGTTTATTTGATCTATACCATAGTCGATATTAAACTGTTTCAGTCAACACTAAAGATCATGTTTGTTATTGACGGAAATCGGACTTGGAATAGTGGCAGTTGGGGGGGGGGGGGGGTCGAAAATTCAAAATATATCCGTTATAAAACATCGGATAGTAAAATGTTATAGAACCAATATTGTAAAATTATTGGTAAGCTACAATTGTTGTTTTATGCTTTTTTTTCGTAACTCAGCTATTAAGTGAGTTATTCCTGGTTTTTAGCAGATACCCCTTAAGGGAAATCAGCTATTAAGGTCGTACTCATGACGCCATTTTCGAAATATTTCTTCAAATGTCCATCGATCCTACCCAGGAGATGACGAAAATTAGGTCCGCTCAAAATTATATATACATGTATATATATATATATATATATATATATATATATATATATATATATATATGTGACTGTTAGCTCTCTAGCGGTAGCAATTTTTGTTTGATCGTTAACAATCTCTATATTGAATCTTTTTATGTAAAGAGAGAGATCAAGTACGTTAATGGCTGAAATCCGACCAGTAGGAGGGGGGGGGGAGTTAAAGGGTGGAATTTCCAGAACTCATAACATCTCTGTTATAATGCTTCGGATCAAAATATTGTACAGAACCAATCTTATTGAAAATGCAATGTTATATAAATATTGTTATATACATTTATTATCTATCTTGAATATTAACCGAGATATTTGCATTTTTATGAAGTCTGTGGTCCATAAGTTGGCTCTGGCGGAAGCTTCTAACCTAACCTGTAGTTTCTAACCTTACCTTAACTTTGTGAGATTTATGCAAATACGTTCTGTTCATCCACCCCCACCTTCTTTAGTTCATGGACTACTAAAATTTGAGTTATTAAAATATAAACTATTCTTACAATTCAGAAGCCGTTTTAGGTGGGAGTTTATTAAAATTAACTGAAAGATTTCTCATTACCGTTTGTATTTACCAGTATTCACCGGTGGTGTTGTTTTACCAGTATGCAGATTTCTCTATTGCTAAACTTCACATAGGAAATCTGCTTAGTTTACGCAGCCCCTGCGTGACGGACTTTTTGGTTACTGAGATAATTGCCCTGGATGATTTCAATCATGCCTATAATTGTTTGAGTTTAAACTATTTCCATTAACAAATGGTTAGATTTTAAGATAAAAAGTCCGTCATGCCGGTGCTGCGTAAACTAAGCAGATTTCCCTTGAGAAGTTTTAAAATAGATAAATCTACATACTGCTAACGAAACGCCACCGTGGATACTAAGTGAATAAATACAAACGATAATAACAAACCTCCCGACGGGAAGCATCTGAAATGTAAACAAACCAACTTCTTAACGGAAAGAAAAAACAATTACAATAATATATCCGAATATAATGCATTACTTTGATTGAAAACTATTTACTATATCTAGTACTGTAATGTATAAAGAATCAGAATAATTTTTATCTCAATCAATCAAATTTAAGTAGTCCAAAAACTTGAGAAAGGGGGGGGGTCACCAGAACATATTTGCATGAATCATATTAATATTCAAGACAGAGAATAAATCTATATACCAATATTTATAGTACATTAAATTTTCAATAATATTGATTCTATTCGTTTTTTCAATGCGACGTATAGTAACGGAGATATTCTGAATTTTCAAAATTCTCCTCCTACAAATTGCCCCCCCCTCCTCTCTCCCTAGTCTGATTTCAGCCGTTAACAAACTTGTTCTTTCTTTTTACATAAAACGATTAAACAATAATTGCGACCGCTAGAGGTAACAGACAAATACACGCACACACACACACACACACACACACACACACACACACACACACACACACACACACACACACACACACACACACACACACACACACACACACACACACACACACACACACACACACACACACACACACACACACACACACACACACACACACACACACACACACACACACACACACACACACAATTTTGAACGAACCTCATTTTCGTCATCTCCTGGGTAGGACCAATGGACATTTGAAAAAATGTTTCGTAAATCGCGTCATGAGTAGGACCTCAATAGCTAAAAAGGATGGTAACCTGTAGATAACCCGTCCCAATTAGCCATAGCAGCAAATAGTGGACGTTAATAAACAAATATATCTTTTAACAATAAATCAATTCGAGAGTCTCACCTGTAATGAAAATCTTCCTGAGGAGCTACTATGTGGATGATGCAGCAAGCTTTAACCCTGTCACTACTTCCATCTAGCAGTTTCAAATCTTCTGATTTCGTACAATTATCATAAGTTTTCTCAAGAAAAATTCCGTTCATTTCATCATTTTTAAAATATATTTTTTTTTTCAAAAGTATTACACATTTATATATAAGTACTTGGCTTTTGTAAGCAGTATTTGGAACTGGAGTAAGAAACTTCTGACGGCTGGAAGCCAAAGAGAAAAGGAACACTAGCATTAAAACTGAATATCTAAAAATGATAAACACACAAAAATATCTCAGCGCCAGCACGAAGTGATTTCACTTAAGGGAAATCAGCTACTGAGGTCGTACTCATGAGTCAATTTTCGAAAATTTTCTTCAAATGTCCATCGATCCTACCCATGACACGACGAAAATGAGGTCCGTTCAAAGTTATATATATATATATATATATATATATATATATATATATATACGCTCTAGCGGTCACAATTTTTGTTTGATCGTTACCAAACTTGAAATTTAATTACTTTATGTAAAAAGAAAGATCAAGTTTGTTCATGGCTGAAATCGGACAAGTGAGAGGGGGGGGGCGGGTTATAGGGGGGGGATTTGAAAATTCGGAATATCTAGGTTATTATGCGTCGGATCAAAAAACTGTATAGAATCAATCTTATTGCAAATTAAATTTACTATAAATATTGTTATATACATTTATTTTCTATCTTGAATATTAACCGAGATATTTGCATTTTTATGGTCTGTAGTCGGCAGGAGTCGGCTATGTTCAGGATTTCCCGCTGAGACCTAGTGCGGCCGTTTTGGTAACTATTCGTCCCTCGTGAATAGGTCTAGAGATACTTTACAACTACTGTTATTATTAGGCAGATTTCTCTATTGTAAAACTTCACATGGGAAATCTCCTTAGTTTACGCAGCCCCTGCGTGACGGACTTTTTAACATTTAAAGGGTTTGTTGCTTCAAAGTCAGTATCAAATGACATTCAGGAATAGAGAGTGAATAGATTATATTGTAAAATAAACCTCACTTATACCCCAAAACTCTTGAATGCTTTCTTTGAACTTTAAAAGTCTTAACTATTTAATTCACTTCTGCACATGTTTGCGCATAATAAATGTTCCAGTTCAAAACTCTGCCTAATTTCATACGTCTGCGCCCCCCTCATTTATGTTTTTCATATTATTTGATTTACCACTCCGTTCTCTTAGAATACACGCTTAAAATGATATTATTATTTGCTTAAAATATTTAGGAAAATAAATTGTAATTATTCTTACAAACTGAGGTTTATAAAAGCATATTTTTCGTAAAGTTTTTTTCTTTTAGGAGACCTACACTGATGATCCATTTAAACTGCAACATGGCCGCATTTTGGTTGTGTTGACATTTGTGTTGGTTACTCCTGTGTGAAAGTTTGTTTGATGTTTTTGTTATAAGATACATTCTGACCCCTTGGCAATCATGTTTTTTACATATTATTTGTAAGTTTTTTCTATTGCTTTACTACATCATTGCATACTTTCACAAATACAAGCTAATTTGCATTTGATTCTTTCATATCTCTTTTGAACCTTGATCATTATTCATATTGTTTTTTGGCTATTACAAATGTTTTCTGTTTTTAATAGATCTGGCCAAAAAGAGTTAGGTGGTAATCATGCTATTTGAGAATGCAGATTTCTTCAGTATATGGATTACCTCGATCACTGTTGTTGTGTGTTTCATAATTGCAATTCTGTCATGTGTTTGCGGATGCAGGAAAAAAGTTCCGAAGTATGCCTTACTCCATTATTTGGGATGTTGATTAACTAGTGCATGCTTTTATCGCTTATTTGTGTTTCTTTTTTGTTTCCCTTCGTTCGACTAGGAATGAATTACTGGGATTAGCAGGGTTAGTTAAAATAACAAATCCAGATGAGAATGTCAACTTTAACACTGCGCCTGATATACAGTTAAATTCTATAGAGGTGTTTACTGACGGTGAACTAAATTCGGACAACACTGACATAAATAAAAGGTGCTTTTAATTTATTTCTTTTTTATTTTAATTTCTTTTGCTATTATATTTATTTACTTTTAATATTATTTTTGGAATAATATTGGATAATTAAAATTTAGTGCCACACTAAAGCTCAGCAAATAATTGGCTTACTGTTCGATTATTTTATTAATTGTTTTAGTTTTATTTCTTATTCTTTTACATTTATTTTGAATTATATACAAACTTTAATGAAGAATCATTTAAATTATGTTATTGTGGATTTAGTGTAAAGTGGAATGATTCAGTTGTCAACTATGTGTCAATGAGTCATTTTCCTCTATTCATTTCATTACACTCTTGGTTTTGAAATTATTTTTTTTTTTTTTAAAGCCTCTTTAAGTATTTTATTATTTTTCTCCCATTGTAAATTCGAAAGAATCTTAAAGCTGACCTACAGTTTTAATTCTTACTAACTTCATGACATTGAACATGATTCAACATAGGTTTCTTCTGCATGACTGTTTAATAAAATAAGATTAACTAACCCTTATGAATATTTTATTTTGGGAACAATTTTTTTAATTTTTAACTAGTCAGTGATTCTTCTGCACGATGTGTCAAATCAGAGAACTTTTTTCTAAAGAAACCTAATACAAATATATTATTTGTTCAAATTGTTATTATTATACAAATATATATATGAACTCTCGCATTGTTTTTTTAATATCAACTGTCAGGGTTGGTTAGATTAAACCAATTTAACATAAAGAATGTAATCCCAAGTTGCAGGACAATCAATTTATTTCTTTTTTTGTTTGAAGTAAAGCAATTTTATGCATGAATGCTGAAAGTAATGGGTCTTTTCTGTTTTTTGCTACCCGTTACCTTAAATCATTATTTGATTTTAAATAACAGGTGTTTTTAACAAAATATTTTGACAAAAATTATTAATGTATATCTTTCATAAGCCTTAATCTCACATGGCGAACCTACAGTGGCGAGTTCGATTCCCACTTGGACAAACAGGAATTTATTTAGTGGCTCGTTAAATAAAATCCTTAGTCCCACTCTGGTTTTAAAAGGGTGGTAACCTGTAGATAACCCGTCCTAATTAGTCACAGTAGCAAAAAGTGGACGTTAATAAATAATAATATTCTTCATAAATTATTCTGGGTTCCAAAGTTGGATATATCATTTAATAATAATGTAACATTAAACAAATCATTTTCTTCAGGCCTTTTCCTCAAGATAAATTTGAAGAGTTAGGAATCTAATAATTCATGATTTGTTTCAGCTTCGGTTTTATTTCTTCTTTTTGCAAAAGCCCCACAGTAATTCTATCCTTTGAGGCTTTGCTCGAGTTATTGAGTTTACAAAATTTTTAGTATTATTTACAGTGTAATGTATAAATTGCATAATATGTAATATATAAAATACATACATTCTTTATGAATTATTTACATTTCCTTGCAATAAAGAAATGGTATAGTTTTCATCTTGTAATCGTTCATACAACTTAAACAAATCCATGACAATAACAAGAATTGTCTATAAGTAGGCTATGTTGGCGAAACAAGAGTAAATAATATATAAATGTGTTATTCTAAGTAACTGATATTACTAAAAGTAACTGGCAGTGGCAAAACGAAAAATACCCAAAATAAATGTCTTAATTCTATATAACATTTTATTTCTTTAAATATAACACTTTACTTTGTACTTAGTTTTCAACAATTATTTCAGCGCAAAATTTATGGAAATTATATAGATTTTATTGGGGTGAATAAATTCTCTCTGAAATCCCTCGGGTAATAGGGAGGTATTTAGAACGGAGCTCATTTTTAACAACTCCTGTGTAGGGTCGATGAACATTTGAAGGAATTATTAAAAATTTGCCTCATGTATACAACTTTAATAATTTTCCACAGGGGAATCCGTTAATGACATGATTTGAAACTGTGAAGCATGACTTAGATGAAATGGATCAAATTTCACCTAGATGTAGTTTATATAGATGAAACTTTGTTTCCTGTCCTATTCGATCTCTTATTTTTATTTATACTTAGAACGCCAATTTTTTCTTATGTAGAATATTTAAACCTTATTTATTTACTTTTTTTTAATATGTTAATCCATCAATATAGAAAATATATATTGTAAAATTAATACCTAAACATTATTGTAGTTGTGATGATTTACTGCTGTTATTAATGATGACCATTATAATAATTAATTTTTTATCATAATTATTGATTTCCTGATGTCCATTCAAAATTCTAAAAACACATACGTACATTCTTGTCTGTTACCGCTCTAGCGGTCAAAATTTTTGTTTGATCCAAACTTGATATACAGGGTGCGGCACAGAAACTTGCTGATTTAAAAGGTTAATAAAAACAAAAATATTAGAGATAGCGTTTTAATTCATTTTACATATTATCTTACATTCTCTGAATTTATTTATTACAGTTTTTTAAAAATGATATCGAACAAGTGACGGCCTCCATTGTCAATACACTGAGCTATGCGTATCTTGAAGTTCTGATGAACTCTTTCGAGCATATCAATTGGTATGTCGGCGATGGCTTTCCGAATGTTGTCCTTTAGATGAACTAGGGTCCGTGGGTGATCATTATAGACAACAGATTTGAGGTAACCCCAAAAGAAAAAATTGCATGGAGTCAAATCAGGCGATTTGGCGTGAGGCCAAGGAAGATCTCCTCTCAAGGAGATTGGGGGAAGTTCTCCCTCAAAAGTTCAATTGAACATCGTGCTGTGTGAGCCGTGGCTCCATCTTGTTGAAACCACACATCACCAATGTTCATTTCTTGCAGTTTAGGGAGAAAAAATGTTGTAATCATCTCCCTGTAGTGAACTGCATTCACTGAAACTGTGCGTTCGTTTTCTTCAAAAAAGTGAGGACCAATTATCCCTATTCTTGATATTGCACACCAGACAGTTACGTGCTCAGAATGGAGTGGCTTCTGATGAAGTTGATGTGGGTGTGGGTTGTTAGAACTCCAATAACGCCTGAGTACGGAAGGCACGTTGAGTGGCGATAATGGAACGACCGTTAGAAAAGTAAGCCTCGCAGGCAAACGCACGCTGCTGCTTCGGCCAATGCATGATGGCGACTGAAGAGGAAAGAAACAAAACTTCAAGACTTCTCCTCTCCAATGACATTGGACTCGCTTATGTCCCCCTCCTCCTCAGGACAAGGCGACCGTTAAAAATCAGCAAGTTTCTGTGCCGCACCCTGTATAAGCGTTTCATGAAAAACTAAAGTCAAGTTTGTTAATGGCCGAAATCGAACCATTGGGAGGGGGGAATTTCAAAATTCAAAATATCTCTGTTATTCTGAGTCAGATCGAAAACTTGTTTAGAAGCAATCCTATTCTGCATTTGTCTATAATGCATGATGTTATAAAAATGTATTCTATATTATTGAATATTACTCGAGATATTTACAGTTTTTAGTTTTTTTTCGCTCGGTAAACCTTGACTCCTACTCACTTCAGAACAGCAATATGATGTTATATCATGAAACACTTTATTCTAAGCTTAAATACGAAATATTGTTTTCAAAAAACATTTATTATGCTAGATACATACAAATACGTTGTGTAATAACATCATCATTTAAGATTCTAACTCGAAAATGTTTGTTTCATCTATACTATTCTCTATATTTAACTGTTTCAGTTAACACTAAAGATAATATTTGTTATGGGCGGAAATCCATCCGGAGTAGTTGTACAGCAAAACAAAATATGCCCGATATTCTTAGCCTTCAAACCCATTTGAGGAAATTGAAATTTGATAGTTTATAGTTGTTTTATTTTTTTGTAGATTTTTAAATATATGTTTGTATGAATTAGATTTGAATCATCAATAGATTTGAATTAGTTTTGAGTTCTGCATCATTTGACTCAATAATACAATGACGAATATCCAAGTATTTGTTGAGCTAGTGTATTTGTTTGCATGTTGCTTTTTTTTTATTTTTTCTAAAAGGACTAATTAATTAATATACTTACCAAATAATTAAAACTCATTTGTGATATGTTTTTTTTTATCAATAATTCTATTATAGAGGAAATAATACAGTAGCGACTGCAACTAGGAGCTTGCCTGATCTTCCGGTTGACTCAGGCGAGGCTTCAGAGAAGCTATGGAATAATGTTGAAAACAATGCCGACACCAATTCTGACTTGTATGCTACTGTAGAAGGTTGGTTGAGATTTTTTATTTTATTTTTCTAGGGTGCAATGTTAAAAGCTGGAGAGCTATAGTTGGTAATTGGTTTGTATAAATGAGGCAAGTAGGTATCCTAAAATTAGTATTATGCTGTAGGGTGTTCGAATTAATTCATAGCCTCTTCTTCCTTAAATTTATTTCTTTGACCAAAATTAAAGATCTATTAATACAAGATGTATTACAGTATCTTGGTTTTTTGGGGGTTTTTTTTATTACTAAAGAAGAACATTGTCTTATCTATGTGACTGAATAACTATTTATTAGACGACTTTGGTGTTTTATCATTTCATTATTTATTCCAACAGACTAATTTGGGGCTCAAGTTAGCCATGGGAGTTGAAGTGTTGCCTTTAATTTCATATTGTAAACCTAGAGTGATGATTTCAATTCCCGCCTGGGCAATAGGAATTTATTTAGTGACAAACTCATTAAATAAATCCATAGTCCGTCCCACCCTGACTAGAAAAGGGTGGTAACCTATAGATAATATGCCCCAATTAGCCATAGTAACAAAAAAGTGGATGTTAATAAATAATAATAATTATTTAGACTTTTTTTTGCTCTTAAAGAAGGAGCTGACTATTTTCTGTGTGTACTCAGAATAATTAACTGTTTTCATAACTCGATTCTATTATTTCAAAATATTAGTAAAGGTAGGTCTCTGACATTTCATTACTTCCTTCTAATCGAAGACTCTCTCCAAGAGGATTTGGTGTGTTAATGTTAATTTAAGTTTTAAAATAACTTGCCAATTATTAGTCGTCTTGGGCTAGGAATGAAACAAATTGTAATAAACTTCTTTTAAATTTGTAATGTTTTACTAAAACAAAATTGAAAGTGTAATATAATCGTGAAAATATGACCATTTAGCTTTACTTAACTAATTTATGGCGGAAGGACAAAAAAAAAAAAAAAAAAATTAAAACCTCAAATGATTATTAAAATCATGTCCACATAATGCCACGTCAGGAGAAAATATAATACAAAATGGTAATTAAACTAATGGCTATATCGTTCTGTAGGACCTTCCACTTGCAGTGCCAGTCAAAGAATGGCTTACAAAGTATGTCGGGTCAAGTCACCTGCTTTATATCGACGCTGTTGCGATCTGGCTGCGGTGATAAGCAGTGGAAGCTGAAAGAAATGAAAAATCTCACAACCGAACCACTAACAAGAATTTAGGAAGGGCCACCAACAATCGACTCAAGTCAAAATTCAAATATATATAAATTTATTTATAATAAAAATATTCACCAATAATAATTATTAATCAAAATCAAGAGGCACCTTTAAAAATATAATGGGGGACACTTATTTCTACTTATAATATATTACAATTAAAACACTTAGCTGTTTTTAATAGAAGTGTCGACTTAGCCATGAGAGATAGTACAGGCGAGAAGTAGGCTGGCCGGATCTGGCAAAAGGATTAGCGAGGACTCACCAACAAGAGTCTCCTCTCCAGGGGATGCCGAATATGACTGATCTTAATCCGTCCTGTCAGGGTCCTTATATAGGCCTAGCCCAGGCGGTGAACTTTTAACTGCCGATCGAAATACGCTCAAAAAGTGCATTAAATGGGAATTTATTATCAAAATTCATCCATATTATTAATTAGTGTACCGACGTTAAGAGCTGTGAACGTTATTATAAAAATCCATTGGCGTTATCTACGAAAATGCTAGAGCACATAGTGACAACTCCAAATTGGATATAACTCTTATTTAAAGGTAAAAACTATACATTTAACCATTCATAAATAATAATCTTAATGTGCTCGGTGTTGGGAATACTCGCAATATAAAATATATGGCCATTTATAATGGGCTTATGTAATGCAATGACAATTTCTTTACAACGCGTCACAAAATAAAAATATATTGATAAAGAATTTTTACAAGCAAAAAGGGGTAGCATTGATACAGTTTTTATCAGAGCTAACTCTTTTTTGCTTCAGAACCTCCAACTGGAGTTTAGCATTCTGTTATTGGTGTAGTTCGAATTCTAGTGTATTTAAATTTAACAGAAGGAATTCCATTGAACTACTTAAGACATATAGATATATTTTTGTTCCAGATGCTAACCGTAAGAAAAGAGCATTGACTAGTGGCCTTACTGTTGATAGTAGCTACACTCCCAGCCAGACTGATGACAGCTTGTCTCCTTATGCCAGGCTCAAGGGCGAGCACTCGTATGACCAGCTACAGCAGAGTAAGAATATCATTCTTCTATTTTTATCTAAATACTATAATACACAATAAAAAGTAGTTTGACATCCATCATCTTAGGCCTTAAAATTTTTGTGGTTTATTTACTTTTATTTACGAATGGCATATACCAGTAGTAATTGGCATGAGATAGATAGAGGGACACTCTGATTAAGGATTCTCTCAATGATCAAAGGAAACATTATATAGTATGAAAAAATTTCCTTAAATATCTCAAGTTCATTCATATCCATAATTAGTCTATTATTTATTTATTTATTGAAGCTTGGCAGCTGTGCAGATGTTGCTCATAACAAAAGCTTCATAAAATTAAAAAAGTCCGTCATGCAGTGGCTGCGTAAACTAAGCAGATTTCCCACGTGAAGTTTTACAATAGAGAAATTTCATGAGAGCCGAGCAGTTAATGAAACGGCAGAACTAGCTTTTCGCGGGAGTCACTTCGTCCATTAGTCACCCAGATTTAATAAAAATGCAAATATCTCGGTTAATATTCAAGATACAGAATACATGTATAGAACAATATTTATAGTAAATTTAATTTGCAATAAGATTGTTTCTGTACAATTTTTCGATCCGACATATAGTAACGGAGATATTTCGATACATAAACAGAAACGAAACATAAAGATAAATTCAAAAAAGTCCGTCACACAAGGGCTGCGTAAACTAAGCAGATTTCCCACGTGAAGTTTTACAATAGAGAAATCTGCCTAATAACAAGTGTAGTAAGTAGTATGGGATCGCTAAACTTATACATGAGGGACGAATAGTTACGAAAACGGCCGCCAGAGCTCTCTTCAGAAAGTACCAAACAGCTCACTCCTGCCGACCAATGCAGAATACAAATGCAAATATCTCGGTTAATATTCAAGATACAGAATACATGTATAGAACAATATTTATAGTAAATTTAATTTGCAATAAGATTGATTCTATACAATTTTTCGATCCGACGCATAATAACGGAGATATTTCGAATTTTCAAAATCCCCCTCTAAACCCCCCCCCCCTCCCATTGATTTCAGTAATTAACGAACTTGATCTTCCTTTTTACATAAAACGATTAAATTCCGAGTTTGGTAACGATCAAACAAAAATTGCGACCGCTAGAGCGTTAACAGGCAAATATATATATATATAAAATTTTGAACGGACCTCATTTTCGTCATCTCCTGGGTAGGATCGATGGACATTTGAAGAAATTTTTCGAAACTCGCGTCATGAGTACGACCTCAATAGCTGATTTCCCCTTAAGGGAAATCTGCTAAAATTAACTATACAAACTGAAATGTGTGTACTGAAAAATGAAATATAATCACAGTTACAATATGGCAAATCCGATTAAAATATTTAACAAAATATAATACAAAATAAATATATAGATAAAATGAAAATGTATATCTAAGATGAATAAAATAAATTTAAAATAATTGTGATTCAGATAAAATATAAATATCTATTTCAATATAATTCTATATTTTGTTATAAGCAAGTAGTTTAAATTAAATTTAAAAAAAAAGTAAAACAAAGTATAATTTTTAGCTTACATAAGAGTTTTCTATTTTGTTTCAGACGAGCATCCATATGCTCAAGTTGGCTTGAATGGGGGTCCAGTTCCAGGGACCTCTCAAGAATCTGCTCCAAACTCATCAACTCCTTCAAGGTGGTTTGCATACTCTTTGTAAAGTATAATAAAAGAAATCAATGTGCATATAGTAGTTACAATCTGTATGTCATAATATTTATAAACTATAAGTAGTTTGTAAGTATTATGACATACAGATAGTTTTTTGGGGCTCAGGTTAGCCATATGAGTTAAAGCGTTAACCTTTATCGCACATGGTTAAACTAAAGTGGCGAGTTCGATTCTTGCCTGGGTAAAGGAAATTATTTAGTGGTGAAATTCATTAAATAACATCCTAAATCCCACCCTGGCTAGAAAAGGATGGTAACCTGTAGATAACCCATCCCGATTAGCCTTAGTTGCAAAAAGTGGACGTTAATAAATAATAATAATAATATAAACTATATTAATGAAGTAACAAGTTTATTTATTCTTTAACTTTTTTAGCTAATTTGTGAAATAATTATCTTAGCAGATTTCCCTCAAGGAAGTTCAAGACTATATGTGTTTACATTCAAAACTATGGGTGTGTGTGTGTGTGTATGTATATATTTGTCTGTCACAATTTTCTCTTATTATTACGAAACTCGATATATAATCAGGTTTATGTAAAAAAAATAAACCAAGTTCTGTAATGGCTGAAATCGGACCAATGGAAGTGGCGTTTACAGGGGGAGAGTTTTGAAAATTAATATATCCCTTTTTTAGTTATATCGAAAAATTCTATAGAACCAATGTTATTGCAAATTTAATTGCCTATTGTTTTATACATGTTTTTCCTATCATGAATATTAACCGAGATGTTGGGATTTTTTAGTTTTCAGCCTTCAGTAAACACCACTCTTACTCATTTCATTTTAAAAATGAGCTGTTAGTTCATTAACCACTGTATTCTAAGCTTAAATACCAAATATCCCTTTCAAGAGACCTTTATTGTGTGAGATACGTGCAAATTCATTGTGTGAAGGTGTCATTTTTTTAAATTAAATTAAGATTTTTTGTTCTTTAATTGAAAAAGTTTATTTAATCTGTACCCTACTCGATAAATAGCGATTTCAATCGACACTAAAAATCATATTTGTTATTGGCTGAAATCGGACCTGGAATAGTCGTGGTTTAGAGGTGAGGCAAATTAAAAAATTCAAATTTCTTTGTTGTTATGAGTCGAACTGTAAAATGATTTAAAACAAATCTTGATATACTTTTCATTTCCTACAATTGTGTTCTAAGCATTTTTTGGCAACTCAAGTAATAAGCGAGTTATTCGTGCTTAATTGATTTTTTTTTTTTGGTCACTCCCTACTACTCATCAGTATTTTACATATAGACAGAATACATGGTGAGATGAGGTCACCAGTGTGTTTTACCAGCACTAGGGAAATCTGATTAGTTTATACAGCCCTGCATGACGGACTTTTTCATTATGCTTATATTAGCTAATGAGGTCATACTCATGACTCGATTTCCGAAATTTTTCTTCAAATGTCCATCAATCCTACCCAGGAGATGACAAAAATGAGGCCCGTTCAAAATATATATATATATATATATATATATATATATATATATATATATATATTTGTCTGTTACTGCTCTAGCAGTCGCAATTATTGTTTAAGTGTTACTAAACTCGATATTTAGTAGTTTTATGTAAAAAGAAAGATCAAGTTCGTTAACGGCTGAAATCGGGTCAGGGGGAGGGGGTTTAGAGGAGAGGATTTTCGTAATATCTTTGTTACTGTGTGTCAGATCAAAAAATTGTATAGTATCAATCTTATTGCAAATTAAATGTTCTATAATTATTGTTAATACATTTATTATTCTATCTTGAATATTAAGATATTTTCAGTTTTCAGCCTTCAGCAAATCTTGATTTCATGTTACATAAACAATACTCTACTACATAATAAATCACATTATCGAAGCTTAAATACCAAAAACTGTATTCAAGAGACCTTTATTATACGAGATAAATGCAAATATGTTCTGGTGAACCCGCCTCCCGTCTTGGATTACTAAAATTTGATTGATTGAGATAACAATTATTCGGAATCATTATTAATTCCAGTACTAGATATAGTAAATAGTTCTCAATAAAATTAATATGTTATATTCTGATATATTTCAGTAATTGTTTTTCTTTCCGGTGTGAGACGCCCGCCCCGTTTGTTTACATTTCTAACACTTCCTGTCGGCAGGTTATTGAAATTGGATGAAACATTTCTTATTTCCTTTTGTGTTTATTCACGGTGGTGTTGTGTTACCAGTATGTAGATTTATCTATTACTGAACTTCACAAGGGAAATCTGCTTAGTTTATGCAGCTTCTGTAAGACGGACTTTTATTTTTTATATGAACCTTGAATTTCTTACATTTGCCCCTTTTCAATTCTTTTATTACTTTATTATGTTTTAGTCACAGGACTGGAGAAAGGGAGCGAGAGAGGGAGGACAGCGGGAGAAGCAAGTCTCCTTCAATCCATGAGCCCGTCGAAGAGATCCCAGCAGCATCTGCTATAGCTGGATCGGTTCCTGCCAATCATGATCTGCCATACATGACCCCACCTATTCCACAGCAACATTTCTCTGGAGACTCACAGGATTCTGGAAGTTAGTCGCCTTTCTATATATATTATACGTGTATATATTTTTTAGGGAATATAATAGGTTGGAAGCAATGGAAATGTGAATCTGGTGTAGAATCGCATGAAGAAGTTGGACTCAAAAAAAATCCAACATGGAAGTTCTAAATAAGGGAAGTGAGAGCAAAAGTCTTATCAAGGCAATGGAAAAAATTAGAGGGAAACTTTGGCATATCATAAGGCACAATGACTTCATTACAAATATATTTGAAGGTATGATTCTTAGGCATAAGGGAATAGCAAGGCCTAGAAAATTCTGATTTTGAAGACATTAAGCATCTTATGAATTTGGGTGAGTATAGTAATATGAAAAGAGCAGCTTCCTATAGAACACACTGGTTGCAACTACAAGGCAGCCTTTAGATCATGATATATTTTTTACAACTAGCTTTTACAAGAAATTTTAATTTGACGTTTTAGATAACCATTCTTAGTTTTAAAACTGAAAACGTTAACAGATGATCTCATCATACTACATATTTGCATATATCTTGCAGAGGAAAAGTTCAATGAAGACAATATTTGGTATTTACGTTGTGAATAAAGTGGTTTGTGATATATCAGTTTATTGTCAATATGACATTTGTAGGAGTGGGCACTTACTAAATGCTGAAAACTAATAAATACACATATTTCGGGTGATGAGCTATGTTACAGTGGAAGCGTAGCCATTTCATTCATCCTACCTACATTAGAAGTCACTCCCGCCTGCCAGAATACCAACTCAGAATCAGTTTGAAAAATATTTCAGTTGTGGGCTGCATTTAGAGGGCATCCTGTATGTATGTGTGTGTGTGTGTCTGATAACGTTCTAGCAGTCACAATTTTTGTTTAACCATTACCAACCTGGTATGTAATCGTTTTATGTTAAAAGAAAGATCAAGTTCATTAATGGCTGAAATCGGATCAGTGGAAGCAGGAGGGATATCAATAATTCAAAATATCTCTGTTATAATAACAGTCGGATAGAAAAATTGTACATCTCATTGCAAATTAAATTACCTATAAATGTTGTTGTTTTCATGTTTCGTTATCATGAATATTATCTGAGATATTTGAACTTTTTAGTTTTCATCTTTAAGTAAGCCCCCACTCTTACTTATGTCATAGTAGCAATATGCAGTTATATCATTAGCCACTTTAAGCTTAAATACCAAATATTGTTTTTATTGAATGTTTACTGAGTGAGAAAAATACAAATACATAGTGTGATGACCTCGTCAATTACAATGTTTTTCAAAAGGGTAGTGATCTTTGTCAGGAAAGGGTGGTATGATTTACTTATAATAAAGACAATTGAAAATTGTAAGCTTTGAAATGGTGTATATCAAGTACTATAAAGGATTCATCTTATTTTCTCTAATTGTGTTTGAAGGTTACTCTGGTGGAAAAAGTGCATTAGTTTTGTATCAAACCGATATTGTAGATTGTTATCTTGTTTTGAAACACTCATCAAGTTGTATTCTAATGACAGTGAAACCTAGATTTGAACTGATATTGGATTCACCTTCAAAAGCAGTATAAGTCTGGAAACAAATGTTGTTACACTTATTACAAAAATTATTAGGGTTCTTTTGTATTGAAAAATTAAATACACAAACTTTAGCATTTTTATCATTGCACAATTTATTTGACGAAGCACTACACACTTGGTAAATTATTCTTCACTACTAATCACAAAAAAGTCCGTCACACAGGGGCCGCGTAAACTAAGCAGATTTCCCTCATGAAGTTTAGAAATAGATAAATCTACATTCTGGTAACACAGCACCATTAAGTGAATAAAATTCAAATAGAAATAAGAATTGTTTCAGTCATTTCAATAACCTGCCGACGGGAAGCGTTTGAAATGCAAACAAACAGGTCTGCCAGCCTCACACTGGAGAGAAAAACAATTACTGAAATATATCAGAATATAACATATTAATTTTATTGAGAACTATTTACTATATCCTATATACTGTAATTAATAATGAGTCCGAATAATTGTTATCTCAATCAATCAAATTTTAGTAATCCAAGACGGGAGGCGGGTTCACCAGAACATATTTGCATGTATCTCGTATAATGAAGGTCTCATGAATACAATATTTGTTATTTAAGCTTCGAATAATGTGTTTTATTATATAATAGAGTATTGTTTATGTAATATGAGTAGAAGTGGGGGTTTGCTGAAGGCTGAAAACTGAAAATTGCAAATATCTCTGTTAATATTCAAGATATAGAATAAATCTATATAACAATAATTATAGTGCATTTAATTTGCAATAAGATTAGTTTTATACAATTTTTTGATCTGACGTATAGTAACGGAGATATTTTGAATTTTCGATAATCCTCCCCTCTATCCCCTGGTCCAATTTCAGCTGTTAACAAACTTGATCTTTCTTTTTCATAAAACGACTAAATATTGAGTTTGGTTACGATTAAACAATAATTGTGACCACTAGAGCGGTAACAGACAAATATATATACAGTTTTGAAAGGACCTCATTTTCATCATCTCCTAGATAGGATCGATGGACATTTGAAGAAAAATTTCAAAAATTGCGTCTTGGATACGACCTTAATAGCTGATTTCCATTATGGGAAATCCGCTAGTATGCACTGTCAACTCATAGTCAAATGAAACACGGCACTATACTAATGTTCACTAAGCACTGCACTGTTCACTAAAAACTGTGACTGTTATTCTCTGGTAAGAAAACTGAGAACTAACTGATTGTTGGGTGAGCTGGCCGACTTTTATATACCCCAGTCTCTATCTGTCGTCAATCTTCTTCAGGGATGCCTTCATTTTCTTCTTACTTAAATGCGTGATTGACTATATGCAATTTTCAAGCACGTGATTTTGGCTACATTATCTAGCATGGTGAAGGGATAAAAATATGTCTATTAGGAATTTGTACTGTATTTATATAGGAAATTAAGATTGATTTTGAATAAATTTATTTCTATTTTGTTTTATGATATTTCCTGCCAAAGCAAGAGTTTGAATGTATATTTGTTGTTGCAGAAGGCTACACTAGTATCAGCGTGCGTGAGCCATTGGCCAGGATACTTGCAGCTAGGCGTGCAGGAGGAGATCGGGACCCACATTATGCAACTGTTTCCGATGATTCTGATGAAATGTATGCAGCTATAGAGGAGCGAAATACTTCGGGAAGTGAAACATATGCCCAGATATCTCCTCCGACTGTTCTCCCTCTAGTTCTCCAACATCAACAGAGCATAGGTATGCTCGTATAATTAATTGCCTATATTATTTTAACTTTATAAAAGTCTGTGACGAAGGGGCAATAGATCTACATACTACTAGCACTTAACACCACCATAAATATTAATTGAACAAATATAAATGATTACGAGAAATCTCAGTCAGTTTACATTTTAATAACACCTACAACAGAAAGCATCGGAATTGTAAACAAACAAGTCAGCCAACCTCTCAGAGCTGAATAGATAGAAGTATTCTTGTTCGGAAAGATAAACAAATACTAAAATATATCTGAATATAATTTATTAATTTTATTGATAACTATTTGCTGTATTTGTGCTGTAAATATGAATCAATGAACCAGAATAATTTTTGTCTCGTCAATTTTAGTAACCTAAAAACAAATGTTGTAGGTGGGGGGGGGGGGGAGGAGATCTGTTAAACACAATATTTGCTATTTCGGATGGAAATAAGAAACTACATGAAATATTAGCTTATTCTTAACGTACAATGACAAAAAAGAAGGGTTTATTGAAGGCTGAAAATTAAAAAATTCAAATATCTCGGGGGATATTCAAGATAAATAAAAGATAACAATAGTTATAGGTAATTAAATTTACAATTAGATTGGTTCTATAACATTTTTCAATCCAACTTATAATAACAGGGATATTTAAAAATTACCACCTCACCCCAGTCTGATTTCAGCCATTAACAAACTTGATTTTTAGTTTTGCATATAACACTTTTATATCAAGTTTGGTAAAGACAAAAATTGCAACTCCTAGAACAGTAACAGACATATATATATATATATATATATATATATATATATATATATATATATATATATATATATATGTATGTACTAGCTCAGATACCCAGATGAATGGTGATGGTATTTTTTTGGCAAGTCTTTACTTTGCACAATATTTTGACATTTACACGTCCCAGTGTTTAGGGTTAATACCCGTTGTTGGCATTTGTTAATAATAAAATTAATTTTTTATGTAAGTCTTCACTGTCCTCCAAATTGTCATATTTCCCGTCTCCTGTGCATTATGCATAGATTTCAGCTATTAAGGACAAAATATTAACATTGATTTGAATTAATTTTTCCAGCTGAGGTACCTCATAGTTCAAATTAGAATGAATTGTTGAGCATATCAATATTTCTACGCAAATTACTTGCTCCACACATTGTTCCTGGAGAAATGTATAAAAAAAAAAGAAAAAAAAAAAAGTTAATCTAAATAACAAAGTAAACAACTTTTGTTATGTGCATGTATGTCGAAAAACAGACAATGAAATATCACGAATTTTTATTTCAGGCCTCCCTTATAACCCCCACTCCCGTACTAACCTAAACATTTTAATATAGCTTATAATCATGGAAGAATTAATGCTAATTGACATACTGAGTTTTGTTAAGTTCGGTTCAATCGTTAGCGCCCAATAAAATAGTTGACTCCCGCTTTAGTTTATAGTGTATATCTCATTTATACATTGTTAAAAGACAAAAATGAATATCACAAAAGTTACTCTAAATAACAAAATAAACAACTTTTGTTATGTTCATATTTGCCGAAAAACGAAATACCGCTATTTTAAATTCAGGCCTCCCTTACAACCCCCACTCCTGCCCGTCCCTAGAAATGTTGGTATGGCTTATTATAATGAAAGCGTTAGTGCTAATACACATACCGAGTTTTATTTATTTCGGTTGGGTCTTTTGTCCCAAATAAAATTGTTCACTTCCGCTATAGGTTTTAGCGTATATCTCGTTTATAATTCAGTATACGAAAAAAGTGTATATAACAAAATAAACAACTTTTGTTATGTTCATATTTGCCGAAAAACCAATAGGAAACGAAATATCGCTATTTTTAATTTCAGGCTTCCCTTATAACCCCCACTCCTGTTCGTCTCAGAGGATATTAATATAGCCTAAAGTCTAAGTTGGGTTAGTAGTAATATACATACCAAGTTTCATAAAATTCGGTTCAGCCGTTTATGCGTGAAAAGGTAACAAACAAACACACACGAAAGAAACAAAATGCAGTTATGGTGTCTATGACATGTGAAACGAAAGTTATAGTGAAAATTCGCGAAAAACATCAATGTACAGACTGAGGTTACAATTTTATATATATATATATATATATTACATTTATTACAAAACATTGTTTATTAGAGTTCTTTTGGATTGCGAAATTAAACACACAATTTATTTGACAATGCACTACACACTTTGTAAATAATTCTTGACTATTACTCACAGTATGCACTGATAGCTTCACTTCTTATTGCATAGTACAATAACCTAGGATCACTGAAGTTCCTAAGAACATGACACTGCACTGTTCTTTACATAAACGCAGAAATACACAGTTCTCCACATAGAACACTTTACCACACTGGAACTAAAACGCACTGTTCACTTGAGCTGCACTGTACACACTGTTGATCACTTGAAGAGAGCTGAGAACAAACCAACTCTTAAGCGAGCTGGGTCACTTTTATAGTCATGATCAGAAGAAAGGGCCCAGACCAGCCCAGATCCAGACGGGTATCATCGAGAACATTCTTTGGTTTGAACATATTGGTTCAAGTAGGATTAAAGTTTTAGTGTAGTTCAAGGTTGTTGGCCGTTTTACTTCTAGAAAGAGTCTCTGTTTCAAAGAATCCTTAGATTGTTTTCTTTCTATTACATTTTATGTTCAATGTTGGAAATCTTACTTTTCTCTAAAATATCCTTAGCAATATCTGGGTGTAATCTCTTCTAGGCATATCTCTGGCCTTACTACTAATAATTCTATATCTTTTTCATTCTATTTATAATTAGTCTAATGAATTAAAATTTGCAGGCGCTCTATAAACTAAGCAGATTTTCCATGAGCTGGTATGACACAACATATTCCCCATTTTCTATGTGAAAAACAAAGAGAAGAAGTAGAATGGAGTGGTTGGTGGGGGAGGGGGGGGGGTACTAAAGGCTGAAGAAAGTACGAACAACTCGCTGAATACTTAAGTTATGAAAAAAGTGCTTAGAACAACAATTGAAGACCATCAATAGTTTAAATAGATTAGTTCTTTAACATTTTACCATCTGACTCATAATAACAAAAATATTTTGAATTTTCGAATCCCCCCTCTAAACCCCCCGTTCTAGGTCCGTCTTCAGTTAATATCGCATATGGTATAAATCAAGTAAACTTTTTCGAAACAAGAACTTTCAATCTTAATTGATGACATCATTATGCATTGAATTTGCATTTGTATCTCACATAGTAAAGGTAAATTATTACTCACTTAATACTTGAGTTACGAACAAAATTTATAGAACAACAATTGTTGAACATTAATAGCTTAACAAGATTGGCTCTATTACATTTTGTGATACAAACCATAACAACGGCAATATTTTGAATTTTCAAAATCCTCCAGTTCTAAACCTCCCCCCCTTGATTTTAGTCATTAACTAATACTATCTTTAGAATAGAATTAAACAGTTAAATTTTGAGTATGGTATAGAAGAAATAAATATTTTTGGTTCACGACCGCAAAATCTTAATGTGATGGCATCATTGTTTCTACGTATTTGCATGTATTTCACACAGTAAACGTTCAATGAATACAGTATTTGGTATCTTAGCTTGGAATAATGTGTTTCATGATATAACAGCTTATTGCTAATATGTCACATGAGACAGCATGGGGGTTTTCTGAAGGCTGAAAACCAGAAAAATGCAAGTATCTCCGTTAATATTAAAGCCAGAGAATAAATTTATACAAAAATATTTATAGTATATTTTATTTGCAATAAGTTTTGTTTTATACAATTTTTTGATCCAATGTAGAATAACAGAGATATTTTGAATACTCAAAATTCCGCCCTCTTAACCACCCCTTTTTGCTACTAGCAGAACCAAGTTTCATCAAATTTAGACATGAAAAGTATGTACTCAAACAGAAACATAAGCCAGAAGTTGTTGGTATCATTTCAATTCCTTGTGAAACAAAAAAGTAACATGTAATTTTCAGAAAAAACATTGTACAGACAGAGGTTATATATATTTGAGTGTGTGTGTGTGTGTAAACTTTTTTTAAATGGCATCATGTGTCTGTGTGAGTGGTTCATCTCTATAATTAGTATAAGTTTGATTTGAATTATCTAAAACTCACTGTTTTTGTGACTGTCCTATGTTGCTTGTTGATAACATTTTTGTTCACTTTTCACCCCCCTTTCTATCAGATTTTGGATTTAAATGAAGAGGTAAGTCGTTTTTCCAGCCTCACAAAATGCTTCATTGCCATTCATTTTTTTTAATTCATGTTCTTGCTTACCGTGTTTTTTTGTACAAACACGGCTTATATTAATTTTTCTTTGCTTTCAATTTTATTTCTAAAGTGCTTACATTCTTCTTACGTTTGGTTTATTTAGCATTAGTTTTCAAATTTTAATATTATCAGCTCTGATATTTTATTTATTGGTTTGTATTTGAATAGATTTATATGTATGGTATTTTTGTTTTAAGTCATATGTTTACAAACTTTTACTTTTCCGATCTCTGTTTAAATGTTCTGTCTTTAGCTTTTTCTCCAGTGGTTTAAGGCACTAATTTAAGAGGATGCAACTTTTTCATGAGAAATATCTCGGTTTCACTGTACCAATTACATCTGTGGATTGTCCTTATATCTCATGAAAGTGGAACACTATTTGGCTACTCCCTGTGTTATAGTCTATGGTCCTTCAGTACTCTAAATAATTTTTCAGTTTTCTCTTGCTTTTTCTTCCCTTCTATTTGTCTAAGACATTCCTTGGCAGTTCATTCATTAGCCTCTCCAGTTCCTTATTATGCTTTTTCTGGGGACTGTCCTTTCTAGACGTTACGTGAACCATTGCTTTTGTTCCCTTCTTTTGGGATTGATTGATTGAATAAAGTAGTGTGTAGGTGTCAATCTGTGATAGTAGTTTTCCTATAGATGATGCTGGCAACTTTTAGCAGATTTCCCTTAAGGGAAATCTGCTATTGAGGTCGTACTCATGACGCGAGTTTCGAAAAATTTCTTCAAATGTCCATCAATCCTACCCAGGAGATGACGAAAATGAGGTCCGTTCAAAATTATATATATATATATATATATATATATATATATATATATATATATATATATATATATATATATCTGTTAACGCTCTAATGGTCACAATTTTCGTTTGATCATTACCAAACTCGATATTTAAACATTTTATGCAAAAATAAAGATCAAGTTCGTTAATGGCTGAAATTGGACCAGTGGTAGGGGGGGTTTAGAGGGGAGGATTTTCGAAAATTCGAAATATTTCCGTTACTATATGTCGGATCGAAAAATTATATAGAATCGATCTTATTGCAAATTACATCTACTATAAATAATGTTATATACATTTATTCTGTATCTTGAATATTAACCGAGATATTTGCATTTGTCTGTTTTCAGCTTCTGAGATGAGATCGGTTAACTTCGGGTCTAGTCGTGAGTTTCCGTCAAGAGCTAGTTCGGGCCGTTCCCGTAACTGTTTGACTCTCTATTCTGAAATTTCTCTATTGTAAAACTTCACGTGGGAAATCTGCTTAGTTTAAGCAGCCCCTGCGTGACGGACTTTTTGTTTTCATGGCTGATGATAAAAAGATTGAGAAATGGCTTCTAGTTAATTTTCTGCCTATAATAAATTTTATTAGCAAATTCCCCTTAGGAGAAATCAACTATTGAGGTTGTACTCATTATGTGATTTATGACTTTTTTTTTATCAAATGTGGATTGATTATACCTCAGAGAGAATGAAAATGAAGCCCGTTCAACATTATGTATATTTGTCCGTTATTGCTCTAGCAGTCCCAATTTTTGTTCGATCGTTGCCAAACTCAATATTTAAACGTTTTATATAAAAATGAAGATGAAGTTCTTTAATGGTTGAAATTGGACCAGTAGGAGGGCGGAAATTCGAAAATTCAAAATATCGCCATTATTAGAATTCTTATTGCAAATTAAATGTTCTATAAATGTTCTTATATGCGTTTTTTTTTTTACTATCTGGATTATTAACCGAGATATTTGCATTTTTTAGTTTTCCTCCTTCATTAAACCCCTACTCCTACTCATGCCATATTAACAATAAGCTATTATATCATGAAACACTTTATTTGAAGCTTAAAAACAAAATATTATTCTCATTGAACTTTGAACTTATACATTTTGAGATGAACGCATAAATGTGATGCATGAGGAAAATCTGCTTGGTTTATGCAGCCCCTGCTAGACGACTTTGAAAAGGTAATAGCTTTCTGGTTAGTCCTAGAAAATATTTTTCATGACATCCATAAATCTCTCTTCTTTGTCTACTGTATCCGACCTAATTTTATTGGTTATCCCTACTAAAAAATGTATTGTTACTTATATAAGACTCTGAACTTCTAGAGAAATTTTACCAATACCTTTCTAGGATGATATTGTTTGCTTCATGCATTAAAATGATTGGCTAGAGAGGCGTTCTTTCCATTCTGGTAGGCTCTTTTATTCTCTGTTCATAATAAGTATCTTCATCCATTATTGTTGTCCTCTGCTTACTAACACATTTTTATTTCTGTGTTTCTTTTGGTTACTTTTCTGGTTTGCAGTGATTTTCATTTTGTTATTATTATTTTTTAGAAAAATGATTAAAAAATAGAATTATAAAAAATAGGCTTCATTGAATTTCTTAACCCTCAGGCTGCATAATATTTCAGTGAGAGGTTTTAGCAATGTGGGATAGTCTAGCCCCTCCAGAGCACTGTGTAATGAACACTTTTACATTCTAGCGCTAATCATATAATTCCCATTCCAGTTTCAATTATGTTTTCCATCCTTCAGAAAATATACTGACTAAATACGCAAGGGTAAATTGCAGGTAATGAGTAACAGTACTTAGGATTGAAAAAGGGACAGACTTGGTAAAAATGGGAATCCCAGTATTGGGAAGTTAAAAATGAGAAAAGTAAATCCCTAAGCCATCTATCGGCTTCAAAGGACATGTAGCTTCTATAAAAAGTCATCAGATGCCAATAGAGGAAGAACTAATCTAATAGCTTGTAGGAATCAATCGCTAAACACTAAGGTCTATTATATCATCTATTATCAGCCGTTAGCACTAGGGGCATGTCTCTCTCCGGACTAATATATCAGTCCTTTCCTGGCACTAAAACCACTGGACAGATGTATCAGCACGTAGCCTAATGGTTAATAAATTAATGAAAGGGGTTAAATATCAATTTTTGTAATCTTACAGCCTTAATTTGCATATGCATGTGTGTGTATATCAATTTAATTCAAATTCATTTTCAACATCAACTAAAGGTAGAAAGAATTTTAAATAATTGTCAAAACTTGGTTCAACCTTGGTTTGCTTCATGAGGAGATTTAGGCCAGGAGTGTGGAAGGGTTTTCTCAATAATAATTTGGATAGTTCTTTTTGTTTGTTTGATAAAACATGCATATTTATTTTTTTCTCTTAGATGGGAGGTCGATATCGAGCGAGGAATCTCCTAGGAGAGAGAGACGACCAGCCAACTCTCCCCTCCCGGAACCTCCTTCTGGTATTGTCGATGACATGTACGCTAAAGTCATCAAGAAGAGATCACCCGAGCATACTCCTACAGAGCCTGGTGAACCTAGCCATCCTCAGCAGCCTCAGCCTTCTACTTCAGATGAAGCTCCTCTGGCTGGCTATGAAACTCTCGCTGATCCAAACTATGAAGAGCTCCAGGACCACGACTATGCCAGTCTATCTAGAAGGTAATTAGTTCTTATTTTTATGTTTATTGAGGTTGTATTCATGATGGGATTTTCAAAAAAAAAAAATGTCAAATGTCCATCGATCCAATGATAAAATGATAAAAATTAGGTCTGTTCTAAATTTTATATTTGTATAATTTTCTTCTTATTTTTTTATGTTAACGCTCCAGCGGTCACAATTTTTGTCTAATCGTTACCAAACTTGATATATAAACGTTTTATGTAAAATTGAAGATGAAGTTTGGCTAAGTCGGACCAGTTGGAAATATGGAATCAAAACATTTGACAGAACCAATCTTATTACAAATATAATTATAAATATTTTTATATACATTTATTCTCTTTGTTTAGTATTAACAGAGATATTTGCAATTTTTAGTTTTTGGCCATCAGTAAACCCCTACTACTACTCATGCCATTTTAACTATAAGCTGTTATATCATCTTTATTCCAAGGTTAAATACCGAATATGGTTATATAGAACTCTTACTTTGTGAGATACATGCAAATATGTTATGTGATGACATCTTCAATTATGATTTTTTGTTCTTTTCTCCAAAATGTATATTTAGTCTATACCATACTTGATATTTAGCCGTTTCTGTCAACACTAATGATCATAGTTGTTATTGCCTGAAATCAGACCTGGAATAGTGGCAGTTTAGAGAGGGAAATTAGAAAATTCAAAACGTTTACGTTATTATGTGGGATCACAAAATGTTGAACTCTAATTGAACCAATCTTAATTAGTTATTGATGGTCTACAATTGTTGTTCTATGCATTTTTGTCGGAACTCATGTATTAAGCGAGTTATTCTTACTTTCTTGTCTTCCGTCAGTAACCCCACTTTCTACTCATCAGTTTGATGTGTTATACCAGCACGTAAAAAATCTGCTTAGTTTACGCCACTCCTGGGTGATTGACTTTTTTGTGTATTATTGAGTTTTGTTTGATTTTTTACAGGTATGAAAATGTTGAGGTGGACCCAAACTATGAAAGCGTTGAAGCTGGTGAGCCTCCATACGAAAGGGTAGAGGCTCCAGACTATGAAATAGTCCTCCGACAGGGCGGTGAAGAGCTAAACATCCCACAGTCGGTTCTGGAGCTCTATGCCCAAGTCAATAAGTCGCCTGACAAATCAGACAAACAGTAATAATATATTACAAAAATCATTTTAGGCTTATCGACGTAATCATATGAGTAAGCTAAGCGTCTCTCAAGCTGAGCTGAACCAAAAGTGCTGTTAGTCCTTTTTATTTAATTTTTTGTCTGTGTGTTTATAAGTTACTCGTAGTAGCCCCATGAGAGTGGTTAAATTATTCTTTATTAGCACCATCACAATTGAAGGTATATGTGTACTTAAAAGACTATACAATTTGAGCTATGAATGCCATTCCTTTATTTTTACTACTCAGAGCTACCAAATTTCCAAAGGGCTGGATTGGTTCTATATACCATCTCCAAACCGATCGGTAGAGGCCATAATACTGGTGATCACAGAGTACGTATGACAAGCACTTTCATTGTTAGGGTAACATTTTTAACCTTGCCAAAAGTTGTACTGTTTGAGTTCAGCAATCAACATACTTAAAAATGGCACCTTTACATCAGTGGTGCCCCCAAACTTATTTGTCAATGTAGACTCCTTGCCAAGTTTTTCAGTTTTAGGTAGACCCCTGCTTAGCTAATATTGCATTTTTTTAAACCCATCAACTGCAAATGTGTATTGGCTGATAATACTATCTGTAGTGAGGTACAGAAGAAAAATGCAGGCATTGATTGTTTTTTTTTTATTTATTGATGGATTCAAAATTAAAATAAAGTTCTTATGTATTGCAATACATAAAATCAATAATAAAAATAAACGTTTTTTAGTGGAGGGATGAACCTGGGCCTTTGATAAAAACTTTTCAGTATTTGGAATGCATTTAATGAGGTTAAATCTTGAATCTTCTCTGTTAATGATGTCCAGATTGTTTCTTTTCAGCCGATTTCCCTTAAGAGAAATCAGCTATTGAGGTTGTACTTGTAGCGATTTTCGAAAAATTTCCTCAAATGTCCATCTATCTCACCGTAGGAGATAACGAAAATGAGGCCCATTCAAAACTATATATATATATATTTGTTTGATTGCTATAAAACTCGATATCTAAATGTTTCATGTAAAACTAATTATGTTTGTAACTGTATGTTTATTTATTAAGGACCACTTTGAATATTATTTTTGGAGTCACTTCAAGACTGCATAAAATATAACCTCTAACATTCCTAATTTTGTAATATATTAGTTATGCACTGAACTTCTTGGCGGATTTCAACTTTTTTGTTGGCAGAAATTGAGCTTTAGATTATATATTTGTATTTAGTAAGTTTATAGAGCAATATACTTGGCTTAGGGTGCAGTATGGTATCTTGAGCGAAGGATTACAAATTACTTATTCCCAATTTTTATTTTGATGACATTACCTCTGTTAAGAAATTGTTCAGGATTTTGGGTCATCACCTTTTGTTTAAATTCATTTTTGCTCTGCTTGCCCCTTGCATAATGGCTCTCCAGTTTTCTGCTAGTAGAGGCATTTCAGTAATTCTTAGCATGCCTTCACAAGCATAAAGGGAAAGGTATTTATTATTGGTTATCTTATGTTATGTGATATTAAAAATCTTTAGCTTGAAGTAGGATGTCTTTCGAAAAAGTAGAAAATATTATATTTTGAATGGTACTCATCAGTATTGCTAAAAGTTACTGAGGTTGTATCAAATTACTCAATCAGTATAGCTGTGGATTTAAATCTGATATGAATGATGCTGAAGTGAATTTATTTAGTGTTTAGGATAATGGGAAATATTATCAGAATACTTGAGAATTCTTTCAAGTATGCTTTACCACGGATAACCACAGTACATTATAAATCAAAAAATCCATTTTTAAAAAGAAATTGAGTCTTCCATTTCACCTTTTTGATTATTATCTTAAGCTCTTCCAAATATGTATAGTCGTTCTGGATTTTAGATTAGGCTATTCCAATGGACGTGCATTAATCACTCCATTCCATAACCACAACATAGCCTTCGCCATCTACTGTCTATTTGAGGAAGGTTTACAGCTGGCAACCCGTTCCTAGGGTCAGTGTTGCAACTCCAATTAAACAATCAACATTGTAATAATGTTCACATCTGGGGCTCAGGTTAGCCATGTGAGTTAAAGCGTTGACTTTAATTTCATATGGTTGACCTAGAGTGACGAGTTTGATTCTCGTTCTGGGCAAAGGAAATTATTTACTGTCAGAATTCATTAAATAACAATCTAAGTACCACCCAAGCTAGAAAAGGGTGGTAACCTGTAGATAACCCCTCCCAATCAGGCTGAGTTGCAAAAAATGGACGTTAATAAATAATAATAATGTTCACATCTGATACACTGAGGTTACAAATAAATATTCTAGCCGGCAGAGTGATAGTTAATAGTGTGGCAAAGCAACGTCATGGACAATTTTAAATTTATTTTTACGTATGCGGACTGAGTTTTATTTATTTTTTTGCATCTGGTAGTGAAATATTATTTATTATCATTAGTTATTTTTTCATTATTCAAGCTGTTTTATTTTTGTTTTTAATCATAATGAAATTAAATTATTTATTAATGTCCACGTTTTGCTACGATGGCTAATTGGGACGGGTTACATACAGGTTATTACCCTTTTGTACCTACGATGAGACAATGGATTTTATTTAGTGAGTCTGTCACCTACGCTTTAACTCACATGGCTAACCTGAGCCCCTTCATTATAGACTTTTATTTTTTTGTCCATTTTTTATTATGTTTTCCTTCAGTCTGTCAAAATGTTCTGCCACTTTCCTGTTTCTGTGCCAAATAGTGTTTATTCTTGTGCCCTTCACAATCTGCTGGTTATAACTATACGTTTTAGTTATCCTCATTCCTACCCTTAACAGTAGCGTGGTCGTGCTTTTTTCTCAACTTTTACTCTTAGTGCATATTAGTGAATATGTTTGAAATTGCTATTTTAGTTTATCCATCTTTAAACTAGAGCACGACTAAAGTGTAGTTTACTCCCCCCCCCCAAACGCCATCTTGTTTCGTCACCGTCTAAGGATCCAACAAATTAGGTGAGTTAAAAAAAATTAAGTTAAAATTAAAATCCCCACCCTCAGTTAAAACCACTGATGGCGTATTTTGGAAATTTTTGAATGCGGTCACTAAAGTCTAAAGTGTTAAAAAAGATAAAGTTAGAAAAACAAAATGGCCACGGTCGTCATTTTGAAGTGCACCACCAAGGGGGGATGACTAAACTACACTTTCACCCTAGAGCACGGTTAAACAGTGGTTATGATGATAAATCATTCGTGTAAAACGTATAAGAGTGCCGAGCATGCACCTAATTTTGCTGTCGCAACCAATTCGTGACATTTCTGTAAACCTGTTTCTATTAAACAAAAATACAGTTAATGGGTTAGTACTGCCAGTATATATGATGATACAGTTATAGTTGTCAGTTTAGACCAAGCGTTTTCGAAGCTAGAACACCATCTTCAAATGCGTCAAAAGTTGTACTTTGGCAAAGATCAGGCATTCAGCAGAGATTAACCATCTTAAGAGTAACCATCCTGGCGTAAGGTGTGATGAAATATTAACTATTTTGTTTTTAGCTATTTGAGCTTATAACTAAAAACGAAACAGTTACCAAAACGGTACTGTCGAAGGTGTGAAACATGTAAAGCTTTTTAAAATAAGCTCATCAGTAATACGAATGTTCATGTGAATGACCTTATATCCATTCTACAAAGTGGAGATGAATTCAAGGTTACTTTATCACGACAATTAAAAATTGTTTTTTATGAAATTCCGTATGGAATTGATTTTCAATATAATAAATTTTGTACAGAAAATAAAATAAAAATACAATAATAACAGCAAGGCTTGTTGGGTGCAATTTCCTGAAGAAAATAGAAGAATCCCTTTAAATAAATTGCTTTGTTCATAAGAATCTAGAAGTTATTGAAATTGGGTGTTATTTTTGTAAAAACTGTGATGACATTCCTCTTTGCTTTATGAAATGTTTTGTAAAAAAAAAATCTAAAGCCAAAAAATTAAAATATATAAAAATTAACAAAATATTTGTAAAATGATTAAACCTTAAGAACAATAATAAAAGCTGTAATCCTCTCTGTGCCAAAGCCCCGTTCATTTGTAATGAGGAGAGTTGCCTTAGGGTTAAATTACTTTGACTTTGCAAGTGTTTTTATATGCGATTCCTTTATTATTTTTCTTGATAAATATATAGTTCTTATTGATTCCTTAGAAAAAATATCTAGTTTTCCTTTCCTCTACAAAACTAGTATTTATTCAATAAATGGGGACATTTATTCTCTTATACGTTCTCAAAAAAGGAGGGCCAATTTGCTAACGACTTTGTAATGTATACTAATTATACTAAACAGATGTGAACTCAAAATTTCGAGTAATATATTTGCACTTGTTAAAATGAACACTTATTCTTGTCAATGAAAACTAATATGAACTTAATGAGCATAAAGATTATTGCCTTTAGATGGTAATTGAGCTTCCTTAAAACTGGCCGTCTCTTGTTAAATTTATTAGTATTATAGAATTCGTATTGGTTTTTGATTCAATGTTACTGAATATTGAGTATTCCCTCTTGTCCATCAGTTTATCATGTCTTTCATTTCCATGTTTTTTTCTTTTTTATATAGTTGTTTGAACTTCTTTTTTATTTTAAACTCGTATTTATTTGGGACCATAGCTTTACAAATTATTTTTTAGCTAGTGTGTTTGTATGTGCATAAGACATACGTATAAGTAAGATTTCATAAGCTTAGCGTTGTTCTTGAATATATGGAAGCTTTGTTAATTTAAAATGAATTGGGCATTTAGTAAATATTATAAGTCTGCTGTTAAACAATTTGAAAAAAAAAAACTTAAGTATTTGGTTAATTTCTGTAAATGTTTTAATGTCTACAGTGGCTTTGAACAGCCTTGATTTTCAGTTACAGACGTATGTAATTGAATTTAATGGTTGGTGTTGAACTTAGGGCTATTTTTCCTGTCATTCATCAAATATGAGCTCGTATAAGTAAATCTTGAGTACCTCCTGTGCAACACATCATTTTTTGAAATGGTTCCTCTGAGCGTTTTCTTATTTCGTTCAAAATAACTTTGTGACATTTTTCGAAAATGTTGTTCCTTCTTTTAAGAAACGTAATTTATTCTATTTATTTTACATGAACGTTTTAGTATTTTGTTTAGGCACTTTTTAATGTCAAATGTAAGTCAAAAGATGAACATTTATTGCATGTTCTGAATTTTAAGTACCAAATTTTATAAACAAATACCTGCATTAACACGTTCGCTGCTGCATCGGTCCCCGGGGTCCGATGGTCATCTAGTCTATCAAGACGGGCCCTTCTCCTTCAGTCCACGCCAAAAAGACGAAGGCTCTAGCAAGCTTATTATGAGAGATATTTTAACGGGGATGTTCATTAGTTGTAGACGACATCGGACGCCGGGGACTTCTGGTTTTGCTGGTGCTAGTTCTAGGTTTGGAGTACTGATTGGTCTGCTAATTCATTCATTTAGTTCACTTGAATTGTCAAGAAAATGCGATAACTTCGAAAATTAAATTGGTCCCCGGGGTCCGATACAGGTTTTAACGTTAGGACAGGCATCGGACGCCGGGGATCGATGCAGTTACTGGTGGAGTAAATTGTATATAGACTGCAGCAGCGAACGTGTTAAAAAGTGTAAACACATAATTATTATTTAGAGCTCTTGAATGGCAGGGAAAGAAAAAATAATTCTTCATGTAGTCAAATGGTTGAAAGAAGTTATTTCATTTAAAGTATTTTGGAGTTTGTGTTATTTTATTTGAAGAATGCATAAGTGCTTGCAAAGTGATTATATGTTATGAATATAATTTATACTGTAAGAGACATGCATTTTGTACTTTTTAGGAGACCATTAATTTTTAAACACACCACTTTTTATACTTGAAAAATGTGCTATATATGAATTGTGTGTATTTACGGTATTATTTTTTATCTTTTGTTTTTATTTTAGTTTTTCAATTTTGTTGCTACTTAAGCTTTTATTTGGATGTAATGTCTAGATGTTACCACTCTTTATACAGGCAAATGTAAGGCCAATGGCTGTCCATCGTCTTTGACCTTCGGGACATCTCGTTTTCATGAATGCTTAGTCGAGTAAGAATTTGCACGCCTAGACAATCATTACAAAAAGTTAATATTTACGTTTTATTACCAAACAACACACGTTACTTAATGAGCTTTAAGACAAAGAATCCTTAGTAGTCTTTGCTATGATTAACACTCTATGAAACAAAAATAGTAATAGGAACTTTTACTTCAGAATGGGCAAGAATTTCAACTTATATAAATTGTAGGAACTCATTTTAAGGGTTAGAATGTTTATTTATAGAAAAAAAAAAACAACAATTATTTTTTGATTTTTTTTTAAACAGTAAAGAATTTCGTCCATTTTAGCAGATTTCCCTTAAGGGATTGAGGTGGCACTCATGACGCAATTTTCAAAAATTTTCTTCAAATCTCCATTGATTCTACTTAGTAGATGACGAAAATGAGGTGCGTTCAAAATGTTATATATATATATACTAGCTCAGATACCCGGCTTCGCCCGGGAAATTCATTTGAGGCTGAATGGTGATGGTACTTTTTAGCAGGCAGGCTTTAACATTGCACAATATTTTGACATTTAACCCGTCCTAGTGTTTTAGGATTGATACCCGTCGTTGCCGTGGATTTTGCTAATAATAGAATATTTGTTTGATAAGACTTCACTGTCTTCGATATTTTTATATTTCCTGTCTCTTATACATGTAAATAAGGTGAATTTCTATTTCTGGCCTTCCTTATAACCCCTCTCCCGTACGAAAACCTAAAAATTTTAATATAACTTATAATCATGGAAGAATTAATGCTAGTTGAACATACCGAGCTTTGTTAAGTTCGTTAGTGCCCAATAAAATTGTTGGCTCCCGCTAAAGTTTTAACGTAAAACTCATTTATACTTAGGTATACGACAAAAGTGTATATAAAAAAAGTTACTCTAAATAACAAAATGAACAACTTTTGTTATGTGCATATTTGTAGAAAAAGCCATAGGAAACGAAATATCACTATTATTAATTTCAGGCCTCCCTTATAACCCCCACTCCTGCCCGTCCCTAGAAATAGTATGGCTTATTATAAGGAAGGCGTAGTGATATAATGCACATACCGAGTTTTATTAGTTCGGTTGAGTCTTTTTTTGGCAAATAATATTGTTGACTCCCGCTATAATTTTTAGCGTATAACGCATTTAAACTTCGGTATACGACAAAAGTGTATATAACAAAAGTTACTCTAAATAACAAAATAAACCACTTTTGTTATTTGCCGAAAAAACAATAGAAAATGAAATATCGCTTTTTTTAATTTCAGGCTTCCCTTATAACCCCCACTCCTGTTCGCCTCAGAGAAAATTAATATAGCCTAAAGTCTAAGTTGGGTTAGTAGTAATATGTACAGACAGAGGTTACAATTTTATATATATATATATATATATATATATATATATATATATGTCTGTTCTCTAGCAGTCACAATTTTGGCTTAATTGTTACCAAACTCAATATTTAATCCTTTTATGTAAAAAGATCAAGTTTATTTATGGCTGAAATCCGACCAGTGTGAGGTGGGGTTTAGATGGGAGGGTTTTCGATAGTACTTAATATTTCCGTTATTATGCGTTGGATCGAAGCATTGTATAGAACCAATCTTATTGCAAATGTAATGCTCTATAAATGTTGTGATGTACGTACTTTCCCTATCTTGATTATTAACAGTTTGACTGCCCACAAAAATAAGTGAATTTGGTTGGAGGCCCATTACATTTTCGTGTTATTTGACTTGAAATATGCATAAATATTTTTAAAAAACCAATAATATTTGTTGCAAATCTAATGTGGGGGTTAAAAAAGGGAGGAAATAAAAATTACTCCTTTGGGCGTGACTAGGGACCTTGCGATACTGGATTCGATCCGATATCTGGTATTGATACCATACTGGTATAAAAGTATCGATACTCCGATAATATTGCATTAAAAGTATCGATACCAAAGGTATCGGTATCGAAACACCTGATTATTAAATCAGGTTTTTTAGAAAAAAAATTGTGATTTATTACTGTTATAAAACGTTAGTTTTATCTCTTTAAAAACGTTTTCTTGATTCTTAAAATAAAATAAAAAAATTTTTTTTTTGTTTCATTATGGAAATTGATGAAGAATGTAGGTAATCCTCAATTGCCGGTTATCCTTTATCCCCTGCCTTTGAAATATCGTACTACGACATAATTTGATTTATTACTCATTATCATGTATTTTATTTACTTTAAATTCGAAATTTTTATTAATTTACTTTTAATGTAATTAGTTGATATTAAATTATCAAACGTTCGATACCGATACTCATCTTTTTGTTGCGATACCGTTGAAATATCGGAAGCAAAGTATCGATACCAATACTCCTAGTATCGAAACAAAAGTATCGATACCTACCCATATCGGTAGTATCGCAACGTCCCTAGGCGTGACAGGCACCTAGTAAGGAATTTCCATCTTATGTACCCATCATGCCCGGTTAGCAAAATTTGACGCGACGCCTGTGCGATACAACGCTCTCAGGCAGATGCGTGTCACACTAACTCGTGGAACGCGGTATGAACCGTTGCCGCCCTTTGGCGTGACGGGCATCCCCTCTTCGCCGCGCTTCACGCCCCGAGGCGGAATGGGCAGTCAAACTGTTAACGAGATATTTGCATTTGATAATTTTCGGCCTTCAGTAGACCCCCCTCTCTCTCCTACTTCTTTTCATATTAACAATGAGCTGTTATATTATGAAAAACATTATTTGAACCATAAATACCAAATATTTTTCTCATTGAACTTTTACTTTTTGAGATAAATACAAATATGTGGCCCGCATGGGAAATCTGCTTAGCTAGAACCACCATATTCCAGCAGGCATAATCACTAGTATTATTTAATTGCTTTAGGTTGTGCAAATTCTTTCAAGATAAGTTCTCATTTAAGCTTCAACTCTTTAGTTTTTGATATAATGATTATTAATGTTTTATTAACTTTTATGTGATAGTTAAATTTTACAGAAATGTTTGTTAAGTTGCATCATGTACTTTTCCCATTTATTTCTGGATAAAATAATAAAAAACTAGTCCTTCAAATTGGGAAATGAATACAAGTTTATTCATACAGTTTTAGTTATATTTTAGTAAGTAATCCACTAATGAGTGCTTTTGTAAAGCTCTTTAAATAATAACTTTGATTTTTTTTTTGTATTATTATTTGCAGCTTTATTTTTATTATAGCTGTACGATGAAATTCTATTTTAATATTTATATTTATTTAATGTATTTTGTTGATTTTTGAAAGATTTTTATATTCATAGTACAAAGTAGTTTAGTTTATTGCTTCGACTTATTTTTCAGTGCTAATTTAGCAGATTTAATTTATTCAGAGAAAAAAAGATATATTTTTTAATTATTTTTTTTATGGGTTGTATTTTTGGATGTTGCAAACAACATATTTTAACTTTCTTGGTATACATTTCTTGATCGTACTGTATTTGGGAAATCTTCTTCCTCGCCTTTGAGGACCTAAGGGAACTACTTACAGAGAAATTCGTGATGTTTAACTATTACGTATTTTTTTGAAAACTAGAGAAATTATACCAAGGGATTAAAATTTGTAAAAGACTGAAGCAAGTTGTACAATTTCATTTTCTTTTTCTTGATGCTACGTAGTTTACCATTCTTGAAAATGACTTTGGTCAGTAAGCTATTACAGCTAAAAATATAAGTTTAGGATATATTTTACTATTTATTTAGAGCCTAATTTGTTTATTTAGTCTTCAAAATATATATTTTGGTGCCTCTTTTTCTTAGGTTTTGCCATTATACCAATTTCATATTCAAAGTTCCTATTGTTTTGTCTTATAAATATTTGGAACATTTTCTTAAAAAATGAAGGTCCCTTTTATTTTCAAATATAATTATTGTTATTTATTAACATCCACTTATTGCTACACTGGCTAATTGGGAAGGATTATCTAAGGGTTACCACCCAGTTCTAGCCAGGATGGGACTAAGAATTTTATTTAGTGAGTTCGTCATTAAATAAATTCCTATTGGCCAGGTGGGAATCAAACTCGCCACACTAGGATACAATGTGAGATTAAAACCAATTCTTTAACTCACATGGCTTACCCGAGCCCCTAATTCCCGCCTGGGCAATAAGAATTTATTTAGTGACAAACTCATTAAATAAAATCCTTAGTCCCACCCTGGCTAGAAAAGGGTGGTAACATGTAGATAACCCATCCCGATTTGCCATATTTTCAAAAAGTGGATGTTAATAAATATAACGTGGTACTAAGATATAATATAAGAGTGTAATAACACTGCCAATGAGTATATATATGTTGCTTTATTATAATACATATTATTATTTATGTAATTATAAAGTTATGTATTTTATTAAGTAATTACTTACATCATACTATGATTATTGGGTCTCTTACTTTTATGTCTCACTCACTTATGAGCTGGCCTACATACATAAATATCTTCGGGGAAACTAGGGAGACTTGCCAATGAAGTTTTGGATCTGTGTTATAGATGAAGAATCACTAGTAAAACATATTAACCCTTTTAGTGTCTCGATAGTTGTTTTGAAAGAGATTCTCTTTGAGCTCTGTAGATAAAGGAAAAAAGTATACACATTATATAGAATGTTAACAATGATATAAGACGGCTTCATTATTTTTCTTTTTGGTGCTCCAACACTTCCGAAGCAGAGTGTTTAGCATGTTAAGAGCAGAATATTTAGAAGGCATTGGATTGGCTTAGTCTGGTTTGCAAGAGATTAAATTAAAACATCTTGAAAGACACTGAACATTGTAAATTTCTATATTTATAACAATAAATGATCAGCTAAGCTATTTTTTTTTTTTTTTTTTTTTTTAACGATTTTAAAATGAAATGCTGTCGAAAATTAATATTTAACTTTTAATAATAATGAAAAGTAAAACCTTGATTAGAAGAAAGCGGCCCTCGTAAAGGGCCACCTTACTTCGTCGTAAGACTTTTGTCTACCCGTTTTTATAGAAAAACAAACGGTATTAACCCAATTGTGTGGGAACTAGTCTCCACTGCAGTTCAGGACTTCTTGGAAAGCATTAACTCTATGTTTGCCACATGTTAATGGCAAATATCTGATTAACTTTGACCCCTTTACTGAGCCATTAGTGTTTTTTCTGCCAGTTAGCTTGTAGTCAGACTTAAGCTTTAAGATAAGCTCTTAATTGTGGTGTGGTCGATAGTAAAATACTCTTTTTTTTTCATCACTGAAGTAACCCATCAGAGATGAAATTTATTTCATAAATGACCCGTACAATATTAGTACATTGATGTATTTGTTTTAAATTTTCACAAAATTATGCCTTAGTTTTTCAAAAATAAAATAAAATAATTAAAGGAATATAAATACATACATTTTTAATAATAATATTAACAAATAGTTTATTATAAATCAAAACGAAATAAAGAAATTATATATATATACACACACAAAATTATCTATAGTAAGTATTCCAGTTTCCGATGATTTGATAAACCTTCTCAGCTAACGTTGTAATAGCTCTGTTGAATTTATGAAATAAAACTCGGTCGCTAATGCTTTATTTTGTTTGTCACTGTCTGCTTTAAAATTTGTTATTCATCTGTAAATAATCTGCAGTCGTATATTAAATGTTGGTACGTTTGCTCGGTACTGAAGTCACTAAGACATAATGGGTTGTCTGTTAGTTTTAATGTGTGTATTAATTGAGCCATGTCCCGTTGTAAGTTGTGTTATATAGAAGTCAGTCATATTAATTTTCGTTTTCATATATTCTGGAATATTTCATTTGAATGCCTTTAAGTGCTTTCCATTAGTAGTATGTCCAATGAAGTTGCCATCTGTTTATTGTGTCAGTTTTTAAGAAGCGTTTCAGACATTTTTGAATAACATTCTGAGATTTTGGGCAAGTCAGAAACTGATTTAGCAGCTCTATTAAATAATGATTTAATTTATATTAAAAGTATTTTTTTTATTATCAATACATATTTGCTCATGATTATTTTTATATTAGTGCAAGTTCGACAGCAATCCTGGTTTAAAATACTAATCAATTATGTATGCCCTCAGTTAACTCTATTTGGTAAATACAAAAATAGTTCCTTTCTTTCCATCTTAATCTTATATTCAAAAACTTTGTATAATTTAGTCTTTGTCAGATTATCTAGTGGTGTACTTAATAATTTCCAATAGTTTGTCCCCTAATAAAAATCTTTGAATACATTGAATAATATTTTAACCGAATTGAAATTTGGTGGAGTTGCCCTTTAACCTTATTACCTTATTCTTGGAAATTTTATATAACATCAATATAAGATTGATCAAGGCCAATTAAAATTATTTTATTTATTCCAATTTAGAAAACCCTACTTCATCTTCAAAGCTAGCATACGAGCTGGAATAAAAATTTTGTTACTAATTGAGTCTGGTATTTCTCCTTAGTTCCCCCATAATTTCTTAAATATTATGATACTATGTACGTTTTCATGTTAAGTTGTAGAAATTATTGTATAATAATGTACATGCCTTTTTATATTTCTGTGGCTGTGATCTATTTAATAGAAGAAAAATAAATTATTTTTATTTTGCTGTTAAACAGCAGTTGATGGTGATGTGTAATTTTATATTTATACAAAAGATTTTCTTTTGTTCAGCTTAAAAACATATTATCTGCTTTTATAAACTCTTAAATATCTCTACTTTATTTATTTTTTTACCACTATTTGGTATTGTTTATAAATAAAATATCTTATTTTATTAACCTGAGAAATTTGTGTTTTCATTCCTTCCCCTCCTTTTGAAGAATATTTAATTTTGTTCAGGGAAGTTTATTAAAATCCAAGGAAAATGCAAGAGATATGATCACTGTTGGTGACATTAGCAGGAATTTAAAAATGTTTGCACAATTTATGCAGTGTCTAAAAGTAAGCAATGCTGTGCTTCTTTTATTCATTATTTCTAAGGACAAATTTTAATTCTTGGTGCCTATTGTAGCTTTAAGCACAGGTTCATTTGCACTGTTGCGATCTGGCTGTGTGATAAGCAGTGGAAGCTGTAATATATGAAAAATCCCACAACCAAATCACTATAAAGAATTTAGGAAGGGCCACCAACAATCGACTCAAGTCCAAATTAAATTATATATAAATTTATTTATAATAAAAATATTCTCCAATTATAAATATTAATAATTAAAATGAAAAGTCACCTTTGAAAATATAATGGGGGACACTTAATTATACTTAGACTATAATTAACAATTGAAACACTTAGCTGTTTAATGGAAGTGCTGACTTAGCCGTGAGAGGTAGTACAGGCAGTAGACTGGTCAGGCAGGCCGGATCTGGCAAAAGGATTAGTGGTGTTCCACCAATAAGGGTCTCCCCTCCAGAGAATGCCGAATATGACTGATCTTAATCTGTCGCAAGGGCTAATCCGGCGGTGAACTTTGAACTGCTGATCGAAATACGCTCAAAAAGTGCATTTAATGGGAATTAATTATCGAAATTCATCCGTATTATTACTTAGTATACCGACATTCATTAAGAGCTGTACATGTTATTATCAAAATCCATCGGCGTTATCTATGAAAATGCTAGAACACATGGTGACTTCACTCCAAATTGGATATAATTCTTATTTAAAGGTAAAAACAATACATTTAAGCATTCATAAATAATAATGTTAATGTGCTCTAATCTGGGAATACTCAGAATATAAAATATATATTCATTTATAATAGGCTTATGTAATGCAATGCCAATTTCATTACAGTACTCAAGATAATAGCTATTACTGTGGCAGACTTAAGCTGTGATAGTTATTTAATTTCAATAGCTAATTCTTAGTTTTCTCATTCCTAGGCATATTAACATATTTTCATCATTGGGAACTGCAATGCCAATATCTCGAGTTGCATTGATAACACTTTTCTGTAAAAAAATTCGCTCCCTTGAGAATGTTTTCCTAATTTTAAGCGGAATTCCCTTCAGGGAAATTAGCTATAGCGGCCGCAATATTTGTCTTATCGTTACCAAACTCGATTTGTAATTGTTTTATGTAAAAAGAAAAATGAAGTTCGTTAATGGTTAAAATCTGGCCAGTAAGAGACGGGTTTAAAGGGGGAGAAATTCAAAAATTCTCCGTTACTAAGCATTGGATCGAAAAATTGTATGAAACCAATCTTATCGCAAATGTAATTTTCTATATATGTTGTTTTGGACGTTTTTTCACTATCTTGATTATTAACTGAGATATTTTATTTTTTTAGTTTTTGGCCTTCAGTAAACCCCCACTCCTACTCATGTCATATACGAAAGGAATTTTAAAATATCTTCGTTGTTGTTTGTCAGATGGAAAAAGTGTATAGAACCAATTTCATTTCAAATTTGATTGTCTATAAATGTTGTCCTTTACATATTTCCTGTATCAAGAATATTAACCGTGATATTTGGATTTTATAGTTTTCCGCTCTCAGTAAACCCCTATTCCTACCCATGTCACATTAATAATAAGATGTTATGTCATGAAATACTGTTTTACTGTAGTTTATGTGTTTTTATTAGCAGATTTTCCCTTAAGGTAAATCAGCTATTGAGGTCGTACTCATGACGCGGTTTGCGAAAAAAATTCTCCAAATGTCCATCGATCCTACCCAGGAGATGACGAAAATGAGGTCCGTTCAACGCTATATATATATATATATATATATATATTGTTACGTTTTTTTATTACCAAAACCAGTAATAAACGTTTTTTAATAAGTGTTCTTTTTGGATTGCAAAATTAAATACTCGCAAGTTTCACAGTTTTTATCACTGCACAATTTATTTGGATAATGCACAATAGACTTTGTAATTATTCCTTAATTACTACTCACAGTATACACTGATAGCGTCACTGTTCTTCAGATTACACAGTCCAATAATTCACTCACGGTCACTGAAATTCACAACAAGACGGCACTGCACTGTCCTTTACTTCGCGGCACTGCACTGTCCTTTACTTCGCGGCACTGCACTGTCTTAAACACGTCACTTAACTGTTACTTACAGTCACGTCACAACACTGTTCTTCACATAAAAACACTTTACCGCACTGCACTAGGTCGCACTATAGCACTGATTTGACCATCAAGATCGCTGAGCATAAAACTGACTGGCTCGCAGCTGGCCGCTCTTTATATAGTTGTCGGCATACATCAAAGGGGAATTGTTTTGACCCCTCGACGCCTGGCTGGAAGGTACTGGTAGAACTAGGATGCTGTCGGTTTCTTTGATCTACGCCACACTTTCCAAATACGCGACTCTCTCTCTCTCTCTGAAAGATTATTCATCTATTTAATTTTCGCAACAATATATATATATATATAGATAGATATATATATATATATTTATATATATATTTGTCTGTTAACACTCTAGCGGTCGCAATTTTTGTTTAATCGTCACCAATCTCGGAATTTAATCGTTTTTATGTAAAAAGAAAGACCAAGTTCGTTAATGGCTGAAATCGGACCAGTGGGGGGGGGATTTTCAAAAATTCGAAATATCTCTGTTATTATACATCGGATCGGTAAAAATGTATAGAGCCAATCTTATTGCAAATTAAATTTACTGTAAATATTGTTATATACATTTATCCTCTATCTAGAGTAATAACCGAGATATTTGCATTTTTATGAAGGCTGCTCCGCTCAGGTGGAAGCTTCTTCTAACCTTACCTGTCGTTTTTCTAACCTTACCTTAACTTTTGTTTATTCTTTTGTGTGATTTTATGCAAATACGGTCCTGTTCGCCCGACGTCCCCCCCCCCCTTCTTTTAGCTCTTGTACTAACTAAAATTTGAGTTATAAAAATATAAATTATTTTTACTATTCAAGAAGCCGTATCAGATTGGGAATTTATTAAAAATTAACTGTAAAGATTTCTTATTACCGTTTGTTATTTTTACTCATGGTGGGCTTGTATTATTATTATTTATTAACGTCCACTTTTTTGCAAACTAAGGCTAATCGAGGACGGGTTTTATCTACAGGTTTACCACCCTTGTTTCTCGTGCCAGGTGGGATTTAGGATGTTATTTTTTAATGAATTTCGTCCACTAAATAATTTCTTTTGCCCAGGTGAGAATCGAACTCGCCACTCTAGTTTTTTTACCATGTGGGTGGGCATGTATTACCATAAGCAGATTTCTCTTCACATGGGGAAATCTGCTTAGTTTAACGCAGTCCCTGCGTGACGGACTTAAGTATATTGAACTGTTACTTTGTGAGATACTCACACAACTCATAACTACCCCCCCCCCAGTCCGATTTCAGCCGTCGACGGATCTTCTTTTTACATAAAACAACTAAATATCAAGTTTGGTTACGATTAAAGAAAAATTGTGACCACGAGCGGTAACTGACATATATCTAAATATATATAAAATTTTAACCTCTGTCTGTACATTGATTTTTTTAGCGAAATTTCAAGATAACTTTTCGTTTCACATGTCATAGGCACCATAACTGTTTTAGCAGATTTCCCTTAGGGAAATCATCTATTGAGGTCGTAATCATGATGCGAGTTTTGAAAAATTTCTTCAAATGTCCATCGATCCTACCCAGAGATGACGAAAAATGAGGTCCCTTCAAAATTATATATATATATATATATATATATATATATATATATATATATATATATATATTTGTCTGTTAACGCTCTAGAGGTCGCAATTTTTGTTTGATCTTTACCAAACTCGGAATTTAATCGTTTTATGTAAAAAGGATGATCAAGTTCGTTAATGGCTGAAATCGGACTAGTAGGAGGGGGGGGCTAAGAGGGGGGATTTTTGAAAATTCAAAATATCTCCGTTATTATGCGTCGGATCGAAAAATTATATAGAATAAATCTTTATTGCAAATTAAATTTACTATAAATATTGTTCTATACATTTATTCCGTATCTTGAATATTAACCGAGATATTTGCATTTGTATTCTACGTGTGGTCACCAGTAAGCAATGTTCGGACGTTCCGCCGAGAGCTCTGCCGGCCGTTTCTCTGTAACTATTCCGTCCCTCGTGAATAGGTTTAGAGGTTAGGTTAACTGTTTTTTGGGGCTAGAAACTAATTGTTTAATACGCCCTAAATAATTTTTTAGGTTTAGATTTATCTTACTACTAAAGTTGTTATTATTCAGAATTCTCTATTGTAAAACTTCACGTGGGAAAATCTGCTTAGTTTACGCAGCCCCTGAGTGACGGACTTTTGTTTCTTTCCTGTTTGTTTGTTACCTTTTCACGCATAAACGGCTGAACCGAATTTTATGAAACTTGGTATGTATATTAATACTAACCCAACTTAGACTTTAGGCTATATTAATATTCTCTGTGACGAACAGGAGTGGGGGTTATAGGGGAGGCTTGAAATTAAAAATAGCGATATTTCATTTCCTATTGGTTTTTCGGCAAACATCCACATAACATAAGTTATTTATTTTATTATTTAGAGTAACTTTTCTTAAATACACTTTCGTCGTATTCCCGAACTTTAAATGCGTTATACGCTAAAAATTATAGCGGGAGTCAACAATTTTATTTGGCACAAAAGACTCAACCGAACTAAATAAAGTCCGTCACGCAGGGGCTGCGTAAACTAAGCAGATTTCCCACGTGAAGTTTTACAATAGAGAAATCTCCATTACGAGAGCCGAACAGTTACGGCAAAGGGCCGAACTAGCTTTTTGGCGGGAAACTGTCATCCGTTACCGGCCCAACATTTAATAAAAATGAAAATATCTCGGTTAATATTCAAGATAGAGAATAAATGTATAGAACAACATTTATAGTAAATTTAATTTACAATAAGATTGGTTCTATACAATTTTTAGCAGATTTCCTTTAAGGGAAATCAGCTATTGAGGTCGTACTCATGACGCAATTTTCGAAATGTCCTGAAATGTCCATCGATTCTACTTAGGAGATGACGAAAATGAGGTCCGTCCAAAATTTTATATATATATACATATATATATATATATATATATATATATATATATACACATATATATTGGTCTGTTAACGCTCTAGCGGTCGTAATTTATGTGGGATCGTTCGCAAACTCGTTATTTAAACGTTTTATGCAATAATTCTGATCAAGTTCGTTAATAGCTGAAATCGGACCTAGTGAAGGGGGGGTTTAAGAGTGGGGGGATTTTCGGAAAATTTTGAAATATTTGGCTCTCCGAGCCAGAGCTCTTGGCGGAAAGTCCGAACTTAGCCGACTCCTGCCGATCACACGCAGAATACAAATGCAGATATCTCGGTTAATATTCAAGATAGAGAATAAATGTATAGAACAATATTTATAGTAAATTTAATTTTGCAATAAGATTTATTTTATATTTTTCGATCCGATGCATAATAACAGAGATATTTTGAATTTTCGAAAATCCCCTCCTCTTAACACCCCTCCTACTAGTCCGATTTCAGCCATTAACGAACTTGATCTTTCTTTTTTACATAAAACGACTGGGTCTTGGTTAACAGACAATATATATATATATATATATATATATATATATATATATATATATATATATAGATATACTAGCTCAGATACCCGGCTTCGCCCGGGAATTCATTTGAGGCTGAATGGTGATGGTATTTTTTTGGCAAGGCATTACTACTTTGCGCAATATTTTGACATTTACACCGTCCCAGTGTTTAGGGTTTTATACCCGTCGTTGCATTGGATTTTTTTAATAATAAAATTAAGTAATACTTCACTGTCCTCCATATAGTCATATTTCCCGTCTCCTGTGCATTATGCCATAGCTTTGAATTATTAAGAATCAAAATATTAACATAGAATTTGAATTCATTTTTCCATGTGAGGTACCTGGTAGTTCATATTGGAAAGAATTGATGAGCATATCACATATTATAACGCAAATTATTTGCTTCATACATTGTTCCCGAAAAAATGTAGGGAATTGATTTGAGGCTGAATGGTGATGGCATTTTTTTGGCAAGTCTTTACTTTGTCACAATATTTTTGACATTTACACGTCCCAGTGTTTTGGGTTGATACCCGTTGTTGGCATTTGTTAATAATAAAATTAATTTTTTATGTAAGTCTTCACTGTCCTCCAAATTTTCATATGTCCCGTCTCCTGTACATTATGCATAGATTTCAGTTACTAAGGACAAAATATTAACATAGATTTGAATTAATTTTTCCAGGTGAGGTACCTCATAGTTCAAATTAGAATGAATTGCTGAGCATATCAATATTTCTACGCAAATTACTTGCTCCACACATTGTTCCTGGAGAAATGTATAAAACAAAAGTTAATCTAAATAACAAAGTAAACAACTTTTGTTATTTGCTTGTTTGTCAAAAAACAAATAGACAATGAAATATCACGAATATTTATTTCAGGCCTCCCTTATAACCCCCACTCCCGTTCTAACCTAAAAATTTTAATATAGCTTATAATCATGGAAGAATTAATGCTAATTGACATACCGAGTTTTTAAGTTCGGTTTAATCGTTAGTGCCTAATGAAATAGTTGACTCCCGCTTTAGTTTATAGTGTATATCTCGTTTATAATTCGGTATAAGAAAAAAGTGTATATAACAAATGTTACTCTAAATAACAAAATAAACAACTTTTGTAATGTTCATATTTGCCGAAAAACGAATAGAAAACGAAATACCGCTATTTTTAAATTCAGGCCTCCCTTACAAACCCCACTCCTGCCCGTCCCTAGAAATGTTGGTATAGCTTGTTATAATGAAAGCGTTAGTACTAATACACATACCGAGTTTTATTTATTTCGGTTGGGTCTTTTGTCCCAAATAAAATTGTTCACTTCTGCTATAGGTTTTAGCGTATATCTCGTTTATAATTCGTTATAAAAAAAAGTATACATAAAAAATGTTACTATAAATTACAAAATAAACAACATTTGTTCTGTTCATATTTGCCGAAAAACTAAAAGAAAACGAAATACCGCTTTTTTTAAATTCTGGCCTCCCTTATAACCCCCACTCCTGTTCGTCTCAGAGAATATTAATATAGCCTAAAGTCTATTTTGGGTAGTAGTAATATACATGCCGAGTTTCATAAAATTCTGTTCAGCCGTTTATGAGTGAACAGGTAACAAACAAACAAACAAATAAACAAACAAACAGACACCAAAGAAACAAAATGCAGTTATGGTGTCTATGACATGTGAAACGAAAAGTAATCGTGAAATTTCGCGAAAAAAATCAATGTACAGACAGAGGTTACAATTTTATATATATATAGATATACTTATATATATAGATATAGATATATATATAGTTTCAGTATAAATATATATCAGTTTTGAACGGACCTCATTTTCGTCATCGACTAGGTAGGATCGATGGACATTTGAAGTAAAATTTCGGAAATTCCATCATGTGTACAACCTCAATAGCTGATTTCCCTCAAGGGAAATCTGCTAAAACAATTTATGAAACTTGGTATGTATATTACTATTAACCCAACTTAGGTTTTAGGCTTTATTAATATTCTCTGAGACGAATAGGAGTGGGGGCTGGCTATAAGGGAGGCCAGGAATTAAAAAAAAGTCCGTCACGCAGGGGCTGCGTAAACTAAGCAGATTTCCCACGTGAAGTTTTACAATAGAGAAATCTGCCGAATAACAACTGTAGTAGTAAGAAACCTCTAAACCTAAAACATTATTTATGGCGTAATAACCCAGTAGTTTCTAGCCTCAAAAAACAGTTAACCTAACCTCTAAACCTATTCACGAGGGACGAATAGTTATGGAAACGGCCACCAGAGCTCTCGGCGGAAAGTCCGAACATAGCCTACTGGTAACCACACGCAGATTACAAATGCAAATATCTCGGTTAATATTCAAGATAGAGAATAAATGCATATAACAATATTCATAGTAAATGTAATTTGCAATAAGATTGGTTCTATACAATATTTCGATCCGATGCATAATAACGAGATATTTCGAATTTTTGAAAATCCCCCCCTCTAAACCCCCCTCCCGCTGGTTCGATTTCAGCCGTTAACGAACTTGATCTTCCCTTTTATATAAAAGGATTAAATGCTGAGTTTGGTGACGATTAAACAAAAATTGCGACCGCTAGAGTGTTAACAGACAAATAAATATATATGTCTACACATATAAATATATATATATATATATATATATATATATATATATATATATATATAGATATATATAGTTTTGAACGGACCTCATTTTCATCATCTCTTCGGTAGGATCGATGGAGATTTGAAGAAAAATTTCGAAAATCGCGTCATGAGTACAACCTCAATAGCTGATTTCGCTTAGGGGAAATCTGCTAACAGCGATATTTCGTTTCGTATTGCTTTTTCGGCAAATATGCATATAACAAAAGTTCTTTACTTTGTTATTTAGAGTAACTTTTGTTATATACACTTAATGTTGTATACCGAAGTATAAATGAGTTAAGCGCTAAAAACTATAAAACGACAATTTTTATATGACACAAAAGACTCAATCGAACTTAATGAAATTCCGAATGTAATTTGGTATTAGCACCTCCCTGATTATAGGCTATATTAAAATTTCGAGGTACGGACAGGAGCGGGGGTTATAAGGGAGGTCTGAAATATAATCGCGATATTTCTTAATTTATTCATTTTTCGGCAAACGTGCATATAACATAAGTTGTTTGTTTTGTTATATGAACTTTTGCAGTATAACGAAGTTTGAATGAGGTATACTCGAATAACTACATAGGGTGTCAACAATCTTATAGGACGCGAAAAGGCTAAATCAAAATCAATGAAACTCCCTATTTTTGACTATAATAATATGATAATCTATGATTATGTTATATAGAAAAAAGGATTTATGCACAGGAAACGGATAATATAAAAATATTGTGTATTTTGTAGAGTTAAGTACCTAAGAAATACTTTTATTATCAACATATCCCCGGCACGCCGGACTCGGGTGTATATCCTAAGCACTGAGACGGGAAAATGTAAAAATATTGTACAAAGTAACTCCCCAAAAAAAATCCCATCATCATTAAACCTCAAATGATTTCCCGGGCGAAGCTTTATATGACTTACTTCCGCGTCGTATTTCGCCTGGGCTAACGGTATATTTTAAGGAGTCGTCCGCCAAATGTAACAACCTTTTAGCAGATTTTGCCCCTAAGGGAAATCAGCAATTCAGGTTTGTTTCTTTAAATGTCCATAGATCCTACCCAGGAGATGAAGAAAATGGGGTCCGTTCGAAACTGTATATATATTTGTTTTTCACCGCTCTAGCGGTCGCCATTTTTGTTTTATCGTTTCCAAACTTGTTATTTAATTTGTTATGTTAAAAGAAAGATCAAGTTTGTTAACGGCTAAAATCAGAACAGTGGGAGAGGGGGGGGGGCTGTAGAGGAGAGGATTTTCGAAATATCTCCGTTACTATAGGTCGGATCGAAAAATTGTACAGACCAATCTTATTGCAAATTAAATGTACTATAAATATTGTTATTTACATTTTATTTCTCTTTCTTGATTATTAACCGCGATATTTTCAGTTTTCAGCCATCAGCAAACCGCCACTTCTACTCATGTTACATAAACAATACTCTGCTACATAATTAATCACATTATTCAAAGTTTAAATACCAAAAATTGTATTCAAAGAGACCTTTATTATGACGGACTTTTTAGGCTAAGGTTGTTTTTTTGTTTCCTTTAATAATTTAAGTAATGTTGATTGCTCGATTTTCATTTGGTTTTGTGTATGTCAACAGGCACTAAAGATGTAGCTGTTGCTCTGAAAGTGCTCTTCTCCTAAAAAATAGCATTATAGAGGATAGCAGGCCTACTGAGTACATCCAAATTAATTCGTTCCTCTACCACCCAGCTTCCCTGGAATAATTTATGATTTAATATCTATTTAGAGAGATCGGGAAATTGTATAGAACCAATCTTATTGCATAAATGTTGTTATTTTCACTATCTTGAATACTAACCGACATATTTGTTATTTTATAGAATTCGGCCTTCAGTAACCCCCCTCTTTCCTACGCATGTCATATTACCAATAAGCTGTTATATTATGAAGCACATTATTTGAATCATAAATACCAAATATTGTTCTCATTGAACTTTAACTTTTTTGAGATAAATGGAAATACATGGAGCACGTGAGAAATCTGCTAAGTTTACGCAGGCCCTGCTTGACGGACACAGTTGTGTTTGTGTATTATGTCAACAGGTACTGCAGAAGGAGCTGTTGCTCTCAAAGTGAGGTTTGTCCCAATAAACACATTTTAGCAGATTTCCCTTAAGGGAAATCAGCTATTGAGGTCTTACTCGTGATGCGGTTTTCATAAAATTTCCTCAAATGTCCATCGATCCTCCCAGGAGATAACGACATGAGGTCCGTTCAAAATTATATATATATATATATATATATATATATATATATATATATATATATATATATATATATATATATATATTTGTGTGTTAACGCTCTAGCGGTCGCAATTTTTGTTTGATCGTTACCAATTAAGCGTTTTATGTAAAAATAAAGATCAAGTTCTTAAACGGCTGAAATCGTACCAGTGGGAGGAGGGGTTTTGAAAATTAAAAATATCTCCATTATTATGCGTCGGATCGAAAACTTGTATAGAATCAATCTTATTCCAAATTAAATTTACTATAAATATTGTTATATACATTTATTCTCTATCTTCAATATTAACCGAGATATTTACATTTGTATTCTGTGTGTCGTCGGCAGGAGTCGGCTATGTTCGGGAATTTCCGCCGAGCTCTGTTGGCCGTTTTCATAACTATTCGTCCCTCTTGAATAGGTTTAGAGATACCTTACTACTACAGCTGTTATTGGACAGATTTATCTACTGGAAAATGTCACGTGGGAAATCTGCTTAGTTTACGCAGCCCCTGCGTGACGGTTTTTTGTTATAGTATTCGGCCTTCAGTAACCCCCCCCCCCCCTACTCATGTCATATTAAGAATAAGCTGTTATATTATGAAGCACATTATTTGAAATATTGTTCTCAATGAAATTTTGCTTTTCGAGATAAATGGAAATATGTGGTTGCACGTGGGAAATCTGCTTAGTTAACGCAGACCCTGCGTGACGGACACAGTTGTGTTTGTGTATGCCAAGAGTTACTAAAGAAGGAGCTGTTGCTCTGGACGTGCGGTATGACCCAATAAACGCATTGTAGAGTAGAACAGGCCTACTAAGTACATCCAAATTGTTTCGTTCCTCTACCATCCAGTTCTCCTGGAATAATCTATTATTCAACATCCATTTCCGGGATTCGAACACGTCACCTCTAGTAAAGTAATCTGGTACATTATCCATACAACCCCTCCGCCCTTATTAAAACAAGTTGCGTGGCTGACTCTTCTAACTTATATTTAATTTAATATGCTAATTCAATAATATATTTCCATAAGTCACGCATCTCATGGCATGTCGTATGCCTTTTTATAATATTCCACCTCACACACGATGTATCTCTTCGGATTATCATATAATTAATGCAAATGGCATTGCTCCAGCTCGTGTGCACTATATGCAAAGCGTGCTCTTCATAATTAACTAACCAGATTAAACTGAAGTAGGAACATTACATATTAATATTATAGTTAATTATATTTGTTTATATGTAATTCATAAATAATAATTTAAATGTTTTATTTTTTCCCTCATTCTAATAAATTAAACTTTAGCTTCCACGGCATCATAGCTAATAACTGTGTTACTAGTCTTTGATAATAAGTTTCCTTTTCAAAATACAAATTCTGGATTAAACTAATCACTCATAATCCATTCCGTCCATCATTACATACCAAAAAATGTGTTTTCTGTTCAACTACTGTTTTGTTGTAGTAGCCAGCCTGCACATTATTCAAAAAAGCCCGTCACGCATGGGCTGTGTTAACTATGCAGATTTCCCTCGTGAAGTTTAACAATAGATAAATCTACAGACTGCTAGCATAACAACACCGTGAATATTAACTGAATAAATACAAACGATAATTAGAAACCTCCCGTCGGGAAGCATCAGGAATGTAAACAAACAGGTCTGGCAATCTTTTACCCGAAAGAAAAACAATTAATGAAATATATCGGAAAATAACATATTAATTTTATTGAAAACTATTTACTATATCTAGCACTGTTATTTATATTGAATTAGAATAATTCTTATCTCAATCAATTAAATTTTAGTAGTCCTCCAAGAACTTAGAAACGGGGGGGGGGAGGCACCGGACCTTAATGGCATGTATCACGTATATTATAGGTCTCTTGAAAACAATATGTGGTATTTAAGATTCGAATAGTGTTGTATATTACAAAACAGAGTATTGTTTATGTTACATGTGCAGAAGTGGGGGTTTCCTCAAGTCTGACAAATGAAAAATGCAAATATCTGGATTAATATTCAATATAGACAATAAATGTATATAAAAATATTTATACTTCATTGCAATAAGATTGGTTCTATACAATTTTTTTGATCCGAAGAATAATAACGGAGATATTACGAATTTTCGAAAATCCTCCCCTCTAAATCCCCCCTCTCACTGGTCCGATTTGAGCCATTACGAATTTGAGCTTTCTTTTTACATAAAATGATTAATCATCAAGTTTGATATCAAACAAAAATTGCGACCCCTAGAGCGTTAGCAGACAAATATATAATGAACATATGATTTTGAACGGACCTCATTTTCGTCACCTCCTGGGCAGGATCGATGGACATTTGAAGACATTTTTTTGAATATCGCGTCATGAGTACGGCCTCAATGGCTGATTTCCCTTAAGGGGAACCGGTTAAATATGTAAGTCCGCCACGTGGTGGCTGCGGAAATCTGCTTAGTTAAGATTTTGTCGCAAAAAGTAAAAGATCAATGAGATTAATAATTGGTATTTAAGGTTCAAATGTTGTGCTTCATAATATAACAGCTTAGTATTAACCCTAGAATGGTAGTGTACGTAAAAATTACGTATGATCTGGTTTGAACTGTTATCAAAGGGCCGTTAACGACGACACCACCCCCAGCCCTCAGCTATGTGCCCTCCAGACAGTTCAGACTTGACCTCCGCCAAGTGCAGCTAAGTGAACCTTCACACTCATCCAATACTATTTTTTGAAATAAAAACGACACGTAAAATTTACGTATCACTACTAATAACCGGTTTTTATGCTATAACTTAGTTAATGTTATTCTCAATTTATTTTCTTCCAATTTATTTTTTATATTATAATTTTCTCTTAATGTTTTTAACTTTTATTTTGGAATATAAAAAGTCAAAGATGTATAAAAAGAATATAAATAATCTGTTTATAGTTTCGGAAAAATGGAGAAAAAATATTCATTGGATGAAGAAATCAGAAATTTGTTGAAAGAATTCTCCGATGACTCAGATGGGGAAAATGACAATTATGAAATAGATGGTTATGGATAGGAGAGCGATGATGATCCGGAGTATTCTCCAAGTGATGAGGAGGTTGAGCCTTCGGAAATGATTGCAACACCGAGTGGGCTAGATAGCGATGAGAGTGAGACAATTTTAGAAGACATCAAGGCAATTGAAGAAAGAGAACAAACACAGAGGAAAAATCCTAAAACCTCTCAACCACACAATATTGACAGATCAGTCACAATAAATGTAGAAAGTGCTTGGTAAGAATGGAGCGCACAACCTCCGGAACGTGTTTCGAACAAAGCGCCAGAAAGGAATGTCTTGCACATTATTAGATATTAACGTAGATATAAGTTAAAGATAAGTGTATGTTTAATAAAATAAAAAAATAGTCACAAACATTAACAAATTTTGAATAATTTCACCAATTACCAGTTGCACACGTAAAATTTACGTATCAATACCATTAAGCGGGAAATAATATCACTACCGTTCTAGGGTTAATATGACTTCAGTAGGAGTTGGAGTTTACTGAAGACTGAAAACTAAAAAATCCAAATACGTTTGTCAATATTTATGATAGGGAAATTATGTATATAACAACATTTATAGGGAATTAAATTTGCAAATTGTCTATGTACACTTCCTCGATCCGACAAATAATAACAGCGATATTTTGAATTTTTATTTAATATATTATCAATTAAAATGTTAATGTTCCTGACTCAAATATTGATGTTTATTTGATCAATACCATATTTGTTATTTAACCTGAGCAGGAAGAAGGAGGGTTTAGAAGTGAATTAAAAAGTCCGTCACGTTGGAGCTGCGTAAACTGAGCAGATTTCCCTCATGTTGGAATGACACTCTACTGGCCTCATCTCAGCATATATTGTCTATTTAAAAAAAAAAAAAAAAAAAAAAAATTTGGTAAAAAAAAAAAAAAAAAAAAAATCCGATAATTAGAAGTGGACGGATAATAAAATCTTACTTGATTTGCATTTTGTAATTTACAGCCTTCAATGAACCCTCCTTCTTTATTGTTTATTAATTATTAACGTCCACGTTTTGCTACTAAGGCTAATCGGGACGGGTTATCTACAGGTTACCACTCTTTTCTATCCAGGGTGGGCCCAAGGAGTTTTTTTAATGAGTCCGTCTCTAAATAAATTTCTACTGCCCACGGCGGGAATCGAACCCGCCACTCTAGGTCGCTTCTTTCTTTATCATGGCACGTTTGTGAATTAGCCAATATATCGTGAACCGTCTTCTTTCAATCTGAAATATCAAATATTGTGTTAAATAAATCGTTACTTGATGAGATTCATGCTTATACGTTTTTGTGACACCCCCACTCCGTCTTTTGTTCTTAGATTACTAATTAGAGTGATCCAAATGAAAATTATTCTGATTCGTTATAAATTACAGCAATAAATATATAGTAAATAGTTTTAAATAAAATTAATATTGTTACGTTTTTAATATTACCAAAACCAGTAATAAACGTTTTTAATAAGAGTTCTTTTGGATTGCAAAATTAAATACTCGCAAGTTTCACAGTTTTTATCACTGCACAATTTATTTGGATAATGCACAATAAACTTGGTAATTATTCTTAATTACTACTCACAGTATAGACTGATAGCGTCACTGTTCTTCAGATTACACAGTCCAATAATTCACTCACGGTCACTGAAATTCACAACAAGACGGCACTGCACTGTCCTTTGCTTCGCGGCACAGCACTGTCTTCTACTTCGCGGCACTGCACTGTCCTTTACTTCGCGGCACTGCACTTTCTTAAACACGACACTAAACTGTTACTTACAGTCACGGCACAACACTGTTTTTCTTATAAGAACACTTTACCACACTGTACTAAGTCGCACTGTAGCACTGATGTGAACATCAAGACAGGTGAGAATAAAACTGACTGACTCCCGGCAGGCCCTCTTTATATAGCTTGTCGGCATACATCAAAGGGGAATTGTCTAGTTCATTCGAGGCTGGGCTAGACGAGCGTAGAAGCGTCTCGACCCTCCGTCGGTCTCTTTGATCTACGTCACACTTTCCAAATACGCGACACTCTTTCTCTCTCTCTCTCTCTCTCTCTCTCTCTCTCTCTCTCTCTCTCTCTCTCTCTCTCTCTCTCTCTCTCTCTCTCTCTCTCTCTCTCTCTCTCTCTCTCTCTCTCTCTCTCTCTCTCTGAAGGATTATTCATGTATTTAATTTTCGCAACAATATATTATATTCAGATATACTTCTGTAATTGTTTTTCTTTCGGGTCAAGAAATATTTCTATCTTTCAGCTCTGAGAGGTTGGCTGACCTACTTGTTTATATTTCAGACGCTTCATGATTTGGAGGTTATTAACATTTAAATAGACTGAAAGATTTGCCCATTGCCATTTGTATTTGTTCAGTTAATTTTCAACGTGGTGTTTAGGGTCAAAGTATGTAGATTTATCTATAGAAAGACTTCACATTGGAGTTCTGCTTAGTTTACACAGCCCCTGCGTGACTGATTGGGTTTTTTTATCTTGAAATCCATAATACGTATTATGAAAGAAATAAGCAATATTTTTTCTCATATTTTTAAAATTCCGGCGTTTATGATTCTTATTTCTTCTTATGTTGATATATTTCACTTTTACTACCTTTTCACTGTTTATCCGTTGTGAGGGTCGGGAAGGAAATACGCCGAAGGGGAAAAGCTAATAAAGATGAGAGTTAGAGAGCCTCCCCTTCAGTAGACTAGACAAACTAACCCGCAATGCAGCTAGGATGTTCAGGTCTGTACTACCCCCGTGTGTCGCTATCTACATGTTAAGGGATGTATTAACCAAGGGGGTGGTAACTATATGTTACTGCAAATATGGTTTTTCTGTAATCGTTGAATAATGGTAACATTACTAAACTGAAATGAGTGAAGAAAGTGAAACATTTTGCAATACAGTGAAGAAAGTGAATTGCCTTCTTAATTAGTAATAAGTATAAATTAAAAAATAATTTGAAGTTCGAAATTAAATGCTTTTAAATGTTTCTAAACATCGTAAGAATTTATTTTAACAAAATAAATTGAAATGTGAATGAATTATTTGTGGAAATAATCAATATATTTTAAAATTTAAATATAATAATAATTACCTTCCTTGTTTATAACCTGAACTTGTTTATAACTGCACTACTTGACAATCATCACTAGTTGTTTTACAACTACGCTTATAACCTTTCACAACCATGCTTATAACCTACCAACAACATACCATAATCTTCACAGCATCCTAATTTTGTTAATATTCTGGTTAGATCTGATCATGTATTACACGATTACAGAAAAAATTTAATATTACACTCGTGACGAAAGTAGAATTTAGAACTCTCGTGAAATTACCACACTCGCTTCGCACGTGTGGGAAATGTTTCACTCGAGTTGTAAAATGATCTACTTTCGTCACTTGTATAACAAATAACTATTATCCTAGAATTATTTATAACCAGAATTTAAATAGCTAAGTGCTGTTCCGGCCCTACAAGACAAGCTTAACGATATCAAAGTCCTTCTCGCAGGAGCTGCGTAAACTTAGCAGATTTCCCACATGTTGGAATGGCACTCTAATTACTACATCTCATCATATCTTTATCTTTATCTATATATATAAAATGAATGTTTGCCTGTATGTCCTTTATAGAATCGTAAACGGCTGAACCGAATTTTATGAAACTTGGTATGTATATTACTACTAACCCAACATAAGTTTTAGACTGTATTAATATTCTCTGAGACGAATAGGAGTGGGGGTTATAAGGGAAGTCTGAAATTAAAATTAGCGATATTTCGTTTACTATTGGTTTTTCGACAAATATGCACATAAAAAATTGTTTATTTTAGCAGATTTCCCGTAAGGGAAATCAGCTATTGAGGTCGTACTCATGACGCGAGTTTCGAAAAATTTCTTCAAATGTCCATCGATCCTACCCAGGAGATGACGAAAATGAGCCCGTTCAAAATTATATATATATATATATATATATATATATATATATATATATATATATATATATATTTGTCTGTTAACGCTCTAGTGGTCACAATTTTCGTTTGATCGTTACCAAACTCGATATTAAAACGTTTTATGCAAAAATAAAGATCAAGTTCGTTAATGGCTAAAATCGGACCAGTGGGGAGGGGGGTTTAGAGGGGAGGATTTTCGAAAATTCGAAATATCTCCGTTACTATACGTCGGATCGAAAAATTATATAGAAGCAATCTTATTGCAATTTACTATAAATAATGTTATATCCATTTATTCTGTATCTTAAATATTAACCGAGATATTTGCATTTTTCTGTTTTCAGCTTCTGAGATGAGTTCGGCTAACTTCGGGTCTAGTCGTGAGTTTCCGTCAAGGGCTAGTTCGGGCCCTTCCCGTAACTGTTTGACTCTCTATTCTGAAATTTAACTATTGTAAAACTTCACGTGGGAAATCTGCTTAGTTTACGCAGCCCCTGCGTGTCGGACTTTTTAGCAGATTTCCCTTAAGGGAAATCAGCTATTGAGGTTGTACTCATGACGAATTTTCGACATTTTTCTTCAAATGTCCATCGATCCTACCCTGGAGACGACGAAAATGAGGTCCGTTAAAAATTATATATATACTAGCAGACCCGGCCACGCGTTGCTGTGGCTAAAGTTATTGTTATATTACATTGTAGTATACAATTTAAGAGGAACGGTAGGAGAACATCAGTCACGGGGTCCACCATGCTTTTTACATAGATGGTATTTGTAAAAAAATATGGTGACCTCCAAGACAGATTTTCTAAGACTACAACCCTTTAGTACAATGAAATTATTTACGAACCAAGATGGAAATGTTGAAGTTGGTACACAAATTCAAGGGATTAGGATTTGAAGGGGAAGGACGTTGAACACGATTGATTAAAATTTTCTTACAGTTTATATTAAGCAGAAATCAATACAAAAGAATTAATTTTTAAATTTATTATTTCCGTTTAATTTTGTAACGAATGAGTATATTACAAAGTTGTTAGTGAATAACATATGACATTTAAACTTATGAATGAGGTAGGTAAGGAAGGTAGTCTTAAATCTTTAACAGTAATATTTATTAATTTAAATTATAAATACTTTCAATTTCAATTTAATTTAGCACTTTTATCGACTTGTTCTGGCAACTGATGAGCTCTTTCAACACGTTTGAGTCGTGCCTCTCTGGTGTTTGCGTTGTTGAGGTTAGATTTTTTCGGTGGCATTTGACTGAAAATATTAATTTAATCGTTTAAAAATATATTAATTAATTATTATAATTATGTGATAATACTTACATGTATATATTTTATAATTATAGAATTTTGAACAATGAAGCACAAATAAGTAAAAAGCAGGAATAATTTCACTGTATTATCGTCACTATAATTTGAATTTGATTTACACTTCGGTCTAAGTAACACGTGGTTGGCTATGCTAACACCAAAAATTAAAAAAAGTAGAAATAATTGAATTTCACGGTATTTCGTTTACTACAAAATAAATTTAATTTATACTTTAGCCCCAATAACACGTGGTAAACATGCTATTGAATTGTAGCTTATATAACACGTTTGTCGGTTTACCATAGCAGTGCCATCTATTGATTACTTACTCAATCCAGTCGAAAAGTATCGACATCTGTTAGAATCTTTTGGAGTTAACAGATAATTGCAACTGCCAATTAATTATAGACAAATAATTTGCAATAAAATAAAATTGCGACTATAATTAAAGATCTTAGCTATCCTATCTCTCAAGTTGGACCAGACTGCTCACGGTGTGCCAATTTAATTTAAAAGCGGTTAAATAGTTTAGGAGTCCATCGCGGACAAACAACGTGACAGGAGAATTATATATATATATATATATATATATATATACATATATGTCTGTTAACGCTTTAGCGGTCGCAATTTTTGTTTGATCGTTACCAAATTCGGAATTTAATCGTTTTATGTAAAAAGGAAAATCAAGTTCATTAATGGCTGAAATCGGACCAGTGGGAGGGGAGGTTTAGAGGAGGGGGATTTTTGAAAATTCAAAATATCTCCGTTATTATGCATCGGATTGAAAAATTGTATAGAATCAATCTTATTGCAAATTAAATTAACTATAAATGTTCTATACATTTATTGTGTATCTTGAATATTAACCGAGATATTTGCATTTGTATTCTGTGAGTGATCGGCAGGGGCGGCTATGTTCGGGACTTTCCGCCGAGAGCTCTGGCGGCCGTTTCCGTTACTATTCGTCCCTTTTGAATAGATTTAGAGATACCTTACTACTACAGTTGTTAACAGTTTTCTCTATGGTATAACTTCACGTGGGAAATCTGCTTAGTTTACGCAGACCCTGCGTGACGAACCTTTTTATTATCGTTAGTATTTATTCACTTGATATTGCCTGCGCTATTAAGTTACCATTATTTAGATTTATCTATTACTAAACTTCACGAGGGAAATTTGCTTAGTTTGCGCAGCCCCTGCGTGACTGACATTTTGGACATTGAATTTTACCATAACCATCTCCGTTCCCACTGGTCCTACAACGTCATTTCATACAGGTAAATAGAGTTAAATAAGCCTACAGGCCCAGCCTCTATTGAGTGCTTTATAGATAAGGGAACAAGTTATTACATTCCTCTTTGGGTTGTGACACATTCACGTATTACACATAACTCATTAAAAAGTCCGTCACATAGGAGTTGAGTAAACTAAGCAGATTTCTCACGTAAAGTTTTATCTATATATATATCTATATATATATATATATATATATATATATATATATATATATATATATATATATATATATTCTGTTATCGCTCTAGCGGTCGCAATTTTTGTTTGATCGTTACCAAACTCGATATTTAGTCGTTTTATGTAAAAAGAAAGGTCAAGCTCGTTAACAGCTGAAATCGGACCAGGGGGGAGGGTGGGGTTAGAGGGGAGTATTTTTGAACATTCGAAATATCTCCGTTACTATACGTCGGATCGAAAAATTGTACAGAATCAATCTTATTGCAAATTAAATTTACTATAAGTATTGTTATATACATTTATTCTCTATCTTGAATATTAACCGAGATATTTGCATTTGTATTCTGCGTGTGGTCACCAGTAGGCTATGTTCGGACTTTCCTCCGAGAGCTCTGGCGGCTATTTCCATAACTATTCGTCCCTCGTGAATAGGTTTAGAGGTTAGGTTAACTGTTTTTTGGGGCTAGAAACTACTGGGTTATTACGCCCTAAATAATGTTTTAGGTTTAGAGGTTTCTTACTACTACAGTTGTTATTAGGCAGATTTCTCTATTGTATAACTTCACGTGGGAAATCTGCTTAGTTTACGCAGCGCCTGCGTGACGGACTGTTTTTATTTCGTGACATATCGATATGAATCAGCAGACTTGAGCCGCCATACTTTTTAAGCCATTCTCTGACTGGTGCGGCTAGAGGGAGGTGTAGAGATAGATTCAGCCGGTAGTTTATTCTTTTTGTGTAGTTGATTTTCTTCTGATGAGGCGCCAGAAGGACGTGAAACTTGTAGAGAAATAAAATCGATATGATTATTAAATTAATCATTTGAAGTATTCATTATTTTGTTGCCCTTCTGCCTTAGGTTAGTTAAAGTAAAGTTAAATGGGTCCCATTTTCACCATAGTTTATGTGGTGATTCTAGATTATCGAAGGACACCCATTTAATGAAGATTATTTATTTATTTATTATGGAGCGTTCTCTACGACGTGATTTTACTCTTAAAAAAACAAACAATGAATATAAATAAAATAAAGAATGAAAACATTAACAGGAAAAAAATAAACAATAAAATTAGAATAAAACAAACTAATAACGCAACCCAATAACAAAAGGCAACCAAATGACAGAACGCAACTAAATAACAAAACGCAACTAAATAACCAAACGCAACCAAATAAGAAAACTCAATCAAAGACACAAAAAAACACTAATCAACAAATAAATAAACTAAAAACAAACAAAAACGAAAACAAAATATTAAATTTAACAAAAAAACTAGATAATTAAAAAACTATTAAGACAAATGAAAATACGAAAACAATTATATACTTTCTATGGTTTAAATTAAAACTAAAATCAAATAATTAAAAATTAGTATGTAAATAAATTAAATTAACAGATTAAATTGTTTAATATCTTAAACATTCACAATTATATACTCCCACTTTCTCTATCATATATACAAACACAGATTATTAAATCATAATTAATAGAAAAACACATATTAGTCAAAAAGTCCGTCACGCAGGGGCAGCTTAAACTAAGCAAATTTCCCACGTGAAGGTTTACAATAGATACATATACATACAGGTAACACCACCATGAATGCTCAGTAAATTTATAATGCAAGTTAATAATCTCTACAAGTGAAAGCGGCCGAATTGTAAACAAACAGGCCAGCCAACCTGGAGGGGGTCTAAAGAATGTATTTGCATATATCTCACAAAATAAAAATTTCAATGAAAACAATATTTGGCATTTAGGTTTCGTATAATATGGTTTATTATATAACAGTATATTGTTCGTGTAACACTAGTAGGAGTGGGGGTTTACTGAATGCTGAAAACTGAAAAAATGCCAACATCTCCGTTAATATTCAAGATAAAGAATAAATGTATATATAAGGTGTATTATAAAAATTTTTCGTTTGTACACGATCCGACTTATAGTGACGGAGATATATCGAATTTACAAAATTCTCCTCCTCTAAACCCCCCCCCCCCCTTGGTCTGATTCCAGCCGTTAACGAACTTGATCTTTCTCTTTACATAAAGAGACTAAATATCGAGTTTGGTAACGATTAAACAAGAATTGTGACCTCTAGACCGGTAATAGACATATATATATATATATATATATATATATATATATATATATATATATATATACATACACAGTTCCGTCATCTCCTGGGTAGGATCGATGGAAATTTGAAGAAAAATGTCAAAAATCGCGTCATGAGTACGACCTCAATAGCAGATTTTATAGTTTTCCGCTTTCAGTAAACCCCTACTCCTACTAATGTTATATTAATAATAAGCTGTTTTATTTATTTATTTATTTGAAGAGCACCGCATCTAGGCAACGTCGCTCAGTACCATTCATGAACCATTTCATTACAAGGTTAAATACCAAATATTGTTTTCATTGAACTTTTATTTTGTGAGATATATGCAAATACGTTCTGGTGAACCCCCCGCCCTCCTTCTTGTGTTCTTGGATTACTAAAATATGACTGATTGAGATCAAAATGATTCTGATTCATTACAAATTACAGCCGATTTCCGTTGTGGAGATTATTAACTTGTAAATTCACTGAAGGATTTCTCATTACCATTTGTATTTATTCGCTTAAAATTCACGTTAGGGTTACCAGTATGTAGATTTATCTATTGTAAAACTCCACTTGGGAAATCTGCTTAGTTCACTCAGCCCCTGAGTGACGGACATTTATTAGGCCTAAAGGTAGCTTTCTCATGCCATATCAGTGAGCGGGAATCCGCTTGATTTACGCAGCCCCTGCGCACACTGGAGCGAGTGATAGGGTAAGCCGGACATTCATTAATATATCCGTTTCTACTGGTCTAGAATATTGATTCTGGTCTCATTTTAAAGCACATCCAATACTCTATTGAACTACCTCATCAGCAATTTTGCCAGATGCGATATAACGGTAGGATGAATTTTAAATGTGTACATACAGATTATGTATCGCTTACTTAGTAGAGAATTGTGATTTGTAGACACATAGTATCAACATATGTTTTATAAATTTTTATTTTTTAGCAGATTTCCCTTAAGGGAAATCAGCTATTGAGGTTGTACTCATGACGGAATTTTCGACATTTTTCTTCAAATGTCCATCGATCCTACCTAATAGATGACGAAAATGAGGTCCGTTCAAAACTGTATATATATATATATATATATATATATATATATATATATATATATATATATATATACTTGTCTGTTACCGCTCTAGCGGTCGCAATTTTTGTTTAATCCTTACCAAACTTCATATTTAAGCGTTTTATGTTAAAATAAAGATCAAGTTCGTTAACGGCTGAAATTGGACCAGTGGGAGAGGGGGTTTAGAGGAGAGGATTTTTGAAAATTCGAAATATCTCCGTTACTATACGTCGGATCGAAAAATTATACAGAATCAAACTTATTACAAATTAAAGTTACTATAAATATTGTTATATACATTTATTCTCTATCTTGAATATTAACCGAGATATTTGCATTTTTCAGTTTTCACCAAACCGCCACTTCTACTCATGTTACGTAAACAATACTCTGATACATAATAAATCACATTATTGGAAGTTTAAATACCAAAAATTGTATTCAAGAGACCTTTATTATACGAGATACATGGAAATATGTACTGGTGACTCCCCCCCCCATCTTAAAGTTTTGGATTACTAAAATTTTATTGATTGAGATAACAATTATTCTGACTCATTATTAATTACAGTACTAGATATAGTAAGTAGTTCTCAATAAAATTAATGTGTTATATTCTGATATATTTCAGTAATTGTTTTTCTTTCCGGTGTGAGGCGGGACCCGTTTGTTTACATTTCTAACCTAACGCTTCCTGTCGGCAGGCTATTGAAATTGGATGAAACATTTCTTATTTACGTTTGTATTTATTCACGGTGTTGTGTTAGCAGTATGTATATTTATCTATTACTAAACTTCACGAGGGAAATCTGCTTAGTTTACGCAGCCCCTGCGTGACGGACTTTTATTTTTTAGCAGATTTCCCTTAAGGGAATCAGCTTTTGAGGTCGTACTCATGACGCGATTTTCGAAACATTTCTTCAAATGTCCATCAATCCTACCCAGGAGATGACGAAAATGAGGTCCCTTCAAAATATATATATATATATATATATATATATATATATATATATATATGTCTGTTAACGCTCTAAAGGCTGCAATTTTTGTTTGATCGTTACCAAACTCGATATTTAAACGTTTTATGCAAAAAGACGGATCAAGTTCGTTAATGGCTGAAATCGGACGAGTGGGAGGGGAGGGGGGTTTAGAGGGGGAATTTTCGAAAATTTGAAATATCTCCGTTACCATAAGTCGGATCAAAAAATTGTATAGAACCAATCTTATTCTAAACTAAATGTACAATGGATATTGTTCTATACATTTATTCTCTATCTTGAATACTAACCGAGATATTTGCATTTTTATTAGTTGTGGGCCGATAACGGAGGACTCAATTTCCCGTCAAAAGCTAGTTCGGCCATTTGCCGTAACTTTCGGCTCTCGTATGGAGATATCTGTATTGTATAACTTCACGTGGGATATCTGCTTAGTTTACGCAGCCCCTGCGTGACGGACTTTTTAATAAATTGAAGTTCACAAACGCAATACTAAAATTGTAAATAAAAATATATCTAGAATAATAATTTAAAAAAAAAAAAATCTATGTATTTAATTTAATAATGAGAATTTGTAAGCTGGAAGAATATCTAACAAGTCTAAAATTTCAAATGTTTTTTATAAGGTCCGCGGGAGGAATAATACGTCTTCCGCACCGAAAGTGTTAACACTAAAAGTGAAATATTTAATGAATAGCCAAGTTTAGGCAAGATCTGACGACGTTATATATAAGACAATATACTCCTAAAAGCATGCCAAGTGGTATTTTTTCAAGCAAATACAAGCGATTTGCGAATTCAATTAAATAAAATTATTTTCAGCTCGATGTAAAAAAAAAAAAAAAATTAGAGGAATTTTAAAAACCTTTTGTGCCAGTTTTTGATTTGTTATAATACCCTTAATGTGTACTGGAAGCAACAATAATTTATAAAATGAAATAAGAGTTCACGACGAATTTAATAAGTCAAGGCCTTTTTTAATATAGCAATTATAACCAGGCATTATGTAAAAACCATTGCAATAATATGGCTAAAGATCATTCTGCTCAATTGAAAAGGGTTTATGTGGTACTAACAATACAATCAAAATCCCAAATTAAAACCTTTATTTTTTCCCCCAATGTCCAACATTACTGAAGGATCGCTCCAGTGTGCTGCGTTTCGAGGGCTATAGTTGACATGGTGTAGCGGGCAGCTGGTTTGCCGAAGAGCCGCCAGATGGAGAGAGTGTAGGAGGCGCATGCCCTCTCCATAGGAGCCGCATCGCTCCAAGTACTCGTAACGATTCAGTCCGCCTCTTGCTGTGTCTCTGAGTGGTTCGGTCGCTCCTGGCTCTCTCGCTGACTCGCCGAGATATCGCGCTCATGTCGCTGACAGCTAACAGCTGACTACCCTCCTCGTCTCATGGATGAAGCACTCTCGTCTCCCCAATGAGCGGAGAAGCACTTAGACTGATCAAATCTAATGGTTACAATATGCCAGTCCAGGCGGTTCGTATGCACAGGAAGGATACGTCAGAAGTCAGCTGCTGTCTCAAATACATCATATTTGGATTCAATGTATTATTTTGGGTGAGTACTTGTATGTCTATCTCAGTAAATCATTGTACTCAGATTACAAACAATCCACATGTACAACCATTTAAACATAATTCCTTCTTGCATGTTGTGTACATTTTATACAAAGTCCTGCTTTATGTTGAAACTATCTAGATTTGTTTTAATGGAGTCAGTCAGTACACCGATTGTTACCATACTTAATGAACGCTACAAACAATCCAAACAAGTTTTAATCCACATCTACAACCATTTAAAAATAATTCCTTCTTGCATGTTGAATACATTTTTTACAAAGTCCTCCTTTATGTTGCAACTATCTATATATGTTTTACTGGAGTCAGTAAGTACACCGAATGTTGCTGTGAGTTACAAACAATCCGAAAATGTTATAATCCACATGTACAACCATTTAAAGATAATTCTTTCTTGCATGTTGAATACATTTTTTACAAAGTCCTGCTTGATGTTTGAAATTGTCTTGAATATTTTACTGGAGCCAGTGCACCGATTGTTACTGTACTTAATGAACGCTACCAACAATCCAAACAAGTTTTAAGCCACATATACTGATGTACATATAAAGATACTGATGTTTACATGTAAAGATAACTGCTTCTTGCATTTCGTTTACGTTTTTTACATAGCCCTTCTTCATTGTCAACTATCTGGAATGTTTTACTGCAAGACAGTTCAGGGAATTTGTTGCTGAACTTATGCAGGCTCCAAACAATCCGAAAAAAAAGAAGAGAATTGCATGCATGATTTGTGTAGTCTTTTTGCAAAGTCCTGCTTGATGTTGAAACTATCTTCAATATTTTACTGGAGTCAGTTCATCGAATGTTACAGAACTTATGTATGTTCCAATAATCCGAAGAAGTTGTGAACTTGTAGTAAACCTTAAAAGATATTTGTTTTGTGCATGATGTGTAGGTTTAGTTTTTTATACAAAGCCCTTCTTGATGTTGCAACTACCTTGAATGTTCAGTAAAGGACTGTTCACCTTATGTTGGGGTACTCATTCAAGTAAAAAAAACCCAAAGAAATTTTAAATCGCGTGTACAAGAATTTATAAATAATTGCGTCATGATGTGTTCTTTTTATAAAAAGTTTTGTTTGATATTGAAATTGTCTTGAATGTTTTACTGTACACTGAATGTTGCTATACTTATTGTGTTTGACTATTACGGGTTTTAAAGCATGATAAAGTAGTATTGTTTTCTTATTTTATACTTGACTATGGAGTAGTCAAATGCATTCTGTAATTACCATGATGAAGTTCACCAATAGTGGATAAGTTGACAAACTTTAGAGCTTCGTTCTATGACAAATAACGTGACAACTTCCTTGTCTATTTATCAAGTCATCCTAAAAGTAAACACAGCTGAATTAACGAGGAAGCATCAAGCACCGGGTAATGTGAAATTAAGAGGTTCACAAGACGACTTTCTTTACTCACCATCTGTTAAGAATTAATCTGTGTAGCGACAACAGAAGTATAGGAATTCTCCAAGCTGAGAATTTCTTATCAAATTAATTCTTAATTACAATTCTGACGGGTAAGAAGCATCTCATCTAAAACGGAGGTGGTTTAGTCAGAGTTGCATTTAGTAATTATAAAAAAAAAGCCCGTCACGCAGGGGCTGTGTAAACTAAGCAGATTTCCCACATGAAGTTTTACAATAAATAAACATACATACTGGTAACACTGAACACCACCGTGAATATTAAGTTGAACAGATAGAAATAAATATTCTTAAACGGAATGAAAATTACTGAAATATATCTGGATATATCGTATTAATTTTATTGAAAACTATTTACTATATCTAGTACTGTAATTTGTAATGAATCAGAATAATTTTTATCTCAAAGACTCAAATTTTAATAGCCCATGAATTAGAGACGGAGAGTTGGGGCGTTAACAGAACGTATTTGAATGTATCTCGTATAATAAAGACCTCTTGAAAACAATATTTGGTATTTAAGCTTCCAATAAAGTGGTTTACTATATAACAGAGTATTGATTATGTGACGTGAGTAGGAGTGGGGGTTAGCTGAAGCCCAAAAACTAAAAAAATGCAAATATCTCGGTTAATATTCACATTATTATATATATATATATATATATATATATATATATATATATATATATACATACAATTTTGAATTGTTCTTGTCATCTTTTGGGTAGGATCGATGGATATTTGAGAACATTTATCGAAAATGAGTACAACCTCAGTAGTTGATTTCCCTTAAGGGGAATCTGCTTTTAGTGTGAGACCCAAACTGTTTTTACTGTTAGCCTCAAGCCCAGGAGCTCATAGGAGAATGAAAGAAGCACTGAATTAAGCGTCGAGAATAAATGATTACCTCTAAAGAAAATAATATGTAATGTGCTATAAGTGTGCCTCGTGCTAGAATATTTACTGTTACATCTGATTAAGTGGGACCTAGATAGAGATTCAAAAGGCATCGCACAAGGCTACACTTTAGCACTTCTTCTCTTTAATTAGTAGATATTTCAAGATTTAATAGGAGCTATTGTCCTTTAAAAATATATGCAGAAGAAGAATACATTTTGCTCAGATATAATAGTTATTTATTATACAAGTAGCGAAAGTAGATCATTTTACCACTCGAGTGAAACATTTACCCACACGAGCGAAGCGAGTCTGGTAATTTCACGAGAGTTGTAAAGTCTACTTTCGTCACGAGTGTAATATTAAATTTTTTCTGTAATCGTGTAATACATGATCAGATCTAACAAGAATATGAACAAAATTAGGATGTTGTGAAGATTATGTTACGTTGTTGGTAGGTTATAAGCATGGTTGTGAAAGGTTATAAGCATAGTTATAAAACAACTAGTGATGATTGTGAAGTAGTGCAGTTATAAACAAGGAAGGTAATTATTATTATATTTAAATTTTAAAATATATTGATTATGTCCACCAATAATTCATTCACATTTCAATTTATTTTGTTAAAATAAATTCTTACAATGTTAAGAAACATTTAAAAGCATTTAATTTCCAACTTCAAATTATTTTTTAATTTATACTTATTACTAATTAATAAGAGTGATTACTTTCTTCACTCTATTGCAAAATGTTTCACTTTCTTCACTCATTTCAGTTTAGTAATGTTACCATTATTCAACGATTACAGAAAAAGTATTTTTCACAATAAAATTATATTCTATAAATGTCCTCACGCAGGGGCTGCGTAAAACAATCAGATTTCCCACTTGATGGTATAAAACATTTGTGGTTCCGTCTCACCACATATTCTCTATTTCTACGTTAAAAAAAAGTATGTAATCAAACAGATTTCCCACGTGCGTTACATATTCTCATTTATCACAAAAGGTAAAACTCCAATGAGAACAATATTTGATATTTAGGCTTCAAATAAAGTGCTTCAAAACACAATAGCATATATTTAATATGAGAAAAGTTGGAGTGGGGGTTTACTGAAGACCGAAAACTAAAAAATGCCAACATATCAATTAATATTCACGAGAGTGAAAAAATGTACATAACAACACTTATAGAACATTACATTTGCAATACGATTTAAATCTATACAATTTTTCGATCCAACGCATAATAACGTAGATATTAATTATTTTCGAAATTCTCCCCCTTTTCCGATTTCAGCCGTTAACGAACTTGATTTTTCTTTTTATATAGAACGATTATATATCAAGTTTGGTAACGATAAGACAAAAATTGCGACAGGTAGAGTGGTAACTAACAAATATATAAATCTATATACAATTTTGAACGGACCTCATTTGCGTCATCTTCTATTATGTAGGATCGTTGGGCATTTGAAGAAAAATGTCGAAAATCGTGTCATGAGTACGACCTTAATAGCTGAAATGCAAATATATCGTTTAATAACCAAGGTAATTAAAAAAAGAGTATAACAATATTCATAGAACATTAAGCAATTGCAATAAGATTGTTTCTATACATTTTTTCGTTCCGATGTGTAATAACGGAGATATTTCCAAGTTTCATAATTTCCCCCTCCCACTGGTTTCATTTCAGTCAATAACGAATTTTTTCACGACGAAACTTTGAACGTAGTTTTGCATTAAACCCTTATATACGCGTTTGTTAACGATCAAACAATTATTGCGACGTCTTGAGTGGCAATATTATTATTATTTATTTGAGATGCCCCTACAATGGCGATTCATCTATTAACATGTTTGAATATAATTTTACAAAATTAAATAAATATTAACATTTTTTCAAAGCTTAATGTTACAAAAGTACAAAATAAATAGGTCCATGAGTGACAATAGGGAAGTACTGTTTATTAGAAGACATGCTCTGGAATCGACTAGTGGATAAATTTTCCAAAAAGAAATAGATGTCGAGTAATACATTGAGATTTGCTAAAAGGCCGTTTGCACTTAGAAAAGCAAAACAATGTCAAATGACGAAAGTAAAAGTGATAAATACATTGTACTAAATTCAAGTAATTATAATCAGAAACAGCTGTCAACACTACATCAGGTTTGCTCAGGGAAAATAATATATTAATAAACATTCCTAATGAGCAGAGTTGCTGAATGATTAATTGGAATTAAATGGCTGAAAATGGTAATTTTGCTAATGTTTGTCGTAATGTCCTCTTCGACTGAAGCTTTTGAGATGTATATACATAAAATTCCGTCACGTAGTGGCTGCGCTAACTAAGCAGATTTCCCACGTGCACCACGTATTTGCATTTATCTTAAGAGTTCAATAAGAACAATATTTGGTATTTAAGCTTCAAATCAAGTGCTTCATAACATAATAGAATATTGTTAATATGAGATGAGTAGGAGTGGGGCTTTACTTAGGACCGAAAACTAAAAAAATGCAAATATCTCAGTTAATAATGAAGATATTGAAAAAATGTACGTAACTATATTTATAGAACAGTACATTTGCAATGGTTCTATACAATTTTTCGATCCGACGCGTAATAACGGAGATATGAAGACTTTCGGAAATTCTTCCTCTCTGAACCCCCCTCCCCCTGATCCGATTTCAGCCGTAAACGAACTTGACCTTTCTTCTTGTATAAAACTGATTATATATCAAATTTGGTAACGGTAAGACAAAAATTGCGACCGCTAGAGCGGTAACAGACAAATATATATATATATATATATATATATATATATATATATATATATATATATATAAATATATATACACAGTTTTGTACGGACCTCATTTTCGTCAGGTCCTTGGTAGGATCGATGGACATTTGAAGAAAAATGTAGAAAATCGCGTCATGAGTACAACCTCAATAGCTGATATCCCTTAAGGGAAATCTGCTAAAATTTCATCTTATAACTCAGGTACACTAGTCTTGTACAACGTTTATTTTGTCCCTTAAAAATAAAGTTAATTCAAGTCTTTTTTTAGAATGATTTTCATCTAATCTCACGAAGTCGATACCATTCAAACTGAGGAAATAAGAAAACGATGAATAAAAACATACAGACAACCACTCCATTTAAATAGACCAAAAGTTCCGAGAACATTTCTTAGGTTCTCAAGCATATCGACCTGTGGTTTGTGGTGTATTTTTAGACATTGTATTTTCTATAAAAGTATGATATAAAAAGTCAGGGGTCATCTGTACACCGGTCGGGCGAGCTTAATGCCAACTTTTCTCCGTGGAATTTTTGTATTTGCCTATCTATTTGACAATGAAAAAGTTATTTGAGACACCCTGTATATTATAGATATATAATATTTATTATTTATTTTACGAGCTTTGCAACTTAGGCGATGTTACTCATTTAAAATTGAAAAAGAGAAATGTAACTGCTAATAGAAGAATACAAATAAATACCGTCACGCAGGTACTGTGTAAACTAGGCAGATTTCCCAATTAAAGTTTTTCAATAGATAAATCAACTGGTAGCACTTACCACCGTGAATATTATCATGAGTACGACATCAATAGCTAATGTCCCTTAAGAGATGTCTGCTTTAATGTGAAAGAAGTTTGTATTCATTCACTAATAAGTAGTCCCAAGCTGGTTGGAATAGGTTGACAACCTGGCCCGATTGGCCATTACACCATAAAGCCAGCTGTTAATAAATAAACTGTAACAAAATGAAGCATTCCAAAAGAAAAAAAAATTCTATCTTCGCTTCCAATTTAACGTTATATTCGTGACGGACTCATTATCTGGAGATGATTAACTGATAAGCTGTGAAAATTGTCAAATGTCCGCAAAAATTGAACAAGACAACCAGAGTAAACAGCAACCTCCAAGCATGGCAGACTGGCTGCGTGAAATAAGCAGATTTCCCACGAAGAGGTTTACAGTAGATAAATATTCATACAGGTAAGACACTGCCTTGAATGTTAAGTGAATAAATACAAACAGTAATGAGAAATCTTTCAGTCCATTTACAATACAAATTAATAATCTCTAAAACGGAAAGCCTCTGAATTGTAAACAAAGAGCCCAGCCAACCTGGCAGCGCTGAATAGATAGATAGACCGGAAAGAAACATTTAAAGAAATATATATGAATATTACATATTAATTTGATAGAAATCTATACTGTGCTATATACTATATCTAGTGGGGTAATTTGGAATGAATCAGAATAATTTCTATCTCAGTCACTCAGATTTTTGTAATCCAAGAAAAAAATAAGGGGGGTGGGGGCCAACAGAACGTATGTGTTTGTATCTCGTTAAATAAGGTTTTGTTGAAATCAATATTTGGCATTTAACCTAGTAACAAAATGGTTCACAATATAACAGCTTATTATTAATATGACACTAGTAGGAGTGGGGGTTTACTGAAAGCGGAAAACTATAAAATCCAAATATCTCGGTTAGTACTCATTATACGGAAAATATGTATAGAACAATATTTATAGTAAATTTAATTTGCAAAAAGATTGCATTTTTCGATCCGACGTATAGTAACAGAGATATTTCAAATTCTCGTTACCCCTTCCCTCTAAACCCCCTCCCCCTGATTCCATTTCTCCGTTAGCGAACTTATCTTTCTTTTTGCATAAAACGACTAAATATTGAATTTGGCAAGGATTAAACAATAATTGCGACCGCTAGAGCGGTAACAGGCATATATATATATATATATATATATATATATATATATATATATATATATATACACACACATACAGTTTTGAGCGGACCTCATTGTCGATATCTCCTAGATATGATCGATGGACATTTGAAGAAAAATTTCCAAAATCGCGTCATGAGTACGACCTCAATAGCTGATTTCTCTTAACGGAAATGATTTTGTACGTCGTATTTGAAATCTTTCCACAAATGTCCATCGATTCTACCTAGGAGATGTCGAAAATGAGGTCCCTTCAAAATTATTTATATATATATATATATATATATATATATATATATATATATAAATATATATATATATATATATATATATATATATATATATATATATATGTGTTGCATTTTGCAGTTTTCAGTCTACAGTAAACGCCCACTTTTAGTCACCGCACTTCAAAAAAGTCCGTCACGCAGGCGCTGCGTAAACTAAGCAGATTTCCCACGTGAAGTTTTACAATAGAGAAATCTGCCTAATAACAACTGTAGTAATAAGAAACCTCTAAACCTAAAACATTACTTAGGGCGTAATAACCAAGTAGTTTCTAGCCCCAAAAAACAGTTAACCTAACCACTAAACCTATTCACGAGGGACGAATAGTTATGGAAACGGCCACCAGAGCTCTCGGCGGAAAGTCCGAACATAGCCTACTGGTGACCACACGCAGAATACAAATGCAAATATCTCGGTTAATATTCAAGATAGAGAAAAAATGTATATAACAATATTTATAGTAAATTTCATTTACAATAAGATTGATTCTATACAATTGTTCGATCCGATGCATAATAACGGAGATATTTTGAATTTTCAAAAATCCCCCCTCTAAACCCCCTCCTCCCACTAGTCCGATTTCAGCCATTAACGAACTTGATCTCTCTTTTTACGTAAAACGCTTAAATATGAAGTTTGGTAACGATCAAACAAAAATTGCGACCGCTAGAGCGTTAACAGACAAATATATATATATATATATAATTTTGAACGGACCTCATTTTCGTCATCTCCTGGGTAGGATCGATGAACATTTGAGGAAATTTTTCAAAACTCGCGTCATGAGTACGACCTCAATAGCTGATTTCCCTTAAGGGAAATCTGCTAATAAGAGGATATGTCATGAAACATTTTATGTATAAGCATAAGTACCAAATATTGTATTCAACCCACATTTATTGTGTCATAAAAAGGCATATGAGGTGTAGTGACGTCATCAATTAACATTTTATTGACTCATCCGATTTTTTTTTTTTTGTTGGAAATAGAGAATATATGGATGTCCAACTATCAGGATTTAATGTGTATAATCATGTGTAATTGGGTCAAAATAATTCAAAGAGTAATCCAATATAAAACATTCAAACAAGTCTGTATTAATTAGTATTCGGTATAACATTTAATATGTATTAAAAAAAAACAGTTAACCTAACCTCTAAACCTATTCACGAGGGACGAATAGTTATAGAAACGGCCGCCAGAGCTCTCGGCGGAAAGTCCGAACATGCAGATTACAAATGCAAATATCTCGGTTAATATTCAAGATAGAGAATAAATGCATATAACAATATTTATAGTAAATTTAATTTCCAATAAGATTGGTTCTATACAATTTTTCGATCCGATGCATAATAACGGAGATATTTTGAATTTTTGAAAATCCCCCCTCTAAACCCCCCCTCCCACTGGTCCGATTTCAGCCGTTAACGAACTTGATCTTCCTTTTTACATAAAACGATTAAATACCGAGTTTGGTAACGATCAAACTAAAATTGCGACCGCTAGAGTGTTAACAGACAAATATGTCTATATGAACGGACCTCATTTTCGTCATCTCATGGGTAGGATCGATGGACATTTGAAGAAATTTTTCGAATATTCCGTCATGAGACCGACCTCAATAGCTGATTTCCCTTAAGGGAAATCTGCTAAAATAACTTCACCTTATTATAGCACTTAATACCCTACTATTTTACACAAAGAGAGGTTAACTCTACTCTACGAAGTTGTGTATTTAGTAATTTGAATCTCTTGCTGGGTTAGACATATGCAAATTAATGTTGCCGTTATAATTTACTCTAAGTATCCTGGACGCTCGGTTAACTAATTTTGAATGCAAATTAGGCAAGCAATATCACACACAAACACACACACACAATTATAAATGGGAGGGATGTTTCAGGACACATCTGGCTACCCTTCCTGTTTACGGTCCTTCTTTATTTTTTTTTTAAACATCTAAATCACTATTTAGTATTTTATAAAACGATATATTTCAATTTTTTCAGTCAATGCCCAAATAGTTAATTAAGGTCAACTACAATTATAAGGGTGGACAGCCTGGCTAGAAAAAGTCCGTCACGCAGGGGCTGCGTAAACTAAGCAGATTTCCCACGTGAAGTTTTACAATAGAGAAATCCGCTTAATAACAACAGTAGTAGTAGGGAATCTCTAAACCTATTCACGAGGGACGAATTTGTTACCGAAACGGCCCGCACTAGCTCTCGGTGGGGGGGTCCCGAACATAGCCAACTCCTGCCGACCATACACATGCATACAAATGCAAATATCTCGGTTAATATTCAAGATATAGAAAAGTCCGTCTACGCAGGGGCTGCGTAAACCAAGCAGATTTCCCACGTGAAGTTTTACAATGGAGAAATTTCAAAATAGAGAGCCAGACAGGTACGGGAACGGCCCGAACTAGCTTTTGGCGGAAACTCACGTCTAGATCCAAAGTTATCCGATCTATTTCAGAAGCTAAAAACAGAAAAATGCATATATCTCGGTTAATATTCAAGATAGAGAATAAATGTAATAACACTATTTATAGTAAATTCAATTTGCAATAAGATTGATTCTATACAATTTCTCGATCCGACTTATAGTAACGGAGATATTTCGAATTTTCGATAAACCCCCCCTCCCACTGGTCCGAGTTCAGCCGTTAACGAACTTGATCTGTCTTTTTACATAAAACGTTTAAATATCGAGTTTGTGTATATATATATATATATATATATATATATATACATATATATATATGTATATATATATAGATATAGATATATATATATATATATACAATTTTGAACGGACCTCATTTTCGTCATCTCCTGGGTAGGATCGATGGATATTTGAAGAAATGTTTTGAAACTCGCGTCATGAGTACGACCTCAATAGCTGATTTCCCTTAAGAGAAATCTGCTAAAACATGCATTACGACGTTTATAGAACATTTAATTTTCAAAAAGAATACTTCTTTGCAAGTTTTCGATACGGCTCATAATAACAAATATATTTGTAATTTTCAAAATTCCTCACTTCTAAACTCCCCCTTCTACTGGTCCCATTTCAGCCATTAACGAACTTGATCTTTAGTTTTGCATGAAACACTTATACATCCAGTTATGTAACGATCGGGCAAAAATTGCTACCGCTAACTATATATACATAAAATTTTGTACAGACCTCATTTTTGTCATCTGAGTAGGATTGATGGACATTTGAAGAGATTTTTCTGAATGATATTTGCTAATCATGTGAATTTTAGTTCCACCCCTCCAGTTTCGGCTCGTCTCTAGTGCTAGTGCTTAGTGCTAAGGAATTTATAATTTACTTGTGCTTGAAACGGTTTAATATCGATTACGGCATTGATCAAATAAAAATGTATGTACTAGAAATTAAAATCTTAAATGATGACTTCTCACCGAGTATATTTGCAAATATCTGACGCAGTAAGAGTTAAATGAAACTAATATTTGATGTTTCACCTTAGAATGAAACGTTATGTTTCAGCTTATTTTTAATATAGGATGAGTAGAAATGGGTTCTAAAAATGTTTGATCCATCTCATGATATCAGAAATATTTTTAATTTTCGGTATTCGAATACATATATATATATATATATATATATATATATATATGTGTGTGTGTGTGTGTGTGTGTGTGTGTGTGTGTGTGTGTGTGTGTGTGTGTGTGTGTGTGTGTATTACTGTTTGGATCTAGAGGAGTTATACCCAAGTCGACTGCACAATATCTTCAAGACCTTAACTTAAAGAATAATAAGAAATATGTCAACCAATATTCTAAAAGCGTCCATCATAATAGTGAATTACCATTTATAGAATAATAAAGCATGACTTAAGCTGCTCCCTTAGCAACATCCCCAACAGAAAAGATATTTATATAATATTAACTAAAATGGAAATAAATTACCTTTGATAAGGCAGATAAGAAGGCTGACCTCTATAGGTAACCCCAAAAAAAGGCAGCTTAATTTGTTTGTATATATATGTGTTTATATATATATATATTTCGGACTCGATTTTCGTCATCTCATAGGTTGCATAGAAGGGCATTTGAAGAATGTTTTCGAAAATCGCATCTCATCCTCAATATCCGATTTCCTTTACCGTATTGCGCGATTAATCTTTAACTGGTTGAAATAGAAATATTTGCTCCCATGGAAATATTGAAAATGGTTTATTCAAACAGTTATTCCGATTTTTATACCAGTTATTTTGGGCGAGCACAGATAAATTAATTTTGACTGGCATAATCATTTACATTACTGAAACTATTCCATCTATGAATAATCAAGTTTGACCAGCGGCCCCTTGGCTTACATTACACAGTTATTCATAATGAACTCACTTAGGCTATTTCTGATACTGATCAATAAATATGCTAGAATATTCAGAATATTAACATAAATTGGGTCGAACAGTGAAATAATGGATAGCTAATGTGTTCAATTAGTTAACGTTGCGTTCTTGGACTAATAGAGAATTTATTAATTTTAGCAGGCTCCCTCAGCCCCCCCCCAAATCAAAATGATAAAAACTTGATTTAAATCGACTTCCATGTTTATTGTTCCTGTGGTTATCGGTCTTAATAAAATCGCTAGAAGATATAGGCAGGCCAATAAAAACTCTGAGAGGAAATCTATTTATTTGAATAAATAAATTCTAACTATAAAATAAAAGACACTACTCGTAAATGGCAATCAAGTAATCGGAAAACTTGAAAAGAAGTAGTTCTTGCTCGTTAGAGGCATGGCCATTGACACAGCAACACACGGACACCTCATGACTAGGACTGAACCACATTTATGTACACTGTGCAATACACAACTAACTATCAAACACTTACTTACAGACTGCAGACTAATAACTGGCAAGACCTTTCCTTCAAACCTTTCAGAACTACTACACGACAACTGCCCACACATCGTGACAATCATGAAACACCTCCAACAGATACATCTTTGCAACTACATTTAAAACGTTTATCAAACATTAGACTTAAAGAATTAGAACCTACTACCATTAATATCCACTAGAGAAAATGTAACCGTGCCCTGGCTCCTACGACTGTTGACATTGTAACGTATTATTCTTTTATAATAAGGTGGCTATACCAATTTTTAGTTTTATGAGTACATATGAATCGCTAAAAGTCCGTCACGCAGGGGATGCGTAAACTAAGCAGATTTCCCACGTGAAGTTTTACAATAGAGAAATCTGCCTAATAACAACTGTAGTAGTAAGAAACCTCAACCTATTCACGAGGGACGAATAGTTACGGAAACGTCCGCCAGAGCTCTCGGCGGAAAGCCCAAACATAGCCGACTCCTGCCGACCACACGCAGAATACAAATGCAAATATCTCAAGAACAATATTTATTGTAAATTCAATTTACAATAAGATACATTCTATACAATTTTTCGATCTGACGGATAATAACGGAGATGTTTTGAATTTTAAAAAATCGCCCCCTCTAAACCCACGGGTCCGATATCAGCCATTAAGGAACTTGATCTTCCTTTTTACATAAAACGATTGAAATCCGAGTTTGGTAACGATCAATGAAAAATTTCGACCGCTAGAGCGTTAATAGACAAATATATATATATATATATATATATATATATATATATATATATATATATATATATACATATACATAATTTTGAACGGACCTCATTTTCGTCATCTCCTTGTTAGGATCGATGGATATTTGAAGAAATTTTTCGAAACTCGACCTCAATAGCTGATTTCCCTTAAGGGAAATCTGCTAAAATTGCGACACACCTAAATAAATAAAATTCTAACTGATTTCATTATTAAGTTATTTGGGATAAGCGTCGTCGGAATTTTAAAAATGTCCGTCACGCAGGGGCTGCGTAAACTAAGCAGATTTCCCTCGTGAAGTTTAACAATTGATAAATCTACATACTGGTAACACAACACCACCGCGAATATCAAATGAATAAATACAAACGGTAATAAGAAATATTTCAGTAAATTTTAATCATTTCCCGATGGGAAGCGTCTGAAATGTAAACAAGCAGGTCTGCCAAGCTCTCACCTGAAAAAAATACAATTACTGAAATATATCAGGATATAACAGATTAATTTTATTGGAAAGCTATTTACTATATTTAGTAGTTAAATTTATAATGAATTAGAATTATTTTTATCTTAAGCAATCAAATTTTAGTAGTCCGAGAACTTAAGACAGAGGTGTTCACCAAAATATATTTGCATGTATCTCATATGATAAACGTTTCTTGAATACAATATTATTGAGCTTTGAATAAAGCGATTTATTATATAACAGAGTATTGTTTATGTAACATGAGTTGAAGTGGGGGTTTGCTGAAGGCTGAAAACTGAAAGATAAATGCATACGGGTATAACAATATTTATAGTACGTTTCAGATTACAATAAGATTGATTCCGTACACTTTTTCGATCCGACGTTCGAACTACGTTCACTATTTCGAATTTACAGTTGTATAATTTAATTATTCATCGTTTTAAAAATTTCATTTTGATTCATCATATTTTAAATAGAATGACCCAAAGTAGCTGCAAATATGTAAAAAACATATTTTAGCGGGAATTAAGATAATAATATTATAAATAAATAATGAAAAATAAAAAGTATTGAGTGCAAAATGCAGACTGCAATAAAGGTGTAAATGTTTCGCTATTTGCTCATAACGTCGTGAATTATTGAAGAGGCTGCTCTAAAATCGTCTGCACTCTTTTTCCCAGGTTCCATTAACTTTTCACCTTTTCCCATAACGCTCAATAATTTTTCAATTCGACATTTGTAGTTTATTTTAAGCTTTTCCTCTTATAACTCATTGCATAAGAAGCAAACTGAAACAAATGGTTGCGTTGCGGCCAACATGATATTCACTTATACGTCTTTATGTCCTCAGAAATAAATATATTGAATTCTCTATTTTGTTTGTATTTATTTATTAACGCTCACATTTTGCAACTAAGGCTAACTGGGACGGGTTATGTACAGGTTACCGCCCTTTTAGCAGATTTTCCTTAAGGGAAATCAGCTATTGAGGTCGTACTCATGACGAAATTTTCTCCATAGATCCTACCCTGGACGAAATGGACGAAAATGAGACCCGTTCAAGACTATATATATATATATATATATATATATATATATATATATATTTGTCTGTTTACACTCTAGCGGTCGCAAGTTTTGTTTAATCGTCACCAAACGCGGTATGCAATCGTATTATGTAAAAAGGAAGATCAATTTCGTTAACGGCTGAAATCGGACCAGTGGGAGGGGGGGGGATGTTAGAGGGGGATTTTCGAAAATTCGAAATATCTCCGTTACTATACGTCGGAAAATAATATAGAACCAATCTTATTGCAAATTATATTTACTATAAACATTGTTATATACATTTATTCTCTATCTTGAATATTAACCGAGACATTTGCATTTTTATTAAGTGTAACTGGCGAGCTATTGCCGCTTCTATTTGTTCCCGCCGAAAGCTAGTTCAGCCGTTTCCGTAAGTGTTCGGCAATCGTATGGAGGTTTCTCTATTGTTTAACTTTACGTGGGAAATCCGCTTAGTTTGCGCAGCCCCTGCGTGACGGACTTTTCTATTCAGGTTGGGACTAAGAATTTTATTTAATGAACTCCGTCACTAAATAAATTCCTATTGCCCAAGTGGGAATCGAACTCGCCACTTTACCATGTGAGATTAAGGTCATCGCTTTAAATCACATGGCTAACCTGAGCCCCTGAAAATATTTTAGTATCTGCAAATAATATAGCATAGGGAAATCACGAATGAATAGCATACAATTAATTATTTTTATCTTCTCGTAGAAAAATAAAACTTCTTTGGCCCACCATTCTTTGACATTTAAGCATAAATGTAATTTTGACGAAGTTTAATTTTAGACAATCACAAAAACGTAACCAAGAGGAAGATAAAAGAAAATATACACATTATTAAAACCAACAAAGAGTATTGTTTGCATGAAAACTGAGATAAAGAATTTACACGACATGTTTATGAAATATTTAAATAAACAGCTATTCCTACGTTATGGTATAACACGCTCACATCTCGTCAAATATGTAATTCTCTAACAAAAAGAGTTCAATGAGAACAGCATTTTGGTATTTAATCTTCCAAAGTGCTTCATGGAGTAGCAGTTTATTGTTAATTGACAGGTGGAGGAGTATGGGTATTTATAGAAAACGAAAAAAATTCATATACCTCGGTTAATAATTAAGATAGTGAAAAAAACGTTTGTATCAACATTTATAGAACATTCCATTTGCAATAAGATTGGTTCTATACACTTTTTCAAATCTTCGAAATCTGCCCCTCCCCTCTACCAATGTGTCTCTTTCAGGCGTTAACGAACTTGTTCTTGCATTTTTCAGTTTTCAAACTTCCACTAACCAAACTATAAACCACTTTATTCGAACCTTAATACCAACTATTGTTTTCGAGAGAGCTCTCTTTTACGAGATACATGCAAATACGTTGTTTGGGCCCTCCCCCCGTCTACTTTTTTGAATAATTTGATTGATTGAGATAAAAATTATTCAGATTCAATATAAATTACAAAATTATATAGTAAATAGTTTTCCTTCATATTTATATATTATATTCAGATATAGTTCAGTAATTGTTTTTTTTTTTTTCCGTGGAAGAATATTTGTATCTTCTTTTATATTATATTATTCAGCTCTGAGAGCATGGCGGATCTGTTTTTTTGTACAATTCAGACCCATTCCATTGTCGAGTTCATTCAAATGTGAATTGGCTGAAAGGTTTCTCGTTTCCTTGTGTATTTATTTACTTTATATTTACTGTGTATTTGGAAATCTGCATAGTTTACGCAGCCCCTGAGCGACGGAATTTTTTTACTTACTGTAATTGTTGTAAAGAGGAATCCTGTAAAGATATTCTTGGATAAAGATATATACTGGCTGAGTAGGAAGGGAGCTGGCGTGACTCACCTCCACCGAATCCAGCCAAGGTCACTAACTCCTGTCTGCTCCTGGATTGTAGTCCTGCGCCAATGCTAGCATCCAAAGGAGTAGAATTAATGGGGGGGGGTCGCTAAATAGGAGCTTATAGAATAAATAAGTCCGTCACGCAGGGGCTGCGTTAATTAGGCAGATTTCCGACGTGCTTGTTAATTCCCTACTGATCTGACCTCACCACAAACTGACAATTTCTATATTAACACGTTAAGGACGGCACGGGGTCAATTGACCCCGTACGTAACTGTCTCCCAGGACGGGTCGGTTTTGAAGAAAATGTTCAAAAAATACTTTGACGGTTTTTGCTTTGTACTAGTAAATATAATTAAAAATAGTACGTTTATGGATTTCAAATCCAAAAAATACGTCGTATATCATTGAAAAAAATGCACGGGTTATAACGTATTGTGAAGAGTCCAACATGAAGTCACTTTGTCTACAATGCTTCAACAACTGCCATAAATCTATGTCCTAACCATTGTGATAATGAAGAATTGTTAATTACAAAATAATTATTTGTTTATTCATATTTTTTCTTTATTATGTTTATTTTCCAATTATTTGCTTAAACTCCTAGTTCCTAGTTTGTTTTTCTCGTTTTGTAATTTTATCTTTATAAACTAATAAATTTTGATTCTAATGTGTCGTAATTTAAGTTTAATTCATATTCACCCATTTTAAAGTATAAAAAAAAATTAAAATCCTTTGTTAATCACCAAAACTATCACACAAAGGAGAAAAACAGGTCCCAACAAGGTGAAAAAAGTAAGGTAAATATTCATTTCTAAGTCACGTAACAAAATATTGATGAAAACACGGCCTGCGACTGCCATATATTTTTTGATGTCCACAGAGTAAAAAAATGTTTGAATATAGCAATTTAGTTCATTTTTCGAGGTGTAGTAGCGAATTAAAAGGGGACATAAGTACGGGGTCGATTGACCCCGTGCCGTCCTTGTGGATAGTTGCACCACGGGGTCAATTGACCCCGTGCCGCCCTTGTGGATAGACCACATTTTTGAAGTCCGTCCTGAACGTGTTAAAAACCGATGAGAAGGGGACTGGGGAGGCACTGGAGACTGAAAACAAGAAAGTAAGAATAACTCGCTTAATATTTGAGTTACGAGAAAATGTATAGAGCAAGAATTGTAGACCGTAAATTTTTAGACTCATTACAACCAAGAAATTATGAATTACGGAACAACCACCCTCAACCTTTTTCATTTTCGTCATGTACTACTTAAGATCGATAAACATTTGAGGAATTTGTTCGCCATGAACGACCTCAATAGCTGAATTTCCCATTAGAGAAATCTGCTAGAAGTATTCTTGTTTCCAAAGTGAACAGTTGGTAATCACATTTTTTTCGAAATAAAATTTCCTTCTTGTAGCTGGAAGAGCAGAAAATCATCGTCATATTTATTTAATTTGCAACAACTAAATATCAATATTGATATTTAAATAAATACTGTTAGTAGCTGTGGAATTGGGAATATATTAAAGTTCCATTATTCAATTCATATTAGTGTGTGGGATCTGACTCCATGCCGAAATAAAACATAATTATCTTGATATTGACCACTGTGAAGACAAGTCCTGGAATGTTAAATATTACCAGATTGCCCTTTAATCATGTTGACATATAAAATAAAAAAGTCCGTCACGCAGGGGCTGCGTAAACTAAGCAGATTTCCCACGTGAAGTTTTACAATAGAGAAATCTGCCTAATAACAACTGTAGTAGTAAGAAACCTCTAAACCTAAAACATTATTTAGGGCGTAATAACCCCAGTAGTTTCTAGCCCCAAAAAACAGTTAACCTAACCTCTAAACCTATTCACGAGGATAGTTATAACGGCCACCAGAGCTCTCGGCGGAAAGTCCGAACATAGCCTACTGGCGACCACACGCAGATTACAAATGTAAATATCTCGGTTAATATTCAAGATAGAGAATAAATGCATATAACAATATTTATAGTAAATTTACTTTACAATAAGATTGGTTCTATTTTTCGATCCGATGCATAATAACGGAAATATTTCGAATTCTTGTAAATCCCCCCTCTTAAGTCGATTTCAGCCGTTAACGAACTTTATCTTCCTTTTTACATAAAACGATGAAATACCGAGTTTGGTGACGATTAAACAAAAATTGCGACCGCTAGAGTGTTAGCAGACATATATATATATATATATAGTTTTGAACGGACCTCATTTTCGCCATCTCCTGAGTAGGATCGATGGACATTTGAAGAATTTTTTTGAAAATCGCGTTTGAGTACGACCTCAATAGCTGATTTCCCTTAAGGGAAATCTGCTAATAGCGCTCTCTAGTACCTAGTAAAATTATTAAACAAAATATATGCTATTAAATACTATAAATATCATTACCATTAGTAGTACGAATAAAAGAAATCAAATCATAAATTTGGGGCTCAGGTTAGCCATGCGAGTTAAAGCGTTGACCTTTATCTCACATGGTAAACCTAGAGTGGCGAGTTCGATTCTTGCCTGGGCAAAGGAAATTATTTAGTGGCGAAATTCATTAAATAACGTCCTAAAATCCCACCCTGGCTAGAAAAGGGTGGTAACCTGTAGATAACCCGTCCCAATTAGCCTAAGTTGCAAAAAGTGGACGTTAATAAATAATAATAAAAAATCATAAATTTAGTAAATCTCACCTGCAATAATATTGTTTGTATGACAATTTTGACCCAACTTTTAATATCGGAGATGTTTTGAGTTTTTTGTGTAACACATGTCATGCAATTTTACGTAGAACGTTTAAATTGTGTCACCCTAAAAGAGGGATTCCCAGACTATTAAGGGCTAGAGAACCCTTTTACAAAATAGACTGATGCCTCAGATAGTCGAATTACTTCAAAAATCCTATCTCTAGTTTTTTTTTTCTTTTTTTTTCTATGGATAGAAAAAAAAACTTACGTTAAGTGAGTAAACTTGGCATCATTCATGAAAATTTAACAAAATAAATATACATCAAATTCAGTAAATATCAACTGTATATGCATCAAATACAGGGCAAGTCAAAACGTGCCTGAAAGGCTTGTACACTCGAGCTCACTATCTTGCATGAACTTGTCCCACGCTTATTGACTTGTTGAGTTTTTAAAATGAAAAGCAATGATACTTCATTGTACTACAATGTTAAGTCATTCTTATAATAAGTTGCTACACGTAACACAACTTATAGAGAACTTCTGTTAATTAATAGGGATCGATTTTTAGACTTCGTCGATCCACAAAATCAGTTTTCGTTTATGTCTACCACTGGGAAACCGACTCCACTTTGGGAATCCCGATCTTGGACCTTTAGCAATGGAAATATGTATTAATATATAGTTACAAACATTTGTGTATAGCGTGATTAACTGATACCAATTAATGCATTGTATATCTATATCGGCAGAAACAAAGGTTTATTTATTACTTATGCAATTTACCTTGCAAGCCGGCCTTGGCTGCATGACATATTGGCTGTCATATTCTAGGTTCATTGGAGTTCGTACGGAAGCCGTCTCTTATAATCAGTTAAAGCTTTTGAAAAAGCAGAAGTCAATGATAAACTACTGCATGCCCTGAATTTGCTATGAAGAATATTCTTAGCTAGGAGGAATGAATAGCTTCTAGCTCAACTACCTAGACTACAGGAGTACTGCGACCAATGTTGGGCGCGTTACGCGAGGTCCCATTGATGATAGCGTGACTGTACTTGTGTGAAGTGTGTCTTGACGGTGACGATACTTCCTCGATCAGCATCCGCTAATCAGGTATGTCTGAGAGGCATCCTGCTCCAACCAGGAGTCCTTGTTACGTATGCGTCACAGCCTACCTTCACTCTGACTCAGCTTCTATTAATCCGTTTCCATTCTGATATCTTTCGTTCTCCTACTCATGACTCTTCTTCACGTCACAGGAGTCCCCAAACCTTTTTTTTTCTTTTTCGTTCGTAGTACTAGTCATTCGACGTGACTCCTTCGGCTGTCATACGTAAAAATATGCCAGGAAAGAGTGGGCACCTGTAATGATGCAGAAGCATGGGATACTTTCTATATATTTGCAGATTTCCCTTAAGGGAAACCAGCTATTGAGGTTGTAACCATGACACGTGTTCTGTTGACGAAAATGAGGTCTATTCACTATATAAATGCACTTGACTATAAATTTTATGTCGCCGCATTCTTCAATAAAACGTGTCGTTTCTGAAATAAAGATTTGTGCACTTAAAGGCTAAAAGATGCGTCAAATGGAAAAATTCAGGGATATAAACTAGTTTTAGAGTTTGATTTTCTTCAATAAGCCGTCATAAAAAAAATCCATTGTAAATTGCAGAGTTATGGTAGCTGGAGTAGGTTATGAGATTGAATATGGACTGGAAAGATTCTTCATGGATTACAATTATGGCAAACAATTTCTCAGAGTTTTATATATGTATTTGTCCCTTTAAGCTCAAGATGATTTAATTTTTGTATGATCGTTACCAAACTGGATATTAAATCGTTTTATGTAAAAACAACGTTCAAGCTCGTTAATGGCGGATATCGGTGCAGTGCGTGGAGAGTGGGGGGATTAGAGGGGGGAATTTCGAAAATTTTAAATACCTCCATTATTATACGCCGGGCCGAGAAATTGTAATAAGCTAATCTTATTGGGACTTAAATTTACAATAAATATTGTTATATAAATGTATTCTCTATCTTCATTATTAACAGATTTGGGAGTTTTAGGTTTCAGCCTCACCTCTACTATATATTTGTCTGTTACCGCTCTAGCGGTCGCAATTTTTGTTTGGTTGTCACCAAACTCGCCTTCAGTAAACCCCTACTTCTACTCGTGTTACGTAAACAATACTCTGTTATATAACAAACTACATTATTCGTAGCCTAAATACCAAATATTGTTTTCATTGAGCGTTTACTTTGTGAGATATATGCAAATACGTGTTGATCCCCCCTTATTTTATTTTTCGATTATAAAATTTGAGTGATTGAGATAAAACTGATTGAATACAAATTACAACACTAGCTTTAGTAAATTGTTTTCAATAAAATTAATGTTATATTCAGATATATTTCATTAATTGTTTGTCTTTCCGGTCTATTGATCTATTTTTTGGTTTTCTCCTCAATCCTTAAGCACCTGAATCTCTGCGGGAATTACAGATGGTGTCACGAGATCGCCTTCCTTGGAGTCTTTGGGATCACTTGATGGGGAATTTGTCTAGATTGCGCACCCCTTGCGTGACAGAAGATGAATGCCATTCGCCTCGCTGGGTTTGATCCGACCTCGGACTCCAGAGTGGCAGACGGAGTGTCTGAGAGAGAGGAGACGATCCTAGCACCGTTATGTAAGACCTTGGCCCAAGACAGAGCCCCTCTCTCCACTTCTCGCCATCTAGTACCCTTTACAAAGCACTCCTCGGCAAACAATTACCTCATTTCGCCCTATTTAGTACTCCGAGACATTTCCTCTTTTGCGAAACCTTCCCCCTCGTGCAAAATGATCTCTTAGCTTCGATTTAACCTCGAAGAGCAGAAGATGAACTTTAGTTGTTTGGTACCAAGGATTGAGAATTCGCAAATTCGGTTAGCTTTGCTATATAATATACAACGAAAGGATCAAAAAGGTCAAACACCTCCAATCTTAATACTACTTCTACTACAGGCAAAGTACTTTCGGGGCGAACCGTCCCATCTTCAGTGCTCTAGAGTTGGTCCCTATTGAGCAAACATCTCTGGCGAGCTGAGCCTAGACTCGCCGGAGATGTCGGCTCAATAGGGACCAACTCTAGAGCACTGAAGATGGGACGGTTCGCCCCGAAAGTACTTTGTCTGTAGTAGAAGTAGTAAGAGTGGAGGTGTTTGACCTTTTTGATCCTTTCGTTGATGACGGACCTCTACCAGTCAGCCCAAATCCAGAGATACAGTTTTGAACATTTTCGATGTACATTTGAGAAAATGTTTAAAAAAAACGCATTATGAGTACGACCTTAATAGCTGATTTCTGCTTAAAACTCAAAGAGTAAATCTCTCGTAAAGTCTGTAGCTTTCGTAAAAGGTTTCAACTTTAAGTAACATAAATAAACAATTGGAATACATTTATTAACAAACTGGTTTTGGAATACTCAAGGTCGAACAAATCAATCAATTTTATGGTCAAATGTGTAAATTAGATAAATACAAAGGTATCTTAATATTAACTAAGGATTTTATTACCAGAGTGGCGAGTTCGATTCTCGCCTGGGCAAAGAAAATTATTTTAGTGACAGAATTCATTAAATAACGTCCTAAAATCCCACCCTGGCTAGAAAAGGGTAGTAAACTGTAGATAACCCGTCCTAATTAGCCTGAGTTGCAAAAAGTGGACGTTAATAAATAATAATAATAAGAATTTTATCTTAAACCAAAACAAATAAGTTTAAATATTATGACATTTATATAATTTACTGGAATATTAGGAACGAAATAAAAAAAATCAATATGCGATCCATCGAAAGCAATTTAGCAATCAGTGATTCACGGAGGTAGTCGCTAACTTTTATACTATGTTGTTTCATTTACTACTTTTCATCTTTTAATGATAGCCTTCAACCGATTTTGAGTTTACATTCATTAAGATTTTAATCAATATTAAATTAAATAAAAAAAAAAAAAACAATCGACGAGTAGAAGCGGGCGTACATTAAAATCTTAATTTATGGCTTCATCAGACAAAATATTTACATGTATCTCATATAATAAATGTCCGCTGAAAACAATGTTTGGTATTTTTTATTCGAATAAAACGTTTCATAATACATATGTGGACTATAAGTGACGGTTTACAGAAGGCCGAAAACTATAAAATACTAATATTTTGGTTAATAATCAAGATCGTGAAAAGAAAATAATTTATATTTATTTATTTATTTGGAGCTTCGCAACTGTAGCGATGTTGCTCAGGGAAAAAACTGTAGAAAAAAAAAATAAAAATAAGCAGTCAGGTGACTGCCGGTAGAAGTGAAAACTCCTTTAGCTTTGATCGCTCAATTTTGGCATTGCTGAGAAATTTTTTTTACGAAGTCTTATTTTAAAAATATGTTTAGTTATTTATCAATAAGTAACAGTTATGTTCTATTTTACATGAAAAAATGAAATGACAAAAATAATAGTGATAAAAAAAAATGCCTTAAAGTACACTCAGAAAAATCAATTTCTATCCATAATTTCAACAACTCTTGTACCATCATCACTGCCAGCATCGTTACCAATTTCTAAAAGTGATACGATCGGTATATGGTAGCTAAAGTAGGATACAAACAGTTTTGATTCGAATTTATTTAAATATCGGAATTTATTTAAATAGTCGAATTTATTTATTTAAATATTCGAATTTATTTAAACTTCGGATTAAAATATCTATGAAAGTAAAAATGGTAGATATATAGTATCTGTAAACGAAATGATGCTAGTTTTGACCTCTTTAAAATGGTATGCGAACGAAAACTCTAGCTAATTTGGTTCAGGAGTTATGAAGAAAAGAAGCTCCTTTAGCTTTGAGTTGAGTACTAGCGGTGGCGGTGTCGCGATTTCATACTTTTTTCCTCTCCCACAAATGCTTCCTTACGGGGTGCACAACGTGCCTAAAGAAGTTTTCACTTCAAAAACGAAACAAAATTGAACGTAATTTATAGAACTTTTTATTTGCAATAACATTTGTCCTATACTCTTTTTCGATCCGACGTAATGTGAGGGATAAATTTTGAATTTTCTTCACTCTAAGCCCCCCTTCCTGTAGTCCGATTTCAACCGCTAAAGAACGTGACCTTTACTTTTACATAATACGTATAAAAATGGAGTTTGGTAACGATAAAAAAAAATTGCGACCGCTAGAGCGTTAACTGAAAAATATAATTATATAAATTTCGAACGGATCTCAGTTACGTCATTACCTATGTAGGATCGATCGACATTTGAGGATTTTTTTTGAAAATCGCGTGTTGGTCACAATAGTTGATTTTCCTCAAGGGAAATCTGCTAAAATAATGTACTGACACATGAAACATTTTATATGCTCTTCCATCTCACTCCGCCAAGCAATATCCTGTTTTTAGCACTCGTGTATGTAGACTTGAAGATATTTTTGTTGTCCAATTAGTCACGTGACGAATTTGAAAAGCTACTTTTCCTGAAGAAATATTCTAAAACGGTTAAAACGAAACGTGAAAAATCTGTTTCAAAGATGAGCAACTAATTGTAGAGCCGAAAGTACACCTGGAATAATGTCAAGGCTATGACAGTAATGTACAGCTAGCTGCATTTTATACAGCTGATCCATCCAGCTCAAATGTCACAGGGATGAAGTCATCGCAAATTCTACGATTTTACCGTAGTAAGATCTCTATTTAAACTAGATTTAAATTTTAAAGTCAGACTTTAGATATACAGCAATACAATGGGTCAATGTGAAAACTCTATGTAGGGGGGAAGGGCCATTTTCAATGGAAGTAACCATACACGTAAACTGAGCAAATTTCCCTCGTGAAGTTTTGCAATAGAGAAATATGCACCCGTCGAACAATACATAGCAGATCTCATCTCGTCCGTTATCCCCACACACTTAATAAAAATGCAAAAATCTAGTTTAATATTCAAGATAGAGAAAAAATGCATATAACAATATTTAAAGAAAATTGAATTTGCAATAACATTGGTCCAATAAAAGTTTTCGATCTGACGTGTAGTAATGGAGATAATTCGAATTTTCGAAAAACCTCCCCCCTCCCACTGGATCCGATTTCAGCCATTAACGAACTTGACCTTTCTTTTTATATAAAACTGTAAAATATCGAGTTTGATTACGATCAAACAAAAATTGCGAGCGCTAGATCCTTAACAGACAAATATATATATATATATATATATATATATATATATATATAGATATTTATATATATATATAAAACATATCACATCCTTGTCTCGTCCGTCTAAATAGCTTATTTCTCTCAAGAAAAAGTTCCTATAACTAAAGCCTTATTCATTTGCTAGAGTTATTTATTTTTATTCTTATCTTTTATTACAGACGAATCGAGATAAGGCAACAATTGTAAATAAAAATGTAGACATTTTTAATACGTATACCCATCCTTTCCCAGATGTGTCAGTTTATATAGAGAGGAAAGATACAGAGAAAAATCCATTGCAGAGGTTAACAAACTAATCAAATAGTTGCAATTTTCCATATAAAAATTTATAAAAAGATAAAAGTTTGTGAAACTCCGCAGTCCTTTTGTGTACACAGGTGGTATTTAAACTTAGCAGATTTCTCATCCTATGTACTATACATAGGATCTATGTAGACAAGAGTTAGATTTTGAACTTATTATGAGATGTTTTCAGAAATGATAGAGAATCATATAGTTTTAAGTCGTAAATGAAGGAAAAACTGGTAAAGAAATAACAAATAACTAGGACAATATTCTTGAAAAGAAAATCTATATTTCAGTAATTGCAGCAAATACCTTTTTTAATGTTGCGTAATTATTATTTGTTAACGACCAATTTCTGCTACAATAGCTTATTGGGGCGGGTTTTCTAAAATTCAGGCGGGAATCGAACAAACCGTTCTAGGTTTAGAGTATGAGATAAAGACCCACGCTTTAAGTCATATGTCTAACCTGAACCACTCGTACGATTAATCAAAGTCACACGGAAAGACTTAAAGCTGGCCCCAATAAAGAACAGAAGAACTTGCCATTATGATATTTCTAGATGTCTAAAAGTTTGTTTACAACACTTGACTAAGTTGTACTCCTTTTAAATGTACAGGTTTTTGTTTTCCATTTTGTTTTTTGTGTTGCATTCCGGTTTTTCATTTCACTTCTGTTGTATTTTACAAATTTGTTCTGCGTTCCATTTCCGTTTTCGTGTTCCATTTCTGTTTTTCATGTTCAATTTCTGTTTCGTGTTGCTTTTATATTTTCCGTGTTAAATTTCTGTTATTTTCGTTTAAATTAATTTTGTTTTGTTCTTTTTTTTTAATTTTATACAGTATTTTCAGAGCAATGCCGCCACCGCTGCGAAGTTCGAAATAAAAAATTTTAAATGAACGAAATGTTTTGGTATTATTTCATTGGAAAGAGTTACACGATATCTTATATTCATTAACGATACTTCTTCTCGTTTTCATCTATATATATTTCGAATATCAATATATATATATATATATATATATATATATATATATATATGCATAGATCCTATTCAGGAGGTGACGAACATGAGGTCCATTCAAAAATGGATAAATCTATCTGTCTGTCTATCTATCTATCTATCTATCTATCTATCTATCTATCTATCTATCTATCTATATATCTATATATCTATATATCTATATATATATCTTTATATATAAAATTCTAGCGTACGTGTGTACGTCACTGAACTCCTCCTAGACGGATGGACCGATTTGATTGAATTTCTAAATACGCGTTCGGGTGACGCCCCGGATGGTTTAGCGCCGCAGATCGGCCAGGCAGATGGAGCAGGAGTGGGGGTCGTGAGGGAGGCCTGAAATTAAAAATAGCCGTATTTCGTTTCCTATTGGTTTATCGGCAAATATGCTCAGGATAAGAGTTGTTTGTATTGTCACTTGGAGTAACTTTTGTCATGTTCACATTTGTCGTATAATAAAGTATAAACGAGATATACAGTAAGAAAGTAAAGTAAGGCCAACAATTTTATTGGACCCCAACGATTTAACCGAACTGAGCAAAACTCGGTATGTGAATTAGCGTTAGTTCTACCATAGTTTTAAGCTGTACTAAATTGGTTATGTTTATTTATTTGCGTTATTATTGTTGAGGGTTTTATTTATTTCAGTTATTGGTCTACAACTGTTTGTTTTTATGAACGTGTAGTGCGCATTCTACCAGATAATCTCAGAACTAAAACGTCTTCTTTTCCTTCTCTCATTTTTCCTTTACTTTTTGCGTAACAAGTTTTTGCGATATTTTATTTACTATTTGTTTTTAGGCAAACGTGCATATAACAAATGTTGTTTTTTGCGTTATTAAAAGTAGATTTTTTTTAAACATAATATTATTAAATTTAATATCCTAATCGCTTGATATATATGCAGGACAACGTCTGCCGGGTCCGCTAGTATATATATATATATATATATATATATATATATATATATATATATATATATATATATATATATATATATCCGTCTTAAGTTCTTTGATTACTAAAATTTTATTGATTGAGTTAAGCATTATTCTGATTCATTGTAAATTACAATACTAGACGTAGTAAATAGTTTTCAATGAAGCTAATATGTTATGATCCGATGTATTCCAGTAATTTTTTCGTCTTCCCTGTGAGAGGTTGGCAGAACTCTTTTTTTTTTTTTTTACCTTTCAGACGCTTGCCGTCAGGAAGTTTTTTATTACCGTTTGTATTTATTCACTTAATATTCATATTGGTGCCGTGTTACCAATATGTAGATTTATCTATTGTTAAACTTCACGCTGGAAATCTGTTTATTTTAAGCAGCCCCTGCGAGACGGACTTTTTTTTCGGTTTCAACCTTTTTTAAACTCCTGCTTCAACTCATCCGGTTTTCACTTTTAAGTATCTCTGTCATTAACCATCTCAATTCCGACTGATATATTAATTTTCCAGTTTTCATAGATTCGATATCCAAATCTTCTGAAGACTTGTTTTATCCTTAGCCTGCCTGTAGACGGGATGCCAGCCGCTGGGAGTGGCAAGGAGTTGCAGAAGTTGCCAATGACTAGCTATTGGCCGAGATAGGCCGGAGGCAACAGGTGTGACCGATCAATTAGCCATGCTATCGAGAAATTAGCACATCGATATCGTTGCACCCACCAACAACAACTTTTCCCATTTTAACTTGAGCCTCGAGTCACCGGCCAGTTTGGGAAACGGAATTATTTCTCTCGTCTGCAGTTTGATTTATGGAAAACGAATTTTAGCTGAATTTTGTAACGAGATTTTGACTATTTTTAAAATGAAATAATTTGTACAGCCAACCTCATTAGCATATTTCCATTAGGACCCATCGATCCTACCTAGTAGATGACGAAAAAAAGTCCGTCACTCAGTGGCGGCGTAAACTAAGCAGATTTCCCACTTATTAAATGGCACACGTCATCTCACCGAAAATTTTCTACGTATTTCATTTTAAATACTTTTTTTTCGCTTTTAACTTTTATGTCGCAGCATTTAAAAAAAAAAAAAAAAATTCACCGTTTCTGAAATATGCATTTTAAGCCTAAAAGGATGGGTCAAAACAAAAATTCACTCACATAAACTCGTTTTAGAATTTGATTTACTACACGAATCCGTCATAAAATGTGTGGCATTCCATTAGAAATTCCAAAGTTATGGTCACTGGAGAAGTACTGGAGAAGGTTGAATATTGACTGGAAAGTAAAAGTAAAATTTCAATGAGAACAATATTTAGTATTTATGCTTCAAATAATGTTCTTCATAGTATAACAGCTTATTGTTAATATGACATGAGTAAGATGGGGATGGGGGTCACTGACTGCCGAAAACTATAAAATGCAAATTTCACGGTTAATAATCAAGATAATGAAAATACGGACATTACAACATTCCTAGAACACTGCATTTGCAATAAGATGGTTCTATACAATTTTTCGACCCGACGCATAATAACGGAGATATTAAGAATATCGGTCGGATCACAGCCGTTAACGAACTTTAACATTCATTTTACATAAACCGATTAAATATCTACTTTGACAAAGTTTAAATCAAAATTGCGACTGCTAGAGCGGTAACAGACGTAAGGTCCTATACATATACTTGTCTGTTATCGCTCTAGCAGTCGTAATTCTTGCTTGATAGAATCCAAAATCCATGTACAAGCGTTTCTTGCAAAACTAAAGGTCAAGTACGGTAATGGTTACGGTATCAGACGATCTAGACGGGAAATTCGAAATATCTCGGTTATCATACGTCGGTTCGAAAACTTTTAAAGGCCAATCTTATTGAAAATAAAATGTGCTATAAATATTATTATATAAATTTGTTCTCTACCTTTAATATTAACGGAGGTATTAGCATTTTTTAGTTTTCAGCCTTCAGTAAACCCCCACTCCTACTCCTGTTATATTAGCAATAAGCTTTTAGCAGATTTCCCTTCAGGGAAATCAGCTATTGAGGTTGTACTCATGACGGAATTTTCGAAATTTTTCTACCTAGTAGATGACGAAAACTGTATATATATATATATATATATATATATATATATATATATATATATATATATATATATATATATTTGTCTGTTACCACTCTAGCGGTCGCAATTTTTGTTTAATGATGTTTAATGTTTAAAGAAAGGTCAAGTTCGTTAACGGCTGAAATCGGACCAAGGGGGTGGGAGTTTAGAGGGGAGGAATTTCGAAATATCTCTGTTACTATTCGTTGGATCGAAAAATTATACAGAATCAATCTTATTACAAATTAAATTTACTATAAATATTGGTATATACATTTATTCTCTATCTTGAATATTAACCGAGATATTTGCTTTTTTCAGTTTTCAGCAAACCGCCACTTCTACTCATGTTACGTAAACAATACTCTGCTACATAATAAATCACATTATTGGAAGTTTAAATACCAAAAATTGTATTCAAGAGACTTTTATTATACGAGAAACATGCAAATATGCCCTGGTGACTCCCCCCCCCCCATCTTAAAGTTTTGGACTACTAAAATTTTATTGATTGAGATAACAATTATTCTGACTCATTATAAATTACACTAATAGATATAGTAAATAGTTCTCAATAAAATTAATGTGTTATATTCTGATATATTTCAGTAATTGTTTTTCTTTCCGGTGTGACGCAGGCCGACCCGTTTGTTTACATTTCTAACCTAACGCTTCCTGTCGGCAGGTTATTGAAATTGGATGAAACATTTATTTCCGTTTGTATTTATTCACGGTGTTGTTGTGTTAGCAGTATGTATATTTATCTATTACTAAACTTCACGAGGGAAATCTGCTTAGTTTACGCAGCCCCTGCGTGACGGACTTTTGTTTCATGCAGCACTTTATTCTAAGCTTAAATACAAAATATAGCTTTCAAGAGACTCATATTATGCGAGAAACATGTAAATTCGTTGATCAAAGATTTTTCGGTCTTTTCGGCAAAAATTTATTTTATCTCTACCATACTCAATATTTAACTGTTTTATTTAACACTAAAAAGATCGTATTTTTATTAGGTAACTTCGGGCTGGTAATAGTGGAGGTTTAGAGGTGGAGGGAATTCGAAAATTCCAAATATATCCGTTATTTCGGAGTCAGATCGTAAAATGTATTAGAATCAATCTTGTTGAACTGTTAATGCTCTACAATTACAGTTGTATGCACTTTTTTCGTAACTCAAATATTGAGCGTGCAGTTCGTACATACGGGGTTTCAGTCAGAATATGTGGTTGATCACTAGTGTGTTATACCAGCTCGGGGGAAATCTGATTAGTTTACGCGACCTCTGGGTGACGGACATTTCTTACTACTGAAGAAATTGAGAATGGAAGGCGAGATGAGATCAGCGTGTCATTCTGGCAATAAGGGAAGTCTGCTAAATCCACACAGCCTCCGCGTAACGGACGTTTAAAGCAATTGTCTCATTGATATTAGCTTTGGTTAAATAAGAAGAGGAGTCAAATATCTGTGAAATGATTCTGTTGTGAACCATTATCGCTGCAGTTATGCAATAAATGAATGCACTCCTTTATAATTTCCTCTCTTGCACAAGAGATGGTTTTGCAATCGGCTAAGGGATTTCTCGCAGTAACTCTCTTGGCAGGGATTCTGCTGCAATTGGCGACCTCTGGTGACATTGTGTGACCTCACAAGGTCTCGGAGAGGTTTGTACCAAAGCTTTCTATTAGAACCTCGATTGGATACTTCTCGCACTTACAACATGTCAGTGGGGCAAGACTGGAGGGTAGATTAAACTTGTAGTCTGCATACTCATACTCAGTCAGCTGATGCAGGCTACAGGCTTCCGAGGGATGGCTATCTAACAACTCTGGCCTTGAATAGAATTTTCTCCACTCATGCCTTCACCGATCTGAATGGAATTTTCCTCGTGTGTTCCTCTTATTCCCTTGTTCGGTCCCGTGAAAATCAGGTTTACCTGTCCACGATATCAATTACCAGGTGTAGCCTGTGAATACCACATACATAACTTTATTCTCTCATCACGTATGTGTACTGCAATTTATTGAAATGCAACAATTCTAATTATTATTATTATGTATTAACGTCCACTTTTTGCAACTCAGGCTTGCGCAGAGGCAATATCGTAACCAATGAAGGTCTACTGACGTGCAATTATTGCTAGTTGAAACAATTCTAAAAGATTTTATAATACGGAGCTAATTATTGTAAGGTCATCATTTTCAACATGTATCATAATGATACTAAGCTCGGGTGGAACCTTCCTTTATCCGCCCAATTATTTCGATGTAATTACTGGATTCGCAAGATGTCAAAAGTATTTATTAGTTTGTTATCTTTATCTTCTCCTCTCCCTATCTTACGACATGTCAGTGGGCAAGCCTGGAGGGTAGAATAGTGTTGCAGCCTGCATACTGATACAGGCTAATAGTCTATCATTAGTCAGCTGATGCAGGCTGCAGGCTACCGAGGGGTGGCTATCTAACAACTCTGCCCTTGAATAGTTGCAGCCTGCATACTGATACTGGCTAATAGTCTATCATTAGTCAGCTGATGCAGGCTACCGAGGGGTGGCTATCTAACAACTCTGCCCTTGAATAGTTGCAGCCTGCATACTGATCCTGGCTAATAGTCTATCATTAGTCAGCTGATGCAGGCTGCAGGCTGCCGAGGGGTGGCTATCTAACAACTCTGCCCTTGAATAGTTGCAGCCTGCATACTGATACTGGCTAATAGTCTATCATTAGTCAGCTGATGCAGGCTGCAGGCTATTTGATTAGATAATTTTAGCTAATCTTTATGTTTTTTGGTGTGCTGAAACCGAAAATGAAGTCCGTTTTTCTCTATCACGTACAGATTTTTTTCAAATCCATAGAACATAATATACCTGCTATACACATAAATTTGGTAAGAAGTAGGTTGTTTTTTTTTTTTGTTTTTTTTTCCAAACGATTTCTCTTTTTATAAACACACATCTTTCACTAGGTGGTGTAGGCAATGACTCCCTCAGTAGATGTTGTAGGCCTGAGGGTGTCTAGGCACAACCTGTTCAGACAGGAACGTACTTGTTAGGTCTCAGTAGTCACCGTCTCAAGCTAAACGAGATTGAACTTGTTGTATCAGGAACTTGGAGCTAAATTCTCTCAGTTCAGTAGTATCAACTGAAGTGAACACATTCACTGAGGTCTCTTAGTTGTGTCAAAGTGATTAAGAACGTATTTTTAGGTTTGAAAGTGCATTTGGACAAAATGTCTCATCGTCGTTGTGTTACCAGTCCAGACTACTTCTGTTTTATCTGTGGAGAGTACACAGTTAAGAAATACCAACGAAATATAACAGGTTTTGTCAAAAATGTATATTATGCATATTTTGGCTTGGGAATAGGAGATCAAGATAAAGTGTCGGCTCCTCACAAAGTATGTCATAGGACAAAGGAGAGTTACAATCTTTCAGATTTGCTATCCCAATGATGTTGAACGTGTGTTCAAGCCATTTCAATTACAAGGTTGCAACATGAGTTTGAAGGTTCACTTCTTACATTCGCATGTGGACTATTTTCCGGAAAACTTAGGGGAAGTAAGTGAAGAACACGCGGAAAGGTTCCATCAGGACATCAAGGAAATGGAACGTACGTATCAGGGCAAATGGAACGTAAACATGATGGCTGACTATTGTTGGATGCTGCAGCGTGAATCATCTGAAGAGCCCTACACCCGGAAACGAACACGGAGAAATTTTCAAGAGAATAAAAAACGTTTTCATAAAAATAATAACTAAATATGCCACTGTTAATTCTGAAGCTGTTATTTCTACACATGTATGTATTTTGTACAGTAAACAACATTGAAATAAATAAAAGATCATGGAAATAAATGAAAACTCTTATTCGCCAATTCTGTTTTCTTTTAATGGCAGTACCTCTGCCCTTACTTGAGATTGAACAATTTCCTTACGTGATAGAAAAAAACTGACCTCATGTTCGGCTTCAGCACACCAAAAAACATAAAGATTGACCAAAATCATCAAATCAAATTTCAGAAAGATTATTTTTGTAGACCTGTGTAGTCTATCATTAGTCAGCTGATGCAGGCTGCAGGCTACCGAGGGATGGCTATCTAACAACTCTGCCCTTGAATAGTTGCAGCCTGCATACTGATACTGGCTAATAGTCTATCATTAGTCAGCTGATGCAGGCTACCGAGGGATGGCTATCTAACAACTCTGCCCTTGAATAGTTGCAGACTGCATACTGATACTGGCTAATAGTCTATCATTAGTCAGCTGATGCAGGCTGCAGGCTACCGAGGGATGGCTATCTAACAACTCTGCCCTTGAATAGTTGCAGCCTGCATACTGATACTGGCTAATAGTCTATCATTAGTCAGCTGATGCAGGCTGCAGGCTACCGAGGGATGGCTATCTAACAACTCTGCCCTTGAATAGTTGCAGCCTGCATACTGATACTGGCTAATAGTCTATCATTAGTCAGCTGATGCAGGCTACCGAGTGATGGCTATCTAACAACTCTGCCCTTGAATAGTTGCAGCCTGCATACTGATACTGGCTAATAGTCTATCATTAGTCAGCTGATGCAGGCTGCAGGCTACCGAGGGATGGCTATCTAACAACTCTGCCCTTGAATAGTTGCAGCCTGCATACTGATACTGGCTAATAGTCTATCATTAGTCAGCTGATGCAGGCTGCAGGCTACCGAGGGATGGCTATCTAACAACTCTGCCCTTGAATAGTTGCAGCCTGCATACTGATACTGGCTACTAGTCTATCATTAGACAGCTGATGCAGGCTGCAGGCTACCGAGGGATGGCTATCTAACAACTCTGCCCTTGAATAGTTGCAGCCTGCATACTGATACTGGCTAATAGTCTATCATTAGTCAGCTGATGCAGGCTGCAGGCTACCGAGGGATGGCTATCTAACAACTCTGCCCTTGAATAGTTGCAGCCTGCATACTGATACTGGCTAATAGTCTATCATTAGTCAGCTGATGCAGGCTGCAGGCTACCGAGGGATGGCTGTCTAACAACTCTGGCTTTCAACAGAAATTTCTCCACTCATGCCTTTAGTGGTTTGAATGGAATTTACCTCATGATGCCTTTATTGTTGGATGTTCTGATGCAGAAGACAACGGGAAACCACTGTATGTCCTTGTGATTCTCTTATACCCTTGTTCGATCCCGTGAACATCAGGATTACCTCTTCGCATGACCAATTACCAGGTCCAGCCTCTATATACTACGTACTGCTTTGTAGCGGAGTGGTACTCGTGAACGTAATAAATAGCCTTGACACTTAGTCTTGAACTGCCATGTGTTCGTTAGTACCTCGTTGCTAAAGGGAAAACCTCCAGAAAAATATTTATTTATTAACGCCCACTTTATGCTAATTCATTTAATGAGTCCATCTCTAAATAAATTCCTATTTCTCGGGCGGGAATCGAACTCGCCACTCTAGGTTTACCATATGAAATTAAGACCAAAGCGTTCAGGGTTTGTTACCACGTTTTAGCAGATTCCGTTCAAAACTATTTATCTATCTCCCCCGAACCCGTTAACCAAGGAGGACCTGGAACGAGTTGTCTCCAGTATATTGGGAGGCCTCAATATTTCCGGGGGGAGGGGCGGTCAGTAGTCATGGCCAGTTTGTTATTCGTCGGTATCTAGAAAAGTCACAGTCGTTCCTCATACCGTTAGACTGATTTACTCACTAGACTCCTTCATTCCCCTACCAGCCCAATCTGGCAGCAAAGTGGTGTAAAAACTCTACAGCCACTGCGTAGCGGGCTTTTAATAAAGTTTTTGAGCTAAGCAATTTGCTTCTAGCACTTGAATATTATTCTAACAATAGGGATATGTATGAAGCAATTTAAGGTTTAATAATTTTTGCCACCTTGACAGCATACGGCTCTTATTTACAAGCACAAAAGTTTCCTGAGTTATAAACTTTCTTACCATAAAAACGGTTTAATAAAATTGTTTATATCTTACCATGAACTATGAAGAAGGAGTAAAATTGTTATGAGGCTATAAATTCTTATCGCTGCTTCTTAGCGGTTTGTAGGGGGGGGGATTCTCTAAGTTTGCATTTTAGGGTTCTAGAGATGGCCCAATATGAATAACGATGCCATTTTCTTGATATTTAGTATAATTTAGTGTTGCTATCTTGAGATTCAGTTGGCAGTGCTTTAGCCACTAGTTCCTAGTTTTATACTTTCTTGAAGGCTGTGAATCTTCGTGTTTGTAGTTTATGTTTGTCAAGCTCTTCTCGGCTTATTAAGTAAATTATTATTAGAATTTTCTAGAAATCATGAAGTAAAATGAGCTTTTTTGCTGTAATAAAAGCCGTGAGTCAAAAATATTTTATATTTTATGTCCCTTAATTAAAACTAGGGTACGCATAGGCTGAGCTCTTGCTAATCCGATGCTAGTTTAATTTCAGGGAGCGAACTATTAAATCATTATTATATATTCAATTACTGGATTTTATTTGATGTCTAATCGCTTTTTGTCCCACTCATTGGTTACTCAGCATCGTAACGCCATTGTGGGACAAATTTAATATCAAAATATTTCATAACGGCACAAATAACAAGACAAGACGACACGTCCGTTCTCTGGAAAACGTTCGCAGATTTAAGACCTTGGTTGATTTCCCAAAAAGAGCCATGTTTATTGAACAACGTTCTGTTTATTATTACCATATGTGACTGTTGGGAAGTGTCTTAGTTCTCTCCAATGCATCTTCAAAACGGCCGTCACGCAAGGACTGCGATAACTAAGCAGATTTCCCACGTGTTGGTTTAACGCGCTTGTGGTCTCTTCTCACCCCATATTCTCAATTTCTATGAGAAAAACCGACGAGTAGAAGCCCCCCCCCTTTTACTGGAGGATGAAAACCGGAAAGCACGAATTTTGTCGCTTAATTTCTATGGAAAATTTTGGCAGAGAAAAAACTGGAGATAAATAAAAATAACAAGTACGCAAAGGTGGGACCGGGTTTTATCTCCCACCAAAATGTCTGTTTTAGCGGATTTCCCTTAAGAGAAATCAGCTATTGAGGTCGTACTCATGACGCGAGTTTTGAAAAATTTCTGTATCTTGAATATTAACCGAGATATTTGCATTTGTATTGTGCGTGTGTGTGTGGTCGGCTGGAGTCGGCTATGTTCGGCACTATCCGCCGAGACCTAGTGCGGCCGTTTCTGTAACTATTCGTCCCTCGTGAATAGGTCTAGAGATACCTTCCTACTACTGTTATTATTAGGCAGATTTCTCTATTGTAAAACTTCTCGTGGGAAATCTGCTTAGTTTACGCAGCCCCTGCGTGCCTGACTTTTTTCAGTGGACGTATTAATCTGTAAAGGTGAGTATCTGGACAAAAACTGTTCAATTTTAAAATGAACAAACGAAAGTGATGTGAATTATGACTAAAAGGTGGTGATGCGTTGACTTCCTTAATATGAGATCTGTTCCATAAAACCCCTTAGAGGTTCGTATTGCAGACTATATATATATATATATATATATATATATATATATATATATATATATATATATATTTGTAGGCCTCCAAGAATGGGCCTGTAACATCTCAAATATCTGCCTAGTGCAAGTGCACAGTTGACACATTCAGCTTCAACTACAATCCACCGAGTGCACTTTGCCAGGAAGGAGACCGGTCATGTCGATCAGCATCGATATCGAAAATAATCGATTTCCCATCACCATTAAATAAAAAGAAATTTACAAATTCTCTAATAAAACTTCAAAATAAATAAAGCGCAGTTTCTTTCCTTTAAGACTTAATAGCAGTTAGTCAAATGAATCAGTCAATGAACCAACCTAAGTTAAGAAAAAATGCACGGAACAACCTTTGAAGATCACTAATAGTAAAGCGACATTGGTTCTTTGTTTCAAATAGTAACCATCTGCACTAAGGTGCTGTAAGATAAAGTGTTTGGACCTTTTTACCAAGACAGAGTTCCTCAAATTATACAACCTGAACCTCCGCAAGTCCTTCCTAAGACCATCCTTCCACCTCTGCCTGGGGATATCACTTCTTCTCGTCCTGTGTCTTCACAAAATGTAGGTTTCCCAGTTCGGTAAGAGATGTCGACGCGCCAGTAAGGATATAGGCTTCTGAAGGAAGTGAAAGCTCATATAGAATAGGTGGCGCCGTATTGATTGTATTAACCCGTGAAGAAGTGAAATAAATTGTGAGGGGGGCGTACTGTTGAAATTGGCTGAAAATAACTCTATTTGTTTGAAGTTGGTGGCCGCAGCGGGACTTGTCGATCGCAACCCCTCCTCTGGGAAATCAGCTGGTTCGATACCGCCAAAACAGCGAACCAGTTGTAGGCTCTCTCTCTCTCTCTCTCTCTCTCTCTCTCACACACACACACACACACACACACACACACACACACACACACCTTTAGGCTTATATTTCTCTCTTTTAGCAGATTTCCTTTAAGAGAAATCAGTTATTGAGGTTCATACATGGCGCGATTTCCGAAAAATGTCGGTTGACCCAACCTAGGAGAAGACGATAATGAGTTGCGTTCTAAATTTTATATATAAATATATATATATATATATATATATATATTTATTATAAGTATTTGTCTGTTATTGCTCTAGCGGACCGCACTTTTTGTTTTATACTCGAACAAATAAACTTACCGAGCAGAACAAAAGATCAAGTTTGTTAGGGGCTGAAATCGGAATGGAGGGGGGGGGCGGTTAGAGGAGAAGAATTCCAAAAATTCGAAATATCTCGGTTATTATACGTCTGATCGAAAGATTGAATAGAAGAAATCCTATTGAAAATGTAATTGCCTTTAAATTTTGTTAGACACATATTTTCTCTAATATGAATATTTCCGTCCTTCAGTAAACCCCCATAATAACATGAACCCCTCTATTCTAAGCTTAAATACCCAAATATTGATTTTAAGAGAAATACAAAGAAATTCGTTCAGCGATTAAGTTATCATTTTACGTTCTTACATCGAAGACATTATAATTTACAGCATTAGCTTATTGCTAAATAGTTTTCAATAAAATTAGGATGTTAGTCTAGAATATATCTATCTATCTAATTAGCTCTGCGACGTTGGCTGACATGTTTGTTTTAAATTCAGACGCTTCCGTTTTAGAGATTATTAACCTGTATAAAGACTGAAAGGTTTCCCATTTCCGTTTGTAATTATTCACTTAATATTCACAGTGGCGTTGCCAGTAGTTAGATATATGTATCTATTGTAAACCTTCGCGTGGGAAATCTGCTTAGCTTACGCAGTCACTGTGTGACGTAAATTGGTTCCTTCGTTTTGTAAACCCCTATCATCTATTCGTCCGATTATTCGTCTTAACCACTTAAGTCATTAAATATCTAGAGTCCAAACTATCCTTTTAGCAGATTTCCCTTAAGGAAAATCAGCTATTGAGGACGTACTCATGACGCGATTTTCGAAAAAAATTTTCAAATGTCCATCGATCCTACCCAGGAGATGACGAAAATGAGGTCCCTTCAAAACTCTATATATATATATATATATATATATATATATATATATATATATTTGTCTGTTAACTAGAGTGTTATTACGACATTTTCGTAAATTCAAAATATCTCCGTTATTATGCATCGGATGGAAGAACTGTATAGAACCAATCTTACTTCAAATTAAATTTACTATAAATAGTGTTATATATATTTATTCTCTATCTTGAATATTAACCGAGATATTTGCATTTTTATGAAGTCTGTGAGACGTGGTCGGGTACAGTTCGAATTAGTTCGGTCATATCCGTAATTCGTCGGCTCTGGAGGGAGACTTCTTCTAACCTTACCTGGCGTTTTTAACCTTACCAAACCTTCTTTACTTTGCAAAATTTATACAAATACGTTCTGTTCATCCGCCGCCCCCTCCTTCTTTAGTTCTTAGACTACTAAAATTTGAGTTATTAAAATATAAATTATTCTTACAATTCAGAAGCCGTTTCAGTTGGGAATTTATTTTAATTAACTTAAAGATTTCTCATTACTGTTTGTATTTAATCACGGTGGTGTTGTGTTACCAGTATGGAGATTTCTCTATTGTAAAACTTCACGTGGGAAATCTGCTTAGTTTACGCAGCTCCTGCGTGACGGACTTTTTACTTCTATAGGATTCTAATTACATAGCATTCATACTTCGGGAGTAATACAGAGTAGACGGTGATGTATCATGTTCCAGTATTTGGTAAATCTGCTTAGTTTACGCAGCCCCTGCCTGACCGATCTTCCGATATATAAGGAGAGCTAGTAGGAGAGGAAGACTGCCCTGTAGCCAGCTTCAAACTGGTTCCTTCCATTCTTGCACAACTCTATTCAATAATGTCTATAGACTCTACAAGTTGTGTAAGTAACTCACCGGCCACTTTCTGCTGTGCCGTTTCCACGCTTCGCTTATACTACTTTCAGCTACAAACCAAATATGATGCTTTGATGCTTCTTAGCAGATTCTTTTCAAGGGAAGTCAGCAATTGAAGTCCTCATGACTGGATTTTTACGAAAAAGTCCGTCACGCAGGGGCTGCGTAAACTAAGCAGATTTCCCACGTGAAGTTATACAGTAGAGAAATCTCCATACGAGACCCGAACTGCTACGGCAACGGGGCGAACCAGCTTTTGGCGGGAAACGGTCGTCCGCTATCGGCCCAAATTAAATAAAAATGCAAATATCTCGGTTAATGTTCAAGATAGAGAATAAATGTATAGAACAATATTTATAGTAAATTTAATTTACAATAAGATTGTTTCTATACAATTTTTTGATCCGACGTATGATAACGGAGATATATCGAATTTTTGAAAATCCCCCCCTCTAAACCTCCTCTCCCACTGGTCCTATTTCAGCCGTTAACGAACTTGATCTCTCTTTTTATATAAAACGTTTAAATATCGATTTTGGTAACGATCAAACAAAAACTTTGTTAACCGAAATATATATATATATATATATATATATATATATATATATATATATATATATATATACTAGCTCAGATACCCGGCTTCGCTCGGGAATTCATTTGTGGCTGAATGTTGATGGTATTTTTTTGGCAAGGCTTTATTTTGCATAATATTTTGACATTTACCCGTCCCAGTGTTTAGGGTTAATACCCGTCGTTTCTGTGGATTTGTTAATAATAAAATTAATTTTTTATGTAAGACTTCACTGTCCTCCATATTGTCTTATTTCCCGCTTCCTGTGCATTATGCATAGATTTGAATTATTAAGGACTAAATATTAACATACATTTGAATTAATTTTTCCAGGTGAGGTACCTGGTAGTTCATATTGAAAAGAATTCTTGAGCAAATTTCTCTAAATAACAAAATAAACAACTTTTGTTATGTGCATATTTGCCGAAACTACAATAGGAAACGAAATATCAATATTTTTAATTTCAGGTCTCCCTTATAACCCCCACTCCTGCCTGTCCCTAGAAATAGTATGGCTTTTTATAAGGAAGGCGTTAGTGCTAATACACATACTGAGTGTTTTATTTAGTTCGGTTGAGTCTTTTGTGCCAAATACAATTTTTCACTTCTGCTATAATTTTTAGCTTATATCTCGTTTATAATTCGGTATACGAAAAAAGTGTATATAACAAAAGTTACTCTAAGTAGCAAAATAAACAACTTTTGTTATGCTCATATTTGCCGATAAACCAATAGGAAACGAAATATCGCTATTTTTAATTTCTGGCTTCTCTTAAAACCCCCACTCCTGCCCGTCCCTAGAAATGTTGGTATGGCTTCTTATAATGAAAGCGTTAGTGCTAATACACATACCGAGTTTTATTTATTTCGGTTGGGTCTTTTGTCCCAAATAATATTGTTGACTCCCGCTATAGTCATAAGCGTATAACTCATTTAAACTTCGGAATACGATGAAAGTGTTTATGACAAAAGTTACTCTAAACTTTTGCTATGCTTATATTTCCCTAAAAAACAATAGTAAACGAAATATCGCGACTTTTAATTTCAGGCCTCCCTTATAACCCCCACTCCTGTTCGTCTCAGAGAAAATTAATATAGCCTATCTCTCAAGTTGGACCAGACTGCTTACGGTGTGCCAATTTAATTTAAAATCGGTTAAGTAGTTTAGGAGTCCATCGTGGACAAACATCGTGACAGGAGATTTATATATATTAATATATATATATATATATATATATATATATATATATATATATATATATATATATATATATATATCTCTTCTTATATATAATTTTGAACGGACCTCATTTTCGTCAGCTCTTGGGTAGGATCGATGGGCATTTGAAGAAATTTTTCGAAACTCGCGTCATGAGTATGACCTCAATAGCTGATTTCCCTTGAGGGAAATCTGCTAATTCTATTATGTCAAGTGTCTACATTTTTCTATAGTTGTAACATGTATTCATATTGTTATTTACCGCCTTTATCAAGTTGTCATCTTTCGTGAGCACATGTTGTGTTGTCCATCATTAAGTGAATGGCACTACTCCTAGAGGTCATTCATAATTGAATGTAGCATGTAGAAGTGGTACAAGTGGTTTAGGGAATAAATAAGGATGAGATAGGAAGGGTAGTCCCTAGAGGATCCCGGTATCAGCCACCTCTGGGAAATCTACCCTATATATATCTATCTACCGTCTCCCCTAGATACGATATCTACTTTATCTCTACTAACGGATCTACTATCTCTTTTCACTCGGGCCTCTTCACTGAGTTTGTGTTTCTTCTCTCGTGCCTTTACAGTCTGGTCTTTTAGCGCAGTTCTACATTGAGGGAATCTGTTGCTAATGTTGTGCTTAAACGGAGGATGTTACGATCGTTTTTAGCAGATTTCCTTTAAGGGAAGTAAGCTGTTGAGGTTGTAAATTTCTTCAAATGTCCATCGATCCTACCTAGTAGGTCAAAAATGAGGTCCATTCAAAATTATATATATACATAATAGTAAACCCAATATTATTTATATATTCTTCAAATGTTATGACAAGGGTCTCCAGTTAAAAAACATTTTCTTCGGTTCAAACTTAGTAAGAAGCAATTTATAATTAGATTTTATTAGTATATCATAGATGCGGGCACATACTAATACAATATATATACAAAATAAATATTAAGGAATGTGTTAAAATAATTTTATTAATAATTTTTTATATATTTCTCTTTTAAAAGGGATAGCCCTTGAAGAGGTGGAAATAAGCCATGAAACATGTAGGGCAATTTCAATAAAGTTTGCACCGAAGAAAATGTTTTTTAATTGGAGACCCTTGCTATACAATTTGAACAATATATATATATATATATATATATATATATATATATATATATATATATATATAAAGAAATGGAATGACAAGTGACGTAAAGGTCCATGTCGATGATACATAAAATACGTTCTCAATTTTTGCTCCAAATCCGACTAACGAAGGGAATTGTACAAAGAATTCACACTTGAAAAAAAAAAGTCCGTCACGCAGGGGCTGCGTAAACTAAGCAGATTTCCCTCGTGAAGTTTAGTAATAGATAAATATACATACTGCTAACACAACACCGTGAATAAATACAAACGAAAATAAGAAATGTTTCATCCAATTTCAATAGCCTGCCGACAGGAAGCGTTAGGTTAGAAATGTAAACAAACGGGTCCCGCCTCACACCGGAAAGAAAAACAATTACTGAAATATATCAGAATATAACACATTAATTTTATTGAGAACTATTTACTATATCTAGTACTGTAATTACCCCCCCCCCCACCCCCCCCCCCCCCCACCCCCCCCCCCCCCCACCCCCCCCCCCCCCCACCCCCCCCCCCCCCCACCCCCCCCCCCCCCCACCCCCCCCCCCCCCCACCCCCCCCCCCCCCCACCCCCCCCCCCCCCCACCCCCCCCCCCCCCCACCCCCCCCCCCCCCCACCCCCCCCCCCCCCCACCCCCCCCCCCCCCCACCCCCCCCCCCCCCCACCCCCCCCCCCCCCCACCCCCCCCCCCCCCCACCCCCCCCCCCCCCCACCCCCCCCCCCCCCCACCCCCCCCCCCCCCCACCCCCCCCCCCCCCCACCCCCCCCCCCCCCCACCCCCCCCCCCCCCCACCCCCCCCCCCCCCCACCCCCCCCCCCCCCCACCCCCCCCCCCCCCCACCCCCCCCCCCCCCCACCCCCCCCCCCCCCCACCCCCCCCCCCCCCCACCCCCCCCCCCCCCCACCCCCCCCCCCCCCCACCCCCCCCCCCCCCCACCCCCCCCAATATCAAGACTGGAATAGGAAGGACATAACCTGAATGGATATATACACATATTGATTCAAGAATTTACAGCCATATGGCTAATTGACTTACGGTGAAACCTATTTACGTGATATGTATTATTATTATTATTTATTAACGTCCACTTTTTGCAACTTAGGCTAATCGGGACGGGTTATCTACAGGTTACCACCCTTTTCTAGCCATGGTGGGATTTTAGGACGTTATTTAATGAATTTCGTCACCAAATAATTTCCGTTGCCCAGGCAAGAATCGAACTCGCCACTCTAGGTTTACCATGTGAGATAAAGGTCAACGCTTTAACTCACATGGCCAACCTCAGTCCCACGTGATATGTATACTATACGTATAGTTGAAGACAAGAAAAAAAGAAAAAGAAAAAGCCATATTAGAAAATTAACTTGAATAATGAATTATTCCGTTATCAGAAATTAGGAAACTTAAAATTACTGATCTATGATCTCCAAGAAAAAAAGCACCTTTCACATTGCGCATTTAAGACAATTATTTGTCTACTAAAAAAAAGCCCGGCCCATTTTGAATGGGTTTCATTTTCAAATTAAGCTTCTGTTATTTCATTTTTGCTGTCTGTATTAATCTAACCCATAAGTGTTGGGCTTCAGGGCATATTTTTCTGAGGTTATTAAACAATACGGAAATGCATTTCTTTTTGACCGCGAACGAGTTTCCACACCCGAATGCACTCAGCGTTGCATGTCACCCTTAGCTAAACTGAGGTTTTGCATTTTAAATAAACGCACTACAGAACTGCATAGTTATAATTCGTTTTAGCAGATTTCGCTTAAGGGAAATCAGCTATTGAGGTCGTATTCATGACGCGATTTTGGAGATTTTTCTTCAAATGTCCATCGATCCTACCCAGGAGATGACGAAAATGATATGTATCAATCTATCTATCTATATAATATTTCTTACCGCTCTAGCGGTCGTAATTATTGTTTGATCGTTATCAAACTCTATATTTAGTCGTTTTATGTAAAAAAAAAAAAAGTTCAAGATCGTCTGAAATGCGACCAGGAGAAGGGGGGTTTAGACGGGGAGAATTTTGAAAATTCGAAATATCTCCATTGCTATACGTCGGATCGGAAACATGTATAGGGTCAATCGTATAGCAAATTAAATGTACTATAAATATTGTTATATACATTTATTCTCTATCTTGAATATTAACCAAAGTTATTTGCATTTTTCAGCCTTCAGCAAACCACCACTTCTACTCATGTTACATAAACAATACTCGGTTATGTGATACACCACATCATTCGAAGCTTAAATACCAAATATTGTTTTCAAGAGACATTTATTATACGAGAAACATACATGCAAATATGTTCTGGTGAACCCCCCCCCTTCTTAAGTTTTTGGACTACTTAAATTTGATTGATTGAGTTAAAAATTATTCCGATTCATTATAAATTACAGTACTAGATATAACGTATTAATTTGATTGAAAAATATGTACTAATTTTTTTCACTCAAATCGATACGTTATATTTAGATATATTACAGTAATCGTTTTTCTTTCCGGTTGGAAGTTGGGAGAACTGTTTGTTTACGTTTCAGATGCTTCCCCTCAGAAGGTTTCTTATTATAGATTGTATTTATTCACTTAATATTCACGGTTATGTTGTGTTACGAGTATGTTGATTTATCTGTTATTATTTATTTATTTATTAACGTCCATTTTTTGCAACTTAGGCTAATCGGGACGGGTTATCTACAGATTACCACCCTTTTCTAGCCAGGGTGGGATTTTAGGACGCTATTTAATGAATTTCGTCACTAAATAATTTCCTTTGCCCAGGCGAGAATCGAACTCGCCACTCTAGGTTTATCATGTGAGATAAAGGTCAACGCTTTAACTCGAATGGCTAACCTGAGCTCAGGTTATCTGTTATTAAACTTCACAAGGGAAATCTGACTGGGGTTTTATGCATTATGCCTATGATAGTGCAATAAGTCTTTATCATTGTCTGTCCAATGGCTTCCACGTTATCACTGACCTAATTCCAGTAATACCTCAATAACTGTTGTAACCTTATAAAGTTTGCTGTCTCTATAAGGGCATTATGTTTGGGCGTAGCATCTCCTTGCTACATATGGTGCATTCAGGAGGAGGGAAGAAGAGGCTGTCGGCTGGGTTCCTTGAAATATTGGGTTGACGTGAGTCGAATACTATAGTCAGCCCCTACCTTGCCCGTATCGGGGGGTTTGACTAGGCGCTCTTTACGTTTATTTCAGTTTTGCTGACTCGATAACGAGTCAACGTTAAAAGGAAAGTCCATAACGCAGGGGCTGCGTAAACTAAGCAGATTTCCAACGGAAAGATTTACGACAGACAGATCTACATACTAGTATCACCACCGTAAATTTTAACGAATATATACAAACAGTAATAATAAATCGTTGTCAATTTACAAGTTATTAATCTCTACAAAGGAAAGCGTCGGAATTCTAAACAAACAGGGAAGCCAACATCGCAGCGCTGAATAGATTTATTTGAGGCCGGAAAGAAGAATGAAAAGTCCGTCACGCAGGGGCTGCGTAAACTAAGCAGATTTCCCACGTAAAGTTTACTAATAGATTAACATACATACTGGTAGCACATCACCACCATGAATAAATACAAACGGAAATAAGAAATGTTTCATCCCATTTCAATAAACTGCCGACAGGGAGCGTTAGGTTAGAAATGTAAACAAACGGGTCTGCCCACCAACGGAAAGAAAAACAATTACTGAAATTTATGAGAATATAACATATTAATTTTATAGAGAACTATTTAGTGTATCTAGTACTCTACTGGAGATCTTAATAATGAGTCAGAATAATTGTTATCTCAATCAATCAAATTTTAGTAGTCAACCTTAAGACGGGGGGGGGGGGATCACGAGAAAATATTTGCATGTATCTAGTAAAATAAAGGTCTCTTGAATACAATTTTTGGTTTTTAAACTTTGAATAATGTGATTTGTTATGTAGCAGAGTATTGTTTATGTAACATGAGTAGAAGTGGCGGTTTGCATATGGCTGAAAACTAAAAAATGCAAATATCTCGGTTAATATTCAAGATATTGAATAAAGGTATATAACAATATTTATATTAAATTTTATTTGCAATAAGAATATTTTTATACAATTTTTCGATTCGACCTATGGTAACGGAGATATTTCAAATTTTCGAAAATCCTCCCCTCTAACCCCCCCCCCCTCCCCCTGGCCCGATTTCAGCCGTTAACGAACTTGATCTTTCTTTTTACATAAAACGACTAAATATGGAGTTTGTAAACGATTAAACAATACTTGCGACCGCTAGAGCGGTAAAAGACAAGTTATATATATATATATATATATTTATATATATATTATATTAAATTATATATATATAATATATATTATATATATATATATATATATATATATATACAGTTTTGAACGGACCTCATTTTCATCATCTCCTGGGTAGGATCGATGGACATTTGAAGAAAAATTTTGAAAAGCTGATAGCTGATTTCTCTTAAGGGAAATCTACTGAAAATATCTGAATATAACATATTAATTTTATTGAAAACTATTTTCTACAGCTAGTGCAGAAATTTACAATGAATTAGATGTTATTTGATCTCAAACACTCAGATTTCAGTAATCCAAGAACACAAGAAGGGGTTGGGGGGAGGGTCAACAGAATGTATTTGTTTGTGTATCTCGTATAACAAAGGTGTGTTGAAAACAATATTTGGTACTTAACCTAGTAATGAAGTGGTTCATGATATAGCAGCTTACAATTAATTTGACACTAGTAGGAGTGGGGGTTTACTGAAAGCAAAAAACACTAAAATTCAAATATCTCGGTTAATACTCATTATACAGAAAATATGTATGGAACAATATGTATCGTAAATTTAATTTGCAATAAGATTGTTTTTATGGACTTTTTCGAGCCGACGCACACTGGAGGGATCCTTCAGTAATGTTGGACATTGGGGGAAAAATAAAAGTTTTAATTTGGTGTTTTGATTGTATTGTTAGTACTACATAAACCCTTTTCAATTGAGGCAGATTGATTTTTTAGCATATTATTGCAATGGTTTTTACGTAATGCCTGGTTATAATTGCTATGTTAAAAAAAAGCATTTGCTACATTGCATTTGCATACACATTAAGGGTATTATAAGAAATCAAAAACTGGCACAAAGGTTTTTAAAATTCCTCTAATTTTTTTTTTTTACATTTACATCGAGCTGAAAAATTACCTTTTATTTGATTGAATTCGCAAATCGCTTGTATTTGCTTGAAAAAATACCACTACATGCTTTTTAGGAGTATGTTGTATGTTATTTACAACGTCGTCAGATCTTGCTAAACTTGCCTATTCATTAAATATTTTACTTTTAGTGTTAACACTTTCGGTGCGGAAGACGTATTATACCTCCCGCGGACCTTTCCCGCGGATATATTTTTTGTTTACAACTTTAGTATTGCGTTTGTGAACTTCAATTTCTTAAAAAATAAAATTTATATAAACATGTTGATATTATGTGTCTACAAATCACAATTCTCTGCAATCTTGAACATAAATCGAGATTATGTACACATTTATTAAAATTCGTCCTACGTTTATATCGCATCTGGCAAAAAGCTGGTTTGGTAGATTTCAATAGAGTATTCGATGTGCTCTCGTGAAATTTCAATATTCTAGGACCAGTAGAAAATTTGCTTATTAATGCAGCCCCTATCACTTCGCTACAGTTTCTTTCGAACCGACGTATGGATACGGAGATATTTTGATTTTTCGGAAATCCTCCCCTCTAAACCCCCCTCCCTCATGTCCAATTTCAGCCGTTAACGAACTTGATCTTCCTTTTTACATAAAACGACTAAATATCGAGTTTGTTAGCGATTAAACAATAATTCTGACAGCTAGAACGGTAACACGGTACACAGTTTTGAACGGACCTCATTTTCGTCATCTACTAAGTAGAATCGATGGACAACTGAAGATAAATTTCGAAAATCGCGTCATGAATGCGACCTCAATAGCTGATTTCCCTTAAGGGAAATCTGCTAACAGGAAAAATGATTCCCAGAGCGTCCCCTCGCCGTGCTCCCTTATCCCAGATGGTTCTTGCGTAACATTTTTTTTCATTTGGCCAACTCGAAGAAAGAGTTCTCAACTGTTGCGTCACTTATCGATCGACGTTTAGAGCGAACCGCCTCACCGTGATACTTCCCTCTCAAGAATAATCCTTTAAATTAGCTTATTTGTGACGTCAGGTTTTCAAAGGTTATGAGTTTCCTGAAACTTTGGATCGGAAATATTGTACGTTAAGGGTTCTGAACAGACAAATCCCTACGACATATGCTTAGGATATTCCAGGAAAAATTCAACTCAATTAATTTTACTTTTTTTTTTTTTTTATTTCCTTAGGAAAGCCCTAGTCAAGGCGATGTTTTACCAACTTCAACTAGATAAAACAAAAAAAAAATATGGAAAATTACCTACTAAATAAACGTTATAAAATAAAAAGCCCGTCACGCAGGGGCTGCGTAAACTAAGCAGATTTCCCACGTGAAGGTTTACATTAGAGAAAATATACATGCCGGTAACACTACCATGAATGCTGAGTAAATGTACAATACAAGTTAATAATCTCCACAGCGGAAAGCGGCTGAATTGTAAACAAACAGGCCAGCCAACCTCGTAGCGCTGTATAGAAAAACTGGAAAGACAAACAATTAATGAAATATATCTGAAAATAATATATTAATTTTATTGACAGCAATTTACTAAAGCTAGTGGTGTAATTTGTAATGAATCAGAATCAGTTTTATCTCAATCACTCAAATTTCAGTAATCCAAAAACAAAAGAAGGGGGTGGGATCAACTGTACACACAGTTATTTACTGAAAGGCTTATTAACCTGCGATTGTTGTATAGTCTTATTGTCTCACATATTCTCCTTAATTGTAAAAAATATAATCTTCCAAGAACAACTTAGAACCTTAAACCAACCATAAGAGAAATCCTTGGAGCTGATGAAGAAGACATCAGAAGGCGTTTTGTACTTTCAACTGAAACTAGTTTGTTCCAAGAACTATAGATCCATTTACCGCTAATGAAAATAGTAGATGTTATGTATTGTAATAAATAAATAAATAATTCTTAGGGAAATCTGCTAAAAGGCGCCGGGAGTACTATCAACGTTGTTTCAAGCCGTTACCAGGCGTTCATCTGACGGAGACAAATTAGGGAGGTATAGATTCATCAAGTAGCTTTGTTGAGTCTGTCCTGTTAATTCTTTCACGCTTGCTTCCATATAAAATTCAGAAAGCATTTAGTTCTATTTTATCTCTCTTCTTCAATTTCTCTTTCCGTCCAGTACAAGTATTTTTCAATATGTGAATTCAAAGCTCCTTAAAAGCTTTTTTTTTTCTCCTCATAGTAACCCTATGAGGAGTTATTTATTTGAATATATGTTCCATTGTCACATGACATATTACATGTGTGATTGATTATGTTTAAATACATTTTTACAATATATACACGTTAATCAACCATCTAATCAAATATAATAAAAAAAATAATGATAATAATAAAATAAAATATTAAAATAAGTAAGATAATTACAAATAAAATTAATAAATCAAATGAAAAAATAAATAAGTAAACTAAAACCAAAAAAAACAAATCAATTAAAGCTAAACTCAACCTATGTTTATTTTGTAAGGTAAATATATTGAATTATAATTCCCATTCCTCACAATCAACTTTTACAATCTAAGGCATTTTTAAAATTATGCTTATTATTAAATTTGATCTATTTTGATTAAATGTTCAACAGTCATTTAGTATGTGTAAAAACATTTGTGTTGCCTGTGTATCGCATTTACATTTGCCATTGTCTTGAATTTTAAATCTTGTTATATAATGTCCTGTCTGCCGTTAATGTTCCGTTAGAAATTGTGTGCAGTTGTGATGATGATTTTTAATTGTGTTGTAGTTGTGTCGTGTAACTACTACACGACGACAGCCCATACAACAAAAATTACAAAAGTCATGAAACACCTCAAAAACACAAACATATACAACAAGATATAACATTAAATTAAATATAATAATATATATAAATAGACTGCAATAATATCCACTGGAGAAAAAAAAATAAATTACCGTATTTTTACCTACCTCTGTAGATTTTTAACCTTTTTTATTGGTTTTTATAAGGTGGCTTTACCTCTACTATTTTAGAATCATAACAAGAAAATGTGTGAATCGCTTAAATTGCGACACACCTAAATAAACTAAATAAATAAGTTGTGAGTTATATTTGGCCTGTATTGGTGTAAGCTGTAAGATTTGATACATATCGTCCATTCTCTGTTCCACTGATGAATTGTGTCGGTACGTAAGTCCTTCGAAGCTTAATCCCTAACATGTTGAAGCTCATTGTTCATTAGACAGGTGTTTAGTAATTAGCACTATCTCGTTATAATAACTACAATGATTCTAAGAGATGCCATCTGGAGAGAGAACGTTTCCATTTTCCGCAAGAGGAGTAATTAGCAAACCCAGAAGACCTTGGTCAGAGGATGCAGCCAAGGTGGAAGGTTCAATTTGGCCAAGCTAATGGAATGCAAACAAGATGACGACTCTCCACAACTCTGCGGTGTATCTACCAAGGTTGATGGATGATGGTTAGTTGGTTAATTAGAATAACTAAACAAAAACAGAATGGCCAGACAACAAACAACACTGATGCATACATTTACAAGTTGCCCGCCAGAGAGAGCATCTTCCAATCAGCATCTTGGGTATCTCTATGTAAAGTAGCGTATCGATGTGATGACCCTTATATCGGTTGGCGGGTCAAACCGAACCTTCCCGGGGTCGTCACACAGTTTTGGCGGGAAATCTTGACGACCTCTGCAATACTCCCCATGACAAACAGAACCCCAGATCAGCGGGTACGTATAAGGTTCTATCCAGTTAATGAAACTTATATGGTGGATAACCAACCAACAACCTTAATAGATATGCTACTATTATAATAAACATAATGTAATTACGACATGAAACATCATTTAATTACGACATTCAATGCATCGCCGCCGTAGACAGAAAGTATAAGTAATTACATTTAAAGTAGGATTCATTCTATACAATTTTTCGACCCGACTTACAATAACGTAGACTTTTATAATTTTCGAAATTCTGAACACTAATCCCCCCCCCCCCCGCCTCCTCCAACTAGTCCTATTTCGGCCATTAACGAACCTGATTTTTATTTTTACACAAAATGATTAATTATCGCATTTGGTAACGATCTAAGCAAGCGCGGTAACAGACAAATATTGATGAACGCACCCCCCCCCCCACACATATATACATATAATTTTGAACGGACCTCATTTTCGTCATCTACTAGGTAGGATCGATGGACATTAGAGGAACATTTTTGAAAGTCACGTCACGAGTAGAAGTTCAATAGCAGAAAAAGTGAATTGGAGCTATTTTAACTGATTTCCCTTTTATTTGTTTTATGCCCCACAATTAAGGCGATTGTCATGAGGTTAAATGGCGTGTTGAATATCTATTGTTACGTTTTTATTACCAAAACCAATAATAAACGTTGTTATTAAGAGTTCTTTTGGATTGCAAAATTAAATTCTCACAAGTTTCACAGTTTTTATTACTGCACAATTTATTTCACAATGCACAATACTCTTGGTAATTATTCTTAATTACTACTCACAGTATACACTGATAGCGTCACTGTTCTTCAGATTACACAGTCCAATAATTCACTCACGGTCACTGAAGTACACCAAAAGACGGCACTGCACTGTCCTTTACTTCGCGGCACTGCACTGTCTTAAACACGGCACTAAATTGTTACTCACAGTCACGGCACAACACTGTTCTTCTTCTAAAAACACTTAACCGCACTGGACTAAGTCGCACTGTAGCACCGAACGCACATATGAGCACTTGAGAAGAAAACTGACTCGCTCGCGGCTGGCCGGTTCTTTATGTAGGTCGTCGGCATACATCAAAGGGGAATTGTCTGGACCCTTCGACGCGTGGCTGGACGGGTCTATAAGGAGCTAGACCTTCTGTCGGCTTGTTTGATCTACATCACACTTTCTAAATACGCGACTCTCTCTCTGAAGGATTATTCATGTATTTAATTTTCGCAACACTATTTAGGGTGATTTGCTTTTCCGTCATGTAAAACCTGATACTTTATTTATGCAATATGGAATACATCCCTTTAAATATCTGAGGTTTTCTCGTATCCGTACTTTGCATATTAGACTATAATACAGGCTATCCCTTCTACATCTTTTTAATCACGTTGTAGGCCTATTGTAACTGTTATTCTATATGTGTTGGTGAATATTTATGTTTTTTTAAATGTGTGTAATATATTGGCTTCTGTCATATCGTGAGCTATGTGAAGATTTTTAGCAGAAATTCCCTTAAGGGAAATCAGCTATTGAGGTCGTACTCGTGACAGGAATTTCGAAATACTTTCTTCAAATGTCCATCGATCCTACCCAGGAGATGACGAAAATGAGGTCCGTTCAAAAATGTATATATATAATATATATATATATATATATATATATATATTTGTCTATTAACGCTCTAGCGGTCGCAATTTTTGTTTGATCGTTACCAAACTCGGAATTTTAATCGTTTTATGTAAAAAGGAAGATTAAGTTCGTTAAATGGCTGAAATCGGACCAGTGGGAAGGGGGGTTTAGAGGAAAGGATTTTTGAAAATTCGAAATATCTCTGTTACTATACGTCGGATCCAAAAAATATTATAGAAATTAATCTTATTGCAAATTAAATTTACTATAAATATTGTTCTATACATTTTTTCTGTATCTTGAATATTAACCGAGATATTTGCATTTGTATTGTGCATGTGGTCGGCAGCAGTGGCTATGTTCGGACTTTCTGCCGAGAGCTCTGGTGTGGGCCGTTTCCATAACTATTCGTCCCTCGTGAATAGGTTTTAGAGGTTAGGTTAACTGTTTTTTTGGGGCTAGAAACTACTGGGTTATTACGCCCTAAATAATGTTTTTAGGTTTAGAGGTTCCTTACTACTACAGTTGTTATTAGGCAGATTTCTCTATTGTAAAACTTCTCGTGAAATCTGCTTAGTTTAACGCAGCCACTGCGTGACGGACTTTTTTTCGTTGAATGCAGTATGTCAGTATGTGTTTCATCGTTAGGTGATTCTTGCACTATTTACATGTAGGACTGGCTGGCCTTGTCATTAAGTGTCTATGTGTCAGGTATGTGTGGGTAGAAGAATAACTTCTTCCAGTATAGTACGCCTAGGGATCGATGGCCACTCCTTAATTATCTTTTGATACTGTTGATTTGTCTAGGATTCAGTGTCGTGTATGTCTCACTATGTCATCGTGTAGTAAATTTGTTGAATAATTAATTTATCCAGTTGGTCAACTGTCGTACTAAACTGAAGATCCTGGCAGCCAATATAGGATAATTTCACAGTAAATGTAAACCAAAATTTTCTTTATGCAATTTAACATATGAAGGAAGTGTATTGACTTCAAAATTTTTGCCAATTAAAATAAGTATCGAAGTGACAGCCATCAGGGAAACGATTAAAACTCCATTTACTTAATATCATGAAGGTTTTTTTCGGCGTAATACATTAACTAAAGTTAAATAAATTGCTGTGGGTGAATATAATTAGCTAATTAATTTGATAGCCAATATCGACATGAAAAACCCTTTGAAGCATGATTTTTTGTTATTTACTTCAATTTAATTATTAAATATATATATATAGTTAAGGTAAATTAACCAAAAGGCGTTATGTTATTTATTAACGTCCACTTTCTGCTACTAAGGCTAATTGGGAAGGGTTATCTGCATTACTCTTTTAGCAGATTTCCCTAAATGGAAGTCAGCAATTGAGGCTGTACTCTTCGCGATTTTCGGAACATTTACTCAAATGTCCATCGATTCTACCCAGGAGATGACGAAAATGGGGTCCGTTCAAAATTATATATATATTTGTCTGGTAATGCTCTAGCGGTCGCAAATTTTTTTTAAATCTATATTTAATCGTTTTTTTTCCCAAAAAGAAAGATTAATTTTCTTAATGGCAGAAATCGGACTAGAGGGAGGGGGTTTAGAGGCGGGACTTCTAAACTTTGAAATACTTTCGTTACTATGCGTTAGATCGAAAAATTGTATAGAAACAATATTAGTGCAAGTTTAATTTTCTATAAATGTTGTTTTATAAATATTTTCTCTATCATGTATATTGACCAAGATTTGGAATTTTTTAGTTTTCAGCATTCAGTAAACCACTGCTAAATACCAAATGTGTGTTCAACAAACCTTTTCTAGATGAGATGTATGCCAATACGTTCTGATGACCATATACCTCCCCCCCCCCTCCCATTCTCTTTTGTTCTTGGGCTACTAAAGTTGAAGAGATTGATATTTTTCTGATTCATTATAAGTAGAAAATATAATAAATAGTTATCAATAAAATTATAATATATTATATCCAGATATAATTTTGTAATTGTTTTTCTTTTTGATGAAGAATATTTTTATCTATCTATTGAACTGTGAGAGGTTGGCTCACCCATCTGTTTACAATTAAAGCGCTCCCTATTGTGGAGGTTATCGACATGTAAATTTCTGATTATCATTTCTCTTTAGTCACTTAATATTCACGGCGGTGTTGTTTTACAAGTACGAGATCTATATAATACTTCACATGGGAAATCTGCTTAGTTTTTCGCAGATCCTGCGTGACGGACTTTTCTAGCAACTAAAGGGCTATGGATTTTATTTAATTAGTTCATCGCTAGATAAATTCCTATTGCCCAGTTGAGGATGAAGCTCAAGGCTCTAGGTTATTTATATTATTTATTTATTTATTTTTATTTTGGAGCGTTCGCAGCGAAGGCGATATTGCTCATAAAAAAACAACAAAAACAATTTATATAAACAAAATACAAAATGAAAATAGAAACAAGAAAAAATTAAATAATACAAAATAAGAACGCAAACAAATAACAAAACTCGACTAATAACAGAACGCAACAATATAACGAAACACAACTAAATAAAAAAACTCAACTAAATAATAGAACGAAATCAAATAACCAAACAACGAAAACAACAATAAACACAAAATAACAAATAAAATAAATAAATAAAAACAAAACATTAAGTTCAAAAACAAAAACTGTAAAGACTAATAAAATTACGTAAACAATTATATAATTCCAATGGATAAAAAACTAAACTAAAATCAAATAAATATATATTAGTATGTAAATATAATGAATATTTCTAACAACTAATATTTTTACAATCATATGCTCTCACTTTCTTTATCACACATTCAAACATGCATACACACTCACTCTCGCATGCACACGTACACACACGCGTGCAGGCACATACGCTCACACGCACGCACTCACTGACACACGCGTAAATACACACACACACACACACGCACATACACACACATAAACATACAGTAAAACGGTTTAGCTGGAATTTAAAATATTTAATTTAAAACCACTCCTTAACTCTTATTGCTAACTTAAGCGTTATAAGCCTTTTAGAAGTCGTCTTCACTTACTATTTAGTATTTTCCACATGTTATCCGAGCAACATGCTGCAATTACTGTTAGTTCAATACAAATAAATATCTGTTTGTTGTAACAAATGTCTGTGTGGCGTGCCTCCCGCTCATGGCTACTTGTCACGAAGTACTCACTGTCCTATATAAACTGTTTAATTTCCTTTTCATGTCTGTGCATAATTCATTCCGAATAATTAAAACTGTATTTACGTCATACTTTCATGTTGGGCGGGTCTAATTTTCCTGCGACTCGTTTTTCCCCATGTCGACAATATAAATATAAACTCTGTATAAATACCTTTCATGTGTTTCTTATTTAATATAAAAAATTACCAATAATTGTATTAATCCCTCCCCCAATTCTCCGAACGTTGGTATTCAATGGATATTTTTCATATATTGTTTTTTTTTTCTTTATTAAATATTCATGATCCTCCTATTCTAGATTGTCCCATGGTAACGTTTAATTTGTCCTTAAAAATCAAATTAGGAAGGTCAAAGGATTATAAATATATATATATATATATATATATATATATATATATATATATCCTCCATAGATAAAAGTCCGTCGCGCAAGGGCTGCGTAACCTAAGCAGAATTCCCACGTGTTGGTATAACAAACTTGTGATCTCATCTCAACAAATATTCTCTGTTTATATGTAAAAAACCGTTGAGTAGAAGGGGATGGAGGTTACTGAAGGCAGAAAACAAGAATGTATAAATAACTCGGTTAATACTTGATATACGAAAAAAATTATATATTAACAATTTTCCCATTTATATATGTTACTGTAAAACCCCGGAGTGTGGTAAATCCTAAGATTTACCGGTAAATCTTAGGATTGACCAGAAGCGTTGGTAAATGTCCGATTTTATCTTTCAAATCGGACTTTAGCCAGTAAATCTTAGGATTTCCCAAGAGGCTCGGTAAAAGCTAGAATTATCTCAATCAGGATGCGTCTTTCGGACTTTTACCAACAGATTTTGGTAAATCCTAACATTTCCCAGCGTCTGCCGGTAAAAGTTGGAATAAAGGTTATTTGAAATGAAACTTTTAGAATAAGTTTTATTATTATTTCTTACAGCATGGGAGAGAATTGT